>PYXC01002690.1:2815000-2837500 GCA_015244755.2 Tenualosa ilisha
GGCTAATTGTCTTCGAAAGTTTAGTTAACGGCCAGTGCGGTCCCGCCCCGGGTCTCTCTCCCTCCTCGCCATAATGGGGAATGATGAGGGATGGAGTTACAGCTGGCACTCTGAGAGATTAGTTGAGTGAGGTGGGGAAAACAGATTGGGAGAGATGGAGGGAGACAGAGGGGAATCAGAGAGAGAGAGAGAGAGAGAGAGAGAGAGAGAGGGATAGAGGGTGGAGAGAAGATAGTGCAGAGAGAGTATGGAAGATAGGGAGAGAGAGGGATAGAAGATAGATAGATTCGCAGAGAGAGAGAGAGAAAGAGAGAAAGAAAGGGGGAGGGGCAGAAAGGGAGGGGAATAATAGACATAATGAGAGTGATTGATGAAGGGAAAGAGTGAGTTAGTGAGAGAATAAGAGTGTCTCTGAAGAGAATCTCTGAGAGGAGTGGGGGATGTAAGAGGTAGAGAAGAAGAAGAGCAAGAAGAGCAAGAAGAAGAAGAAGAAGAAATGCAGACGAAAGATAAGCAGACAGATTTAGAGACATATGGGCAGTAGTCACTGCGAGAAAGAGGAGAAAGAGACTGACTGATTGAGAAAGAGAGAGAGAAAGAAGAGAAAGAGGAGAAAGAGACTGACTGATTGAGAAAGAGAGAGAGAAAGAAGGAGGACGAGGGTAGGATGGGTTGCTGTTGACGACACATAGAGAGACTATGACTATGAGTCCATGTACTGAGGATGATAGGATTCCCATGGGAACCGTGCAGAGGAGAGTAAGCACACAGACAGTGAGAAGGAAGGGGGGAGAAGAGAAGAAGAAGGATAGAGGCGGAGGAGGAGGAGAAGAAAGGGAGGAGGAGGAAGAGGAGGAGGAGAGGAATGACAGTGTTTGTGTTTGCAGAGCTGAGGCCAGTCGCCTCTACTGGGTCACTGGCAAATCGGTCATGCTCCCACAACCCTGCTGATGATAGCTTAAGTGCCAGAACCCCCCTCCTCTACTCAGCCTATTTGTGTGTGTGTGTGTGTGTGTGTGTGTGTGTGTGGCCTTCTGAATGTGAGGCATTACAAATATGTCCATGTGTGCACAAAGACCATGTGTATGACAAGACGAGCGTGTGTGTAGTCTACTTATGTACATGTGCTTGTGTGTGTGAATCAGAGTTATCTTTTGAGTGTGTGTGTGTGTGTGTGTGTGTGTGTGTGTGTGTGTGTGTATGTTTTGAAGCACTGAAGCCTAGAGGAATGCCTCTGATCTTTGGGTGGCTGTAGAGTGCTGTGCGTAGGAATGATCCCCGCGGCTTCAGAGGAGACCTCTGCTGTGACAGAAACAGAGCCTAAGTGCCCGCTCTCATCCTCCTCTCTGACAGAGCCGGATGGAGTGAGAGAGAGGGAGAGAGAGGGAGGAAGAGGGAGGGAAGGAGGGAGGGAGAAGGTAAGAGAGAGATTTATGTAAATATTTATCTCAAAACATCAACAAATTAGTCACTCTGTATCACCAGTTAAAAACAAATTTCTCAAGGAGTCTTACATTGCCTTCTTGGTTTCTCTTTAAATACATCCAAAGTCCTTTATCCATTTGTTTATTCTACTTTATCTTTTACATGGAAAATGTATCTTTTGTCTTATTAAAATCATTTCTATGTGCGGTTAGATGAATGGGGTTTGCAAGGTCGCAGTTGAATTTTTCGACTAGAAGCCTCAGACGCCATAACAGTCCACCCTCGCCAGTACATCCAACCGTCAGTAGCCTCTGGCATCCTCTCTGCCTTGTCCATCAATATCCCCTGACGTCTCACCGACCTTTGCCAGTCTCTGCCCCCTGGCATTGTGCAACTGTCCACTTCCGGTGTCCGCGCGGCTGCGAATCTCAGTGAAACTGTGGTGGGGAGGGAAACTCGGTGTAAATTGGGCTTAGCATTCCACCGTTGTCTGATGTACATCCCTCAGTAGTCTCCTCTTCTACCCCCTCTTCTCCCCTAACATTTTACACCCCCCCCCCCCCCCCCCCCACACTTCTCACCCTTGGTTCTGCTAGTTCACCCACAACACCTTTTGCTACCTGCAAAAGTGTCAAATGGCCATGAAGCATTGTGTGTTTTCTGTGTACACTGGATCCATTAAACTGTGTTGTTCCATTCTGGCAGATTCAAACTAGCAGAGTAATGGGCGCAACAGGAAGAACAGAAAGACAAAGAGAGATTTAATAAAGTCTACTAGTTCATTGAGGCATTTCGGGCCACTTGATGTTGTCTGATGTAGGTTGAGGAGCCTGAGACATCACTCTGAGGTAGTTGCAGAAGGTAGTTGAGAACAGACAGTATATGGTGTGTACACTTTTCCTCTTTTTTTTTTTTTACCACGCCTGCCTGGACCGTCAGCCCTCGTCAGTCAGTCTGTCTGTCTGTCTTCTTCCCTCCTAATGTCTCTCTCCCGCCTGGTCCTCACTCACTCAGGGAGCCAGCGGCCCGCCAACATCCATCTCCACCCCGCTGTCTCTCCTTACCGCTCCAGCCCTGCACAACTCCTCTCAGCAGCTCATTGCTCATCTCCTTCACCGTGCAACCTCAACCATATGAACACACACACACACACAGACACACACACACCACACACACACACACTCACACTGTTGCTCGCCTGCCTCATTGCAACCATGCAACTTCAACCACACACACACACACACACACACACACACACACACACACACACACACAAATTACTCTCTGCCCTGCCCAGCACAGGGCTGCTGGCCAGCTCATCACTCTCCTCAGTGCACCTCCATCCAAGGAAAGTCGATGGAGGCGTCATTGGAGGGCGTGTGTTATTAGAGAGGGCTGCATGTTTATTTGTGTGTGTGTGTGTGTGTGTGTGTGTGTGTGTGTGTGAGTGGAATATGCTCATTCAGCCTGTCAGCACGTGGGCGGGTAGGCAGGAACACCCAGCAGATCCAATCCCATCAATCCCTTGCGAGGCCCCAGAAAGAGCGTGCCCAGACACACACACGCGCACACACACACACACACACACACACACACACATACACACACACACTCTCTTTCTTTCTCTCTCTGAGAGGGTTACCTGGGGTATGCTCTGATCTGCATTTTCAATCTTCCTATTCAGGAAAGTGTGAGAGAGAGAGAGAGAGAGAGGGAGAGAGAGAGAGTCAGTAGAGGAGTAGAGGTAAAAAGAGAGGGCATTGATGTTAGAATAAATTAGAATAGATTTTTATAGTCTTTTATTACAACACATTCACCACACATTAAAACACCGCAACATCAAAATGTCCACAGTTTCAGAACCCAATAAAAAGTTTAGTGCCCCACATCATGGGCCTCAAGTGTTAAGGCATTCTTCTCCAAAAATATAGAAGCGTATCATTAACTAGAGAACAGAGAAAAAAGAGTTCCCTTATGAATTCATATTTCTTCAAAAGCTTTCAAGGTTTTCCACCAGAGAAAGAGAGAGAGAGAGAAAGAGAGAGAGAGAGAGAGAAAGAGAGAGTGAGAGAGAGAGAGAGAGAGAGAGAGAGTGAGAGAGAGTGCGTGGGTAAGACCTGGCAGTTTTCCTCCGCTCTCACACGCGAGGGACCAGTTTCCCCAGCGGCTCTGAAGCATGAACTCCCAGTGAACCACCGCCCTTCCACCCCTGCTCGTTTCTCCTCTTTTCTCCGCTCTTTCTGTCTTGTCTATGTTCTTTGTTTCTCGTCTCTTTCATTCTCTCCTCCTTCACTCTCCTCCTCTTTGTCTGCCTGTTTTCCCTCTCCTCTCTAGGCCTGATACTGTTGCTGTCTCGGTCAGATTCTTGCACCCTCTTCCCCATCCCTCTGTCTTTCTCTTTCTCTCTTTCATTCCTCTCTCTCATTCTCTCTCTCTCTCCCTCTCCACTCTCACCATCCTCTCTCTCAATTCAGTACAATTCAATTCAGTTCAAAGGCTTTATTGACATGATAAGTATTGAGTTGTCAGAGCATACACAAATAAAAAGAAATTAGCCAAATTCATAAACAGTTGTTTTACTAGTGATATGTGATATAGTATATCTATATTTAATATTTGCATATTTGTCTCTATCTTTTTCTGACTCGCTCTCTCTCTCTTTTACACTCCACTCTCTCCCTCTCTCTTTCTCTCCATCTCTCTCTCTCCCTGGACATCCCCTATAAGGGTTAGAGGTCGTGCTTGTGGGTTTGGACGTCGTGGCCCTTCCCCACCCTGTCTCACCTCACACCCTCACTGCTCTCCCTCTACACAGCAGGACTCTCGCTCTGGATTCCAGTAATCCACCACTCCTCTCCCCTCTCTGTCTGTACGTGTGTGTGTGTGTGTGTGTGTGTGCGTGTGGTTGCATGGTTGCATGGTTGTATCCCAGGAGTCTGTACAATGGCACCCGCAGCTTGGACCTCCATGACTATCGTTGCCAGGTCAAGTCTTTGCTTTGTGACTTGTGACACACAAACACACACACACACACACACACACACACACACACACAACTTCACTTGGGGTCAGGAAGAGTTCTGGAACTGTAGACTCAGATACACAGAATTCAGATGTCATTCAGGCCACACACACATTCTTGGTTTGTTTCGGTTTGAGCCGGACATCGTGGGCTGGTGATGTTTTCTTAAGCTTTATTGAGTCACAATGTTTGTTTGCTTACTTTTCTACCCCCTCTCTCATTCCTGGTGCCCTGAACTCTGTGTGTGTGTGTGTGTGTGTGTGTGTGTGTGTGTGTGTGTGTGGTGTGTGTGTGCGTGTGTGTGCGTGCGTGTGTGTATGTGTGTGTGGACTGTGTAGGACTGTGTGGTATGCACTGAGATGCGTGAGGAATCTAGGGCTTTGTCCTGTGTGACCTCAAGTTGGGTCGCTGGAGAGTGTTTCCTCATCCAAGGATGAGGTGACGCATCACCACACACACACACACACAAACACACACACACACACACTCAAAATACACACGCAGTGGCTGTGTCCTAATCCAAGGTTAAGGTGACACATCATCACAGCTGGGGTGTGTGAATGTGCGCACGCACACACACACGCGCACACACACACACACACAACACACACACACACACACACACACACACACACACGCAAGGTTGAGGTGAGGTGCCACCACTGCGGGGGCCTCCTTTATGAAGAGTGACTCACACCGGAGCAGTACTACAATGCCATCTGTTAGACACAGCTTACTTCCGTGCGCTTTCTGGACTACAGCTGTGTGTGTGTGTGCATGCACACAGGCGTGTGCACGTGCGCGTGCATGTGTGCGTGTGTGTGTGTGTGTTTATTTCGTGCGTGGGTGTGTTTCTCTGTGTGTCTGTGAACACTTTACTTTAAGAGCATTCGAGTATGTTGTGTGTGTATGTCTGCTTGGGTGTATTTGTGTGTGTTTGTGTGTGTGTGTGTGTGTGTGTGTGTGTGTATGTTTGCTTTTGTCTCTCTGTTACACGCATAAGTGCAGCTGTGTGTGTCTGTGGGCTTCCATGGAAGAACAAACCTTTTCCTGGAAGCCTTGTTGTGTGAAACAAGTGGTTCCTTTCTAGACGGCCAGCGTGGGCTCCATCCTCCTCTATCACGGCTGCAGGCACTCACAGACTTCTAAGGCTTCTTGACTCCTCTGTGATAGGACAGTGAAGAGAGACAGGAAGTGAGTGAGAGAGAGCGCGAGAGAAAGAGAGAGAGAGAGAGAGAGAATGTGATGTGATGTGATGTGATTGGGAAATAGCCACAGGTCTGGGCCTGAACCTGGGTCCTTGTGGGCATCTGTCCATGTGTGGCACAGGTGCCGTAGCTCACTGCAGTGACTGAGGCAGGTGCGTGGGTTCCACTGATGCTAGTGAGAGCTAGTTGTAGCAGCACACAGTGTTAATGGAGTGCTTCAGGCCGTAATGTAAAGCAGTGGAATGGAAGTGCTAAATGCAGTAACGCTCCAAGTGGTGCCTCCGTGTCACAACCAGTCTGCACACTGCTCATGCTCTACGCTGCCCTAGTAACATCACTGTTTGACAATTGGGTGACCTGCGTTTGATTCCCAAACTTGGCATTTTTACTCAGTGTCACTTTGAATAGAAGTGTCTGCTAAATATATATCAGATGGATATGTATCAGTCGGTGAGTTAGCCTTTAGCCTCACAGCATCAGCCCAATCACACTTTGTACAGAAAAAAAAAGCATCTGCCAAAAGGCCCAACCAATAGCATCATTTAGCATTAGCATTCCTGTAGGCCTACCGCTACAACTGCTAGAGTGACTGTTTGTGCTACTAAAGCCAAGGTCATCGATGTGTTACCAAGGGAATAGTGTGGAGAAATGATACCGCTATCAGTGACTCTAAATGAAGTGTTGTTGTTATTGTTTTTTACCATGTTGTTCATTTTGCCCTGGTGAAATGTGTTCTTATCAGCATGCTGATGGGCAAGTTAGATTTCACTTGAAGGTACTGATGAGTGTCTGTGGTCCCTAGAGCGGCTGCATGTTCTGTTTTAGCGCTCAAAGAATATTTTGGAAATGACTAATATTCAATTTTATTAGTATTGTAGAGAATATGCCTGTAGTCATGCAATTCATTAAGCCAGTAAAATGGATTAAAAGCCTGGGTAATGCAGAGGAGACCCCCTCTGGTGTGTGGTGTGTGTGTTTGGTGTGCCTGTGAGTGTGTATGTGTGTGTGTTTGTGTGTGTGTGTGTGTGTGTGTGTGTGCTTGGTGTGCTTGTGAGTGTGTGTGTGTGTGTTTGGTGTGCTTGTGAGTGTGTGTGTGTGTGTGTGTGTGTGTGTTTGGTGTGCTTGTGAGTGTGTGTGTGTGTGTGTGTGTGTGTGTGTGTGTGTGTGTGTGTGTGTGTGTGTGGTGGCGCGTTTGCCTTTTCTGTTACAATCACACAAAAGCCGTATCATTAGAGAGGACAGGCGGGTCGGAAAACAATAGCAGGGAAAGCTCCAGGGGCTATCTCATCTCTCTCTCTCTTTCTCTCTCTCTCTCTCTCTCTCTCTCTCTCACACACACACACACACACACACACACACACACACACACACACACACACACACACACAAAGTTTGGGTGGCTGGCCTTATATTTGCAAAAAACTTTCTTAGTGTGTGCTATGATATGTGTGCTATGTTATATGTTATATATAGACTGTGTATGTGGCTAAAGCTTGGAGGTAGTGCATGTATACATGTATATATCCTGTGAGACGTGAATCTTTTACAACCAATGCTGCTGCCTTTTTGTCTGGAACCGAATGATGTGTGAAAAAGAATATCCGTATAGGACAATAAAGACTCTCTATTCTATTCTATTTTATTCTATTCTATACTTTTTATACAGAGAAGAAGAAAATGCTCCTCTGTCCCCATCTCCTCTGTCTGGCAGTTCTTTCTTCTTTTGGTAGCTGGTTTCTCTGTGTCTACCAGTTTCTACTGTATGGTTGTGGTCACTGGGCATGGTTAGGATTAATTAAAAAAGACATTTGATCTGGTGCATTGTATGGCACTGGTTTGTGTTGCATAGTTAGATGGTATTGTGGCTGTATTTTTCAATACTAAAAAACTGCAGATTTAAGGAGTGTTAAGCCTCTCTCTCTCTCTCTCTCTCTCTCTCTCTCTCTCTCTATCCTCCTCTCCCTCCATCCACTGTAAGAGGTGTAGTGTAGCAGTGCATGTTACGGCAAAATGTATGTGTCAAAACCCTCTCTGTCTCTCCTCTCTGCTTGTTTAAATGCGTGCTGAATTCTCTCTCTCTTTCACCCCCCCCACCCCCATCTCTCCACCTTGTAAAAATCATGCCATTACAGCTTGCTCTACCATTCTCTGAGCCTTCCACACCTCTCCCTCTCTTCTCTTTTTTATGCTTCTCTTTCCCTCCCTCTCTCTCTCTCAGTCTAATTGTATCTCTCATAAAAACCATGGTGTTACATATTGCCTTCACTCTTTCTGAACCTTCACCATCTGACTCTCTCTCAAATCTGATTTTCTGTCTCCCCTCCCTCTTTCCCTCTCTCTCTCTCTCTGCCTCCATCCCTCTCCCTCTCTCTCTTTCTTTCTCTGCCTCTCACCCTCTCTCTCTCTCTCTTTGCTTCCCTCGCTCTCCCTCTCTCACTCTCTCTCAAATCTGATTTTTTGTTTTCCCTCCCTCTCCCTCTCTCTCTTTCTTTCTCTGTCTCTCACCCCCCCTCTCTCTCTGCCTCCCTCCCTCTCCCTCTCCCTCTCTCCCTCTTTCTTTCTCTCTCTCTTTCCCTTGTAAAAACCATGGTGTAACATATCGCTTTCCTCCTCTATGAACCTTCACACGTCTTATACTCTTTCTTCTCATTTTCTCTCTATCCCTCGCTGTCTGTCTGTCAATCACTCTCTGTCTTGTAAAAACCATGGCGTAACATATTACTTTCCCCCTCTGTGAACCTTCACATATCTTGCCATCTAGGATTTTCTCTTCTTCCCTCTCTCCCTCTCTCCTATATCTCTGTCCATCTATCTGTCTTTCTCTCGTAAAAACCATGGTGTCACTAACCCCATCCCCGCCCCAACACACACACACACACACACACACACACACACACCTGCTCTCTGATGGGTCTGGCAGATTGGAACTCCTCCACTGACCTGTGGAGGAGATGATGGCCACTGCAGCTAAAATCTGTCCAATTCAATCAGCCAATCGGCCAGCTCACGGACTCTGGCTCAGCCAATCGGGTGCAGAGATGGCCAGAGATGCTCATGGGCTTAATTAGGCCATTGCTTCCTTATTGTTTGTTTTGGGGAGGCATTAGCAAGGGGTTTGGCTGGCCGTGTGTGTTTGTGTATGTATGTGTGTGTGTGTTTGTGTGTGTGTGTGTGTGTGTGTATGTGTGTGTGTATGTGTGTGCGTGTGTGTGTGTGTTTGTGTGTGTGTGTGTGTGTGTGTGTGTGTGTGTGTGTGTGTGTGTGTGTGTGTGTGTTTGTTTTGGGGAGACATTAGCAAGGGGTCTGGCCTCCCTGATAATGAAGCTGGCTCGGGGAACGGGAATCATTTGGCTCTTGCTCCCTGTGTGTGTGTGTGCGTGCGCCTGGATGCCTCTAATAGAGCCTGTCGAAGTTGTTGTTGCTGTGCATGGCAACAGCCTTGGCTGGCGATATTGAGGCCTGAGAGCGTGTCTGTGGAGACAAGTGGGGATGGTGAGCAGCAGTCAGAACAAGTGGCAAACGTGACTGTCAGATATCACACACACACACACAAACACACACACACACACACACACAAACACACACACAAGGAGAGTTATTGTTTGACAGCCAGGCAATTATTAGCACCCAGCTTTTCCGACTCACCAGTCACTGATGATCAGAAGAGTGAAAAAAGATCTTTGTCTTTTAGTGTTTACCACCCTCTCGCCTCCAGTTCAAAAATGGAAAGGAATTGATGTGATATGATATGTGTGAATGTGTGTGTGTGTGTGTGTGTGTGTGTGTGTGTGTGTGTGTGTGTGTGTGTGTGTGTGTGTGTGGTGTGTGCGTGCGCGTGTGGTGTGTTTCAACACATCTCATTTGTCCAGAGGGCTTTCTCTGTTCTGCTGTGGAGTCAAGGTAGAGTGAGTTTCTATGCCACTGGCTTACCGGACCATCTCTACTATGAGGCAATGACAGAGAAATGGGGGGAGAGAGAGAGAGAGAGAGAGAGAGAGAGAGAGAGAGAGAGAGAGAGAGAGAGAGAGAGATTAGGAATAACACAAGGGCTAGCAAAGAGAAAGAGAGGGAAAATAAGGTGAAGTTATGGAAAGAAAAAACAACATCAGAAAGAGAGAGAGAGAGAGAGAGGGAAAGAGAGAGAGAGTTGGACATAAACAAGGTCTGCTGTTTTCTACTACACTCCAGGGCCTTCCAAATACACCCGGCGGCCTGCCGCACCTGAGACCAGACGCAGTAATTGCCTCCATCTTGGCAGCTAAAGACCCCTAAAAATACCTTCACTTCCCGCCACTTTCCTCCAGCGAGCCGTTGAGCTGCGGATGTAGCTCCAACACCAGTCCGTAATGGGCAACAGTCAGCATCTAAGACTGGCACTGAAGACCCACAGACATGGCCCTGGAACTGTCTGCAGAGGGAGGGATAGAGGGAGAGAGACAGAGAAGGAAGGAGGTACGGAGGG
Source organism: Tenualosa ilisha (assembly GCA_015244755.2). Lineage (NCBI taxonomy): Eukaryota > Metazoa > Chordata > Actinopteri > Clupeiformes > Clupeidae > Tenualosa > Tenualosa ilisha. The sequence goes on from PYXC01002690.1 coordinate 2,825,118, forward strand.
AGGGATAGAGGGAAGGAGGGAGAGTTGTCGTGTCAAATTTCCTTCATTATTTTTCACATTTTTTTGTCTTTTTTCTTTATTTCTCTCTTTCTCAATGATGTATGTCCATCACATTACTATAGCACTGTGGTAGCACAGTCATAAAGATAAACTGTAGTCGATTTAAATTTGAATTTGAGAGAGAAGATTGGATTGGATTAAAGAGAGCGAGCGATAGAGAGAGAGAGAGAGAGAGAAGAAAGGGGGATTAAACAGATATGCGAAGAGATGAAAAAGACAGCGATTGGAAAACAAAAGACCTATAAGAATTGGAAAGAGATAGAGAATGACAGAGAGAAAGAGAATGAAAGAGAGAGAGAATAAGACTGTGACTCTGAGGAGCACTTATATTCTGTTGCTTTGAAGAGTCTCCCAAGATTACATCATCCTTATTTGCATATCGCTCATGCATCCCATATTTTGGGCACCGTGACCTCTTCTTTTCCCACATAGCAGTCACACACATGCCTTTGCCTTTAACATCCTCATTAGCTGTGTGTGTGTGTGTGTGTGTGTGTGTGTGTGTGCCCATCTCAGACAAATGCTAATAATTCTCACTAATGTTTCTGTTGGTTAGCGATGAGCCCAATCACGTAGTCTCCCATCATGCCCGGCTGGGAACCCATCCATGGGGGAATTCTTCTAGGAGGGCAAGCCTGGAATTTAATCTGCTCTGACCAAGCCATGCTGTGCTGTGCTGTGCTAGGCTGTGCTGTGCCGTGCTGTGTCTCACTGCACCTGTCCATGCCCGTGCCCAGCTGAGGCTGAGCTGAGCTAGAGGAAGTCGGGGCATCCGACACAGCCACGCTTGAGCACTTTTCAATTTCCGGCCTGGCCCTGGGCAGCCCTGGCTCAGTGCGTCTCTCTATTTTAAAGTGCAGCGCTAATGAAAGGCACATTAGCCGGCGCCCCCAGACACCTCCGCCCCCTCCTCAATGGCTCAATGGCACTGCTAGGAGCCGCATGAGAGGCTAATGCTCTTAGCCACATCTCACAGCCGTAACGCGTCTCTTTCGCTTTTCTCCTCCTCCTCTTATAGTCTAGTCTGCCCTCTTCTTTTTTGTCTTCCTCATCTTCTGTTTCTGCAGTTTCTCCTTCAGTCCAGCTCTTGTCTGTCTTTCGTGGTCTTCCAGTGAGAGGTCCGGACAATCCTGTTGAACAAGGGCATTTTTCTCTCTCTCCCTATAGCTGTTTGTTTGTGTGTGTAAAATGCTAGCTATGCTCAAGACTCGAGAGGGCTGTGGTCAAGGCAATGACAAATGCTCATCCAAAAAATCTCACCTTGTTGTGTCCGTTCCCACTGTCACAGCTGTTTGGCTGGTAGTTTAAAACAGTACTACATTGAAATGTGCCTTTGCATGGTCACTTTTAAATGGTTTATTTTATTCTTTTCACAAGCTAAAATTATGGGTTTTTGAATGAATTTACTATACTATACTATACTATGAGATGAATCCATATTTCACCCATGGTGTGATGGCTTTGTGATGTGATGGTCAGTGCATGTTTGAATGTCTCTGTGCCTGCCTCATTCACTCTTGGTCTTTTATGTCACTCCTGGCCTCCTTCTCATTGGGTCTTGGTCACCAAGGGAGACAAGACATTCCATTCCATTCCATGCCCCTCCCCATCCCTTTCATCTGGGCCTCGCTTTCATGGTTACTGTTGGCTCTGGCAATCTTTGATGTCCTTCATGAGGGAGATCAGATACATACAGTACGGTCCATGTGCGTTCCTCCTCTCCCTCCCCCCTCCCCTAATACAGTACATTAGAACAGAAAACCAGACTTTCCAGATTGTGACATCATATCCTGCAGGTCCCACTGCTGAACACGCAGACCACTGAACCCCTTCACTGTGTCGAAGCGCAACGTGGACACAACAATTCACAGCAGCGTTAGGCACTCACAGTGAGCAGATCATATATACTCCATACTGGCATGTGAATGACTTGATCGCACCGACCTGCAATGTTTGCATAATTCTGTGGTCCCATGGTGGATTTGTGCAAGTGTGTTTATTTAAAGCAGATGGAAAGGCAAAAAGCAACATGGGTTTGAGCATGTACTGACATTTCACTGAACCCCCTCCCAAAAAACACACAAGAGACAGAAATATGCTTCTATAGACAGTCTCCCTCCCTCTCTCAGCCTGTCTCAGCCACCTCCCTCCCTCTCTCTCTCTCTCTCACACACACACACACACACACACTTATATATACACACACAAACACACACACAATTTATTATGCCTATGTCTCAATTTCTTCTTCTTTCCTCTGTGTGTGTGTGTGTGTGTGTGTGTGTTTTTATGTGTTTGTATATGTGTGTGTGTATGTGTGTGTGTGTGTGTAAGAGGTTAGGGATGTTTCTCTAACCCTCCTAACTCCTTTATTGATGATCGTCCTGTGTTGAATGTCCTCGTGCACTGGCCTCTACTTGTTCTACTATGTCTGTCCTCTCTGTTCATTGAGGTGCAGGATCCAGTAAGCTGGTTTGCGGGGACCTGTTTTGCCCTTCAGTGTCCTCCGAAAGTCTAATAGTTATGCAGAGACCATCCAGTGTTTTCAGGAGAAAAGCTTCAAAAATGTCCTTTAGCCTTGTGTCTTTGTGTTTCAGAATATGATGCTTCTTCTCTGCAGTAAGGTTTTTCTGCATTGGGTGACGTGTTGCTGCAAAAGCGTGGTGCTTGTGTCTGTGTGTGTGTGTGTGTGTGTGTGTGTGTGTGTGTGTGTGTGTGTTTGCCTGGCAGTGCAGTCATATCCAGTGACACTGCGAGCAGACCAGAGCAGAGGAGAAGATAGAGTAGTCAGAGGCAAAGCTTTTGGGAGTCACTTCCCAGGGCTATTTTTGTTGTCCTGGTCAATCAATCATGGAAGTTTATAAGCTATTTCCAGCATTGGATTTAGAGGTTGAAGATGTGTGTCTTTGTTGTGTGTGTGTGTGTGTGTGTGTGTGTGTGTGTGTGTGTGGTGTGTGTGTGTGTGTGTGTGTGTGTGTGCTTGTGCGCTTGTACTTGTATTCACTTGTATTCTCTTCTGTGCTACCACACAGGAATGTGCCTGTCTGTATTTGCTTGTGTGTGTGTGTGTGTGTGTGTGTGTTTGAGTGAGTGAGTGCGCAAGTGAACAGATCAGTGAATGTTTCTCTTCTTGTGTGTATTTGTATGTGGTTGTGAGTTTTGACTCAGCACAGCATGTGACACAGTATCACCATCAGTTAATGCGCCGCTCTCATTGTTCTTGGATTAGCTGGGAGAGTCTGCTTTTTGTTCCCCAGCATTTTCATGGACCCCACCCCTTCCAACACACACACACACACACACACACACACACACACACACACACACACACACACACATCACACATCACTCACACACATCTCTCTCTGTCCCTCTCTCTCTCTCTCTCTCTCTCTCTCTCTCACACACACACACACACATACACACATCTCTCTCTCTGTCCCTCTCTCACCCACACACACACACACACACACACACACGTCCAACCATCTCCTGTGCAACTCATCTCTCTTCTTTATCCGCCTCTGCCCCTCCTCCTGTCTGTGTGCATCATTCTCACATTAATGTTTATCATCTGTTTTCAGTTGTTGGAGGTGCATGTAGCTCCAAGCTCTCGTCCTGTGGCCTGGTTTAGTGTTCTAATAGGGTGTGCACTGTTGATTGCCTCCAAGGCAAAAGAACAAGGAAAGGAGGAAAGAAGAGAGATTCTATAGATTGTGTGCTGACATGACAGATAAAGACAGAATGGAGGTGGGCAATGGATTGGAGAGACAGAGAGAGAGAGAGAGGAAATGATTTTCTGTGTGTGTGTGAGAAAGAGAGGTGGAGGAAGAGAGAGAGAGAGGAAAACGCATGGAAGTGGACCTCTGGTGAGTCACAGAGTGCTGATTGAGAAGAGATAAAACATAAAAAGTGACACAAGGTGAAGGATGCCTTTTAATTGAGGTGGTTGAATGAAGAAGCACTTTGAGGTCACAAACACAGTTCAGTACACCTTCCAATATAAGACCATGCTAAATATCATTACCATTACCATACCATTTAGCAAATTAGCAGGCTTTAATAACTGCCACCTTGACTGTCAGTGGGGCTTCAAAGGTTGCTCTATCACTGTTATGTAGTTGGTTAATTAGTTTTAGACCAAAACTTCCAGTGTGCTTTCTGAAAAGGTGATTGACTCAGATTAAAACACCACTGTGTGTGGAAATGATGGTTATTTGCACCTAATAACGTGCCCAGAAGTTGTTTGCATATCTTGGAACTTAGTGCCTAGAGGTTATTTGCATGACCTGGATCTACCATCAGTGATCTGAAGTGGCCCGTTGTGAATTGTTGAATCCACATTGCTAGTTGTAGATTTAGGTGAAGAACAATCCAGTGTGATTGGCTTTCTAAGGATGGGGTTTTTCATTGTTGTGATAACTGCTCCCAAGATGTAGTGATATTTCAGGACAGCCTAGCTTTCATGACCGGTTACCTCAATTTGAGATTGAGCTTTTTTTGGAAACCTAGCTATCATCTCCCACTTCTCTGAGGTGGGATGAGTTCATGTAGATCAAAATGTCTCTGTGGGTGTAGTGATTACCAGGATCTGTTAGCCCACAGGACTCTGTGAGCAGTGTTAAATCAGGACACCAGAAGCATTGCCGGGATGCAATCACTGATTGAGAGAGAACAGAGCAAATGAGAACATTTTTTTTTGCCTTGCTAGTACTGCTAGCCCCCCCCACACACACACACACACACACACACTCACACTCATACTCACGCATTACCGATTTGTTTGCAGGCATCTGTCACAGTCAATCCACTGTTTTTTTAGTTGCTTTTCATTGTGATTGACCACATCTCTCATTACTTTGCGTTACAATCAGTGTGAATTGTAAATAAATAAGTGGTGTTGTGACTTGACGTCTGTTGTAAGACACAGATACAACATAATCACTGTGTATATACTTAGTAACTATCCTGGATGCCTTAGTAAGACGGCATCTCTTCCTCCAGGCAGACATGTTCCAATAGAAAGTAATTCAAGCCCTTTACTTATTGACACAAGAAACGGACACAAGTGTCAGCTAAATAACAGCATTTCAGCAAGGGCCACTATTGCCAAGTATGTATGGGTTTATTGACAATTTGAAACAGCACAATTAGTCTTGGCAGGGTGACTGTGCTCTGGGCTAACCTCCCTTCCCTGCCTGCTGGGCCCTGAGGTGTAGCATGAGCAAGCCTGGGGAACCTGCAAGGAAAGCCTCCTAGATATAAGGAGATCTAACAGAACTACTGTGGGAGAGTGAATCACTGGCTAAATACGAATGTCTCCACTAATCCCTAAGACCTAAGACTTAAAGGAAAAGTCTTTGGCAAATCAACCCAAAGCCCTGTTGATCGAGGTCACTCGTTTGCTGCCATTTAGCTATTTGGTCACCATTGTGCCAGATTTTCTGCACTCGGTGACCTCAAACAACATGAGACTGCCTACTGGTTTCGGCTTCAGGCTTGGAACCAATGGGTTGCTGGTTTGATCCCTGACCAGTGAACCACGGCTGAAGGGCCCTTGACCAAGGCACCTAACCCCTTATTGCTCTCTGGGCACCGCTGTAGCAGGCAGCCCACTTCCCTGGGTTAGTGTGTGCTTCACCTCACTGTGTGCTCTATGTTACTAATTCACGATTGGAACAAATCCAGAGATCAAATTCCTTGTGTGTGTAAATACACTTAGCCAATAAGACTCTCTAATAGATTGATTTATTGTGGACCTTTCCTTCCATTGACATCATCATTGACTGATTCATGCCAGTTTAGTCTTTGAGGGTTAGGATTGGGATTCAAACACAGTCAGAAATAAAACCTGATGCACATAATAGATTCAGAGTTACACTTCAAGGTAGAAAGATATATCATTTATTGTTGTATAATGTAAACACTGAGTAAAACTGGGGGTGTATAACTAGACAGATTACACAGCAGATTTCTGTCTCATAGTTACAGAGAAGTAAAACTAGAGATAAAGTCAGTAATAGTTTTGGGGGGCATTTTGCTGATAAAAGAGATGTTTTAAATATGATTGGTGTGTGAGTGAATTGTTTTCGTAAATGTTTTCGAGTATAGTTGACACATTGATCCTCAAAACTGACACAGGTATTTCTCAAGATCAAGATACTACGCCGTCTTGTGACTTTGTTGGCACAGAGACAGGAACCTTTCAAACATTTGAGATAAATGCGTTCTGCTGCAGGGCCGCTGTTGTTTTAAAATCCACCATCTTGTGTGTATACAGAGGAATGTGGCTATTTCTTAAAAATTGTGGATACTAAGAAATGATTTTTGAGGACCACTGACACTGGAACAGTGCTTGGCGGCATTTGATGAAGCAACAAGCAAGCGTAAAGCAACCACCCATGACTATGAGAAACACTCATCTTATTATGCCATTCTGGTTCCATCTGTACCAGGAAGTCCTCAGTCCTACAGTCTGGTTACATTCCAGTTCTCACATGTAGTATGTGTTAAAGCTCATCAAAGGCTTAGCAATAAAGTGATTACCAGACATAGCAACCCCTGTTAGCCTGCGACAGGAATAGCAGCATTGTTCTTCCTGTGCTATCTGGAAATGGCCATCTCACATAAAACTTGTATATAGTATAAGTATATATACTCTTTTGATCCCTTGTGGGAAATTTGGTCTCTGCGTTTATCCCAGTTGTGAATTAGTGAAACACACACAGCACATAGTGAATACACAGTGAGGTGAAGCACACAGAGAGAGGTGTTCTAATCTGGAACAGTGAGGGGTTAGGTTCGTTTCTCAAGCCGTGGATGTACTGGTTGGGGATTAAACCAGCAACCTTACGGGTTCAAGCCCAAAGCCCTAACCAGTAGGCCACAGCTGCCCCCATGGCTGTTTCCTCAAATGGAGATTGTAGCCTCAACTTGTATCTCTGCAAGTATTTGTAACCTAAGTGATGGTATATTGACCTGAGTGAAGATGTATTGAAGTCATATCATTATCAACAATGACATACAGATAATGGACTTTCACTTTCTGAGGTTTTGTTATCTGCGTGTGGGGATTAAAGCCCCACCTTAGTGTATGCATGCACCTCACCCACTCACCTCTCAATCCCAAGGCATGTCTGCCATTCCTACTAGAACTATTTGACTTCAAAAGAACTTCAGATATTTAGAGGAGGGTTTGTTTAGTGTGGAGTACTATGGATGCTAACTCTTGGAATGTCAGTGGAATTCCCTAGTGGGTGGGGTCTACAGAGGTTGGACTGACTTTGAGGTCATTGGGGCAGTAGGGTAACAGAATGCTCAGGAGGAGGAGGGTTTTGGGTATTCATGCCAGTGGAGTGTGTGCGTGTGTTGTGTGTGTGTATGTGGGGGGGGTATTGGGGGTGGTTGCAGGTCCCAGAGGGGGGCAGGAGCAGGCAAGCGTGGCAGTTCTGTGTTTTGCTCTGCTGAGGTTAAGGAGAGCGTGAATTGGCTGCCTGCCTGCCCTCGCATGCCTCTGCCTGCCCTGCCCGCCTTGGCCAGACTCTCTTCACCTGCCTCTCTTGTAACGGAATGCCACTGGAGAGCATGGAGGCAAGGGAGTCTGCTAAATGTTTATGTTGTTGTTATTGGTGGTGGTGGTGGTGGTGGTGGTGTGTGTTTGTGTGTGTGTGTGAATGTGTATTGTGATTGTGACTGTGTTTTTTGTATCTCTTTCACACACTGAAATGGTTTGAAATGCTTGGATTGTGTGTGTAGGTGTTGTAAGTGCATGTATTTGTGTGTGTGTGTGTGTGTGTGTGTGTGTGTGTGTGTGTGTGTGTGTGTGTGTGTGTGTGTGTGTGTGTGGTTCCATGCTTTGGCTGTTTCACAGCATCAAAAAAAGGGAAAACCCAACCCTGTTCTTCTGGAATGCTGGCTCACTCAAGAGGTTTATTAGGGACAGGGTTCCCTGTGGCCAATGACCCAACACCTTCTTTTCTGCAAAGAACCATGTGTTCTATTCAAAAGATGAACAAGAATCTCTTTAAATTTCTACTTTAAACTCACTCCCACTGTTATATTGCACTTGCACAAGTAATGAACAATAATGGAAGTGTCATGTTTCATTTGAGAATAACAAGCAACATAATAAGTAAGTTATTACATGTTAATAACAAAATAAATCTCAGGTTAATAACAACACAAACTAATGACAAACAGCACAAGACATAATATAATCACAAACTAATTAAAAAATACTATTCTGCTAATAAGGTGATAAAGTGATTTATTTTTTTTAATTAGTGATTTGCAGAGATTAGTGCTTTATTAATTTCTTGCATACCTTAATATGCTATTCTTATGGTTTTGCATCATTATTTTGCTGTTCTGTTATACTCGTCATTCTCAAATAACACTAGAAGAGAGAGTCCTTATTTCCTTTGGGTTCTGCAATACACATCATTTATACAGTCTCGCCATGCAGTGTGGGTGGGTGGGGGGATCATTATCTATTTGGCAGATTGCAGGGAAGGTTGAACATGCATCAGCCGAGCACTCTAATGAAAATGTTAATTAAGGAATTTAATAAACAGGAACATGTCACATCATTCTAGCATTTTCCTGACTTAGAGAGCAAGTCAACTCTGGAGTGAAATGATCAGACCTGTACTATTCATACAGAAATTGCACAGAATATTCATTGTGTCTGAATGCATGTATCTTAGCCAGATTATAGATTTAATTGGATGGCAGATTGGAGATTAGATTGGAGATTGATTTTACATTCGATTATAGATTACCATCTAAACCCCATTAATCTTCGCAGTGCCACACAGTTGGATACATTTGCTCCCTTATAGAGCAAAGAGCAGAAGAGAGTAGCGAGACAGCTGAAACCATTTATTGTTTTGTTTCAAACACACAAAGGCCTTTAAGGCTTATAACTGTTTGAGATAAATATAGAAAAGACAATGGGAAATATATTTCATGATGAACTTGGCTTCTTACAATTAGGCCTGCCCACAAGATGCCCACAGCACCGCCTTGTCTCCCCTCTATTGTGTTCTCTTTTAGTCCCATTAGAAGGGTTCTTCTTGGAAGGTCAACATCTCCTCCTTCCATTTATAGACAAGCTAATTTGGTAAAATATATATATATTCTGGCTCACCATGGACTAATTTAGAAATGATCATAAACTGGCATTGGTTTGGGGTGCAGATGTCCACATAATTGTTTTCAGTCATAGTTCAGTTAAATTCCATTTAGTGTTTTTACCTCACCTCTTTTCCTCAGATGCTCTATAGATGCTGCACTTTTCAAACACTACCAAGTTACAGCCAGACTCATCTACAACCCATGTTGCAACCAGAGTTTGAACCAGACTTACTTTCACCCTAACATACACTTAGATTTACAACCAGAGTTACAAACCAATTCACAGCTCAATTTACAACCACGCGTACAACCAGACTGAAATGTTCTGGTTTTGGTTTAAAGGAGTCTGATGAAGCACAATGCGAAACACGTTGTTTGTTGAAGAGAAGTAAAATGGTTATCCTTTTTTGTCTACAGCTGTGCACGTGCAACCCAGCAGCACCTGACTTTAAGACACATAAGACTGTGGAAAGGGATTTAGTTTGTTTAGGGGTTTACTTTATTAATTAATTCATTCATTTTTTCCTGATTTCAATTTTATCATGATATATCTGGCGAAGATACTCATTGTCAGCAATGAAAACCTTCAGAACTGAAAATCTGCTACTCTCCAGCAACCACAATGATCCAAACATATGGGTGATAAACTCAAAGTGACCAAGTTAATCACTGAAGACAGCAAAGTGTTTGATGACTAAAGAAGGCCAACCTGACACAGGTGAAGAGGGTACAACAGGAAGTGAATCACAGGAAGTGCACAAAAGTGCTCAAAACCCACGGCAAACTAAAACGCCTGTAACCATGAAACAAACACAAAACAAGACACAAAACGTCAAATCGTGACAACACACAGTGAAGGCATTCATCCTCACATTCAGTCATACATGCACACACACACACACACATACACATACACATACACATACACATACAACACACACACACACACACGCGCACGCACACACACACTCTCAAACACTCTCAAGCAGTCACCCGCACACACACACACACAGACACACACACAAACACACACGCACACACACACACACACCTCTAGTCTGAAAGACATCTTTATGGTAAAAATAGCAAGTATTATTGAATTGAGAGAAGAGTTATAAGGGTAAAGGCAGAGGGACTGTTGGGAAAGAGACTTTATCATGACTGGGTTATTATTGGCGACTGGCAGAATTTCTCAAGTTTAATTTCTCCTCAGTGCTCAGTGTTTTCTCTCTCTCTCTCTCTCTCAACTCACTCACTCACTTACTCGCTTTACCGCTCTCTCCCTGCCTCTCTCTCTCTCCCTCTCTCCCTCCCTCTCTCTCTCTCTCTCTCTCTATCCTCTTCTCTGTCTTTTCCTGTTGTCCTTTTCTTTGTCTTAATTCTTTTTCAGTCTCTGAGGGGATCTGATGAAGACAACAAAATTAGACAGTGTGTGTACATGTGTGTGTGAATGTGTGTGCATGCTTGTCTATGTTTGTGTGTGTTGGAGAGAGAGACAGAGCAAGAGAGAGAGAGAGATGAACCAAAAGATACTAAAGTGCCCAAAGGGAAGCCTGAAGGGAATAATGTGTGCAGCCGAATGCCTTATAGAAGTTTTGCTGGAGATGCCTTTTGTGAAGAACAGACTGTTCAATGCGTTCAAGGGCATTGTGTGTGCTAGAAGTGTGTGTGTGTGTGTGTGTACACGTGTGTGTATGTTTGTGAGTTTACCTGTACTGCACACTAACACAGTGTTAGGAGTTCATGGACACACGTGTTGGAAGCATTTGTGCATTTCAGTCTCGGCACAGACTCTGGCTCCAGCATCAGGTTACCAATATGGCGAGCCATTCCGGCCTGTTTCTTCAGCAGAGAGAGCACAACACCATGCTCTTCATCAAGACAATAGAACAGCAAAGAAGGAACCATAAAGAAGGGAGTGCTGGAGAGGGCAGGAAGGAGATGGAAGACAGGAGAAGAGAGGGAAGAGAGGAGGAGGAGGAAAGGATTTCATTGAAAGTGAATAAGTGATACTTTACAGTTATTTTCCACAAGTAACACATTTGATCCAATACTCAAAAAAATCGGCACGGATGATCTTTAGACCAATTCTCACAAAAGTCCCAGTGAGACAGTGAGATTAGAGAGGGGAAAGATCTAAGAAAAGAGAGAGGGAGGAAAGGAAAAAAGAAAGAGAGAGAAAGGGGAGAGATTTAAAGGGAGGTAAAGAGAGGATGGGACAGGAGATAACTGGAGCTGAGCTGCGTGTGTGTGTGTGTGTGTGTGTGTGTGTGTGTGTGTGTGTGTGTGTGTGTGTTGTGCGTCATCTGAAAAGTTAACGTGTCCCTGTGGCCCATCTGGATTCAGTGGCGGCCCAAGGACACTGCAGGAGGATGGGCCCCAGATTTAGCCCACTGCCGGACAGAGATGGACAGCAGCTTTGCACAGCATCCTCTTCCTCTTCCCTCCGTCACACACACACACACACACACACACACACACACACACACACCTTTGTCCACGTCATCATCAGACACACGCACACACAACCCCCCTGCCCCCCACCACCACACAAACACTCACACACATACACACACGCACACACTTCATCTGTTATCCTTTATCCAGTCCCCTCATCACCTGTCCTCTCCCTTCCTCTCTGTCTGTGTCTCCTGCATCATCTCATTCCATCCCTGGGATGCCTTAGGCTCCATAATGCCCTTAGACTCACTGGCTAGTTAGTTATGTTCTCATTTAGTCATGAAGGGATTTGTTTACATAGTTTCCTTAGATTACAGTAATAGCAAGTCAGGTCTCGGAGAGAACTGATTTCAAGCAAACGAAAAGATTCATCATTCAGTAGACTACATAACTTAAGAATGAAAAAAAAGACTCAGGGCCATGATGACTGAATCTTTGTCAGTGTAACCTCTACAGTAAATGTGGCTAAGTAGATAGACAGATAGACAGATAGATAGATAGATAGATAGATAGATAGATAGATAGATAGATAGATAGATAGATAGATAGATAGATAGATAGATAGATAGATAGATCAATTGATTCAAATTCAAAGGTTGCTTTATTAGTATGGCAGTGGGAGTACAGTGTTCCCCACCAACCTATCACACTTTCTGTTTAAACTATGACCTAAAATTCTCTCTCTCTCTCACTCTGTCTCTCTCTTTTTCTCTTTCTTCTCTCTCTCT
>PYXC01002690.1:2845000-2850000 GCA_015244755.2 Tenualosa ilisha
AGGTTCATTGTCTTTTAAGTGGTTACTGCTTATTGTCCATTGGCCCTTTGTGGCTTCATATTTAGCTTTTTTCCCTACTGCAAGTGGCTTTTTTTCCTCCCTAAAAGATGTTGTTGTTGTGCTTTGATGGTGTCCCTGTTGTCTTCCTGCATTTGGGTTTGGGTAAAAACTAATTATTTTGTCAGGGATTTTTTTTTTTTTTTTTTTTTTTTTTGTGAAATGAGAGAGATGAGGTTTTGGAATGGGAGGCATTAATGAGAAAGTCATTTTCACAAAGGTCAATGTTTTTTTTCTCCTTTCTTTCTTAAGAAAGGCAGAAATCAAATTGCTTTTTTTTTTGGACCCCTCTTACCAGACAACACTAACATTTTTGCGGTGTCAGACCTGACACACACAAACATCAGGGTTGCAACAACAGGGTTAATACTGAAAAGCCTGTCCCATCATGCAGTTTGTTTACTTCTCAACCTGTGTGGTGAAAGCTCCAGATCTTGAGTGTTTTTGTGGAGCCAGGGGGTTCTCCATCTTCAGTGAAAAGAAGCTTCGCTGAGAGGGACCTGCTCTTGAACCACAGCTGAACACACGAAAGCAGCCTTGACCTTAATCTAGCCTTTGCTTCACCACCCGCCCGTCCCCCAAAGACTTATGGGAGTGGGAGTTTTTTCTTTCGTGGAACAAATGGTGTTGTTAGCCTGCCAGCAGAGGTGAATACGAATGGTGTACAGACAGTTCTCTGTTCCACTTAAAAGAGAACAAATGCCGAGCACCTGCGGAATAAATAAAACACTCTTCAGCGTGTAGAATGCTAAAACATTTTTTTTTTTTTTTTTTTTTTGCACCACATAGAAGAATATCCCCTCAGGGAAGTAGACCAAGACGTGCAATGTATAGACTATTTTCTAGCATTTTAGCTGTGAGTTCATAATAGGATCTCCATGGTTTCACTGCAGCAGGATGCCTGGAAAAAAAAAAATAATAATAAAAAAAACCTCTCCAAGAATTTGACCTCTTGCACACTTAAAGCTACACAAAGCCCCCAAAGGTAGGGACATAAACATTGTGTGCGTGGATATCAGTGCGCCTATTTAACAGAAGTCACCACTGACTGACAGGCACAGCATGGCATGGTGCAGTTTAGCACAGCGAGCGTGTGTGTGTGTGTGTGTGTGTGTGTGTGTGTGTGTAGGGCCTTTTGGAGCGCCTGCTTTGAATTTAACATGCTATATGAAGCATGGCCAGGTTTTTTTTTTTTTTTTTTTTGAGTTCTGTATAAGACTGCCTGGAGGTACGTATCCAAGTTCACGCACATCTGCACGTCCGCATGTAAAACATGCCCTCACTGCAGGAAGAAGGCCAGTGAAACCTGATATGACCCAGCCTGCTCTGTTGTCCCCTCACAGAGAAGAAAAATACGGCCGACTTGAGGGGCAGCGATGTGCTGACGAAAGCCCAGAAAAAGTGCTCTGTTGATGGGGGGAAATGGTCCCCATGTTGCTGCCCTCTTGCATGGCAATGTCCGGAAGACATTCAGTGTTAAACTCTGCCTGTCCACCTCCAAACTAAGGTGCATATACTGCTTGGAGAAGAGCAACTAAAGCTGAAACGTTTTTGTTTGGAGACACTTGGAGACACCCGCCCACACACTACATAAGCAAGTTTGAATAAATGAAGGAAAGAAAGAAAGAAAGAATGAATGAATGAATGAAATTGAAATGCTATTACGGTAGTAGTGTTGTTGGTTGAGCCAGCTGGGTCCCATATATAATATACATATCAAGAGAGAGCAAAATATTAAGATATAAAGGGCCCTCTTTCCTTTGCATGCATACTATCGTAGATATATACCACTCAACTCATGTACACATACACATCCCTTTCCCTGTCTGCTCTCTCTCTCTCTCACACACACATGGACATTGGCTCCACACTGCAGCTCTGCATGTAGTTAAACACAGTACAGGGCTTGAGTAGGTGGAGGTGGGGTGCATGGAGAATGTTGGCCTAAACATTTCATATGCACTAAATAAAGTTGGCAGGGGTCAGATCACCTAATGGTTAACATGACTGCGCCTGCCAGCCTACGCGAGCCAGCCAATCTGCCCGTCTGTCCGCCTGCCTGCATACTTACCCCTGCGAGCCCACCGGAGCCGAGGCTCCACTCCATCTAGTTTATTAGACGAGGGCACCTATGTCTCCTGCGGTTCACTACACTCTTAAAGCTCTCGTGTGCATTTTTACGTTTTACGTCGGCCTTTTATAGAACCCCGATGCATACGTTTCTCCATGCATCCAACCCCCAGCCTTTTTTTTACAGGCGTGTCTTTGTGACAGAGCATATATACTGGGCTAGTTTACTTTTCTATATAAAGAACCATTAAAAATGGTCTGGATCGTGGCCTTACACAACTTTACTCCGCCAGTTCACTTTGAAGATGGATTTGAAGGAATTTTGTTGCCTGTTGTGTGAGAAATATATAAGGAGGCCAAAAAAAAAAAAAAAAAATTTCTGCATCAAAGCCCCAAAACAGCTTCATATCCTTTTCGGTTATGCTGTAGTTCAGAATGTCTCTCAAGAACACTCGTTGTTCAATAGGCGTCTATGAAAACACTCTTACCCAGAAATGTATAAATAAAATATATCCCTGCCTTTATTTTCAAGACTTACAGAACAAAACAGCACAGTGTGGAAATAGATGGGATATTTTCTCCGAGTCCCTTGCAAAATACCCATCTGTGGTGAAGTACACTGTGGTTCAGGGTCAATCACACACACACACACACACACACACACACACACACACACACACACACACGTACTACCACACATACATACACACACACACACACACACCTCATCAATCTAGCTGGGTCATTCAGGGGAATGCGCTCAAGATGCTCTCTCCTACTTTCACACACCACCCATACAAATTCTCCCTGCACCCACACCATTATCGACTAACACCACCTCACCAAGAAAACACACACACACACACACACACACACACACACACACACACACACAAAAGTTACAGGTGTGTAAATTCGCAGGTTTCATTCTCTCTGTGCAGTTACTCCTTGCAGCCATAGATTTACACACACACACACACACACACACACACACACACACACACACACACACACACACACACACACACACACAGATCCCCAGACATCATTCACTCACAGTCAGTGAGGCTGAGGACACACCTGTGCTCCATTACAGCTGTAAAGCTGTCGCATTGCACACTATTTATTTACCTGACCCCTGATCCCTGCCTACATCTCTCCCAGTGAGAAGCATGTGTGGGGATTGTTTGGACACACACACACACACACACACACACACACACACACACACACACACACACACACACAGACATATACACACACGCACATACACTTTCATCTGAATGCCTTGCAAAATACGAATCTGTAGTGAGCTACACTGGGGTTGATGATCAACCAAACTCACCCACACACACACAAACACACACAGACACACACACGGCCTATCGCACCTGTACACCCCATCTAAATCTGTCACACATGCAGCCTTATATCATCTTCAAATGAATGGGCTGTGTTGTGCAGCCAGAGGTTCATCCAAGGTGGCTTCACATCAGCCTTGCCCATTCGAATTTATACTGCCATCGATACACACAGATAGAAAGGTTGGAATGTATCGATCTAATCAACAATGAAGTCACTTACTGACAGCAAGCTGTCTATCAAGTATCTATCTATTGAAAATAGATTGGTTGAATATATATATAGATAGATAGATAGATAGATAGATAGATAGATAGATAGATAGATAGATAGATAGATATAGATAAATTCAGGTAACACCTTAGGTTGGGGTACACATATTCACCATCATTAACTAGCAGCTTATTAACATGCAAATTAGTAACATACTAGCCATTTGTTAGTCATTACAAATCACTTACATTATTTTACATGAGCTTATTCTACCCATAAGAGACCATTACCTTTCTCATTAGAATTTCTCATTTCTCAATATATACTCCTAATTACTCCTTATACATAGTAAGTAAGTTACCCACTACTATGGGTAGAATAAGATCATGCAGAATAAGGTATTTATAAGTGACTTGTAATGACTAACAAATGGCTAGTATGTTATTAATTTGCATGGTAATTAACTGTTAGTTAATGCTGAAGATGTGTGCCCTAATCTAAAGTGTGTTGCCATTGAAGTGTTTGTCAAGTCCCAATCTATTGAGTCATCTTTCAGTTCATCAATCAATTCACTCATAGCCATTGGTTGCTAAAACACTCCCATTCAATGTGTTTGCAAAAAAAGTCTGAGTCTAAAAATGAGTAGATTTGTAACATGTACAGTCTACTTCAGTAGTTTCTGTGAATAAGGAGAGGAAGAAGTTCCCTGGCAGTTGGTGATTTTGGACAGCTGAAGTGTATGTCCACACACACACACACACACACACACACACACACACACACAGAGATTTTGGACAACTGATGTGTTTGTCCACCCACTGCCATGGCAGGGTGTACTGCCTCCAGCCAGAGATGAGTCTGACACCCCATGCTGAAGAGTTAGCAGCGGCAGATGGAAACACCAATGTTTTGTGCACGGACCTGCCAGCAGAAACACACAGCAGAACAACAATGACTCTGTTGTGATCTGAGAACACACATCTTAGCAAGGAGAATTTTAGCCATGCATCAGCACCCCCCTCACCACCCAACACACACACACACGCACACGCACACATACACAAACACACATATACACACACACACACACACACACACACCAAAAAAAAGGCTGAAAAAAGTTTAGACATAGAACAACACATAATTCATCATTTCCGTGCTCTGGTGTAATAACTGGTGATTTCCGAATATAAAGGGGAACAAGAAACCTCATTACTTTCAACGAGTCGTAAAACATCTGCCTTCTCTGTTGTGTTTCAAAATAACACACCAACATGTGGCCAGGTTGCTCTCACACT
>PYXC01002690.1:2855000-2857500 GCA_015244755.2 Tenualosa ilisha
TTCGGATGAGGTTGAGGCTGTTGGCTCACATGCAGGCACTCACTGTTCCTTGCACAGAAACACACACACACACACACACACACACACACACACACACACACACACACACACACACACACACACACACAGAGACGTCAGGGAACTTTGAAGAAAGACTGACCACAAGGAAACTTTTGACCTGAAAACAAGCACGCTCACATGGAATCACACACACAAACATTGACTGTAAGATGGAGAAACAGTGTGTGTGTGTGTGTGTGTGTGTGTGTATATAATATAAATAGATTTGTATGCACAAATACATAAAAGAGTCCACACACACACACACACAAGCTGTCTCCTTTCTCTTCTCCTCTCTTTTCCCTCACACATACACACACACACACACACACACACACACACACAGATTTGCATGGTCATCACATAATATGTGACGTGGAGACACACCCTCAGAATGTTCCGATCTGGTTACATTCCACTCCTCCAACATCAGTAGCCTGTGGTGTGTGTGTGTGTGTGTGTGTGTGTGTGTATTGGACGGATGTTTTCTTTGGAGTGTGGTTGTTTGTCCCTGGGAGAGGATGCTCTCCTGGCCAGCCTGTTCCGTGTTCCCTTCTCCGCAGGCCTGACTCCAGCAAGACACCAGCCTACAGCACAGTTTTAAAACACACGCTCACACACACACACACACACACACACACACACACACGTACACGTACACACACACACATACACACACACACACACAGTAATATGCACATATATATTCAGATGCTCATTGCAAATGAACACCCAAGCCCTCCCACCACACCCACACACACACTCACTCACACACACACACACACACAAACACACAGACAGACTTGTCCCCCCTGCTGTTTATACCAGATCATTCCCAGCAAACAATGCATGCATCAACAACACATCCCCAACTTTGTTTGTTTTCTCAAGTCTCTTCATTCAGATTCCTCTCCCCCATCTCTCCATTCTCACATTCTCCCCTCTCCCCCTCTCCTCTCCTCTCCTCTCCTCTCCTCTCCTCTCCCTCCCTCTCCCCGCCACGCCATCACGTCTTGTTCCCACCTCAAAGTAAACCTTTGCTGTCTTGCTATTCTTCGCTCAAGCAGCCTTTTCACTGTTCAAAGTCGTGTTCTTCTCACTCCGACTCTTTCATCTTTCTCTCTCTCTCCTTCTCTGCTTTTTCCCCTCTCGTGTGTCCTCTCTTTTCTCTTCTCTTTCTCTGCTTTCATAACCTTTTGGCTTCGCTTTTGGCTCTCAAAGTACACCGCCTGCCATGAGAGAGCACAAAGTTTGAGAAGGAGAAAGAGATGGTAAAAAGCACACAACTGACAGAGACAGGGGGGGGGGGGGGGGGGGGGGGCAGAGAAAGCAGAGAGAGACACAGGGAGAGGGACATGCACAAACTGCATCATCACTCACACTAATGAAGCACAACACACTCACACACACACACACACACACACACACACACACACACACACGCACCATTTTGTTTGAATGTATAAATGACATAGATTCATATGTTCATCAGGCTGTGTTTTTTGGGTGTTATGCTTTGGCAATGCAATGAAGTATTTGTGGAGCCAGTAAAGCTCACTTGAATTGAACTGAATTGAACTGAAATGAATTGAATTGAATTGAATTGAATTGAATTGAATTGAATTGAATTGAATTGAATTGAATTGAATTGAATGGAGAGAGGGAGAAAGAGAGAGAGATTTCACAGAACTTTCTTGGAATACACATTATGGAGGACTCCAGTAATGTCCACGAAATAAAGGAGGAGGAGGAATAGGAGGAGGGAGAGGGAGAGGGGGAGGAGGAGGAGGAGGAGGAGGTTAGTTTGGTGTACAGCCAAGACTGGGCCGCTCAGGCCTGTGCCAGTGTCTCTACTGCCATGGTAATTACCACAGAAGTGGACACTCCCTCATCTTTTATTATGGGATGGAGGGATTTCTCCATGGACACGGTGGATAATGGCAATGCAGAAAAGAGGGCTGGTGGTCAGAACAGAGACTGGCAATGGAAGGGGACTGGGTTGGAAGAGTGCTAGACTGGTCAGGGGCAGCGGGGTGGTAAGGTCTGGAAATGAGGTTTTAGAAGGCTGGTAGAATTTAGGATTTGAGAGGGTGGGGTAGGAAGTGGCAGAACTTGGAACTGTGGTGGTAGAAGGGTGGTAGAATTTTGGCTCCAGATTGATGGTGTGAGAGATTCTAAAATGGACAGTTCCAACCCAAGATTTTGATTGGCTAAAGGGTTTTGGAAGCTGCACAATAATGAATAAAACCCCTCATGTTTGACCATATTTCATTCTGTGTTACTGAACCATACAAAAGCAACAGTTGCTGTGTCTCTTTGTCCAATTGGCAACCATCCAACCAGATGAAAAACTGTGTATCTCTTGGAGGAAGGATTATTTTTCATGAAGAGAATGTTGTATTTCATCACTGGATCTGTGTTTTATGAAACTGTTTTAGTG
>PYXC01002690.1:2870000-2872500 GCA_015244755.2 Tenualosa ilisha
GTAGAGGAGACAGCTGCAGTTAATCATGCCATTTTCTGGGAAGAGGAACTCATCCTCAACCCCATCCCCCCTCCAGTTTACACGGAGCGCCCAGAGCTACCATATGGCAAATGAGTCATTGCTATTGTAGAGCTTACTTACAGTGTTTCCCTCTAGGTATAAGCTACTTTAGCAAGGTGGAGAAATGTAGTATAAACTAGGCTGTAGTCATAAAATGATAAGATGATAAAAATGGGCCTTATTTACAATAATAATAATAATAATAACAATAATTGCCCAATTTATTTGATATCTCCCTAAGAATTTTCTTGAATTTGTTCTTAATGTCCCCTTAAAAATGTTTAGGTCATGCTATATTTTAGGTTTCACATATGAGCTAAACTTGTGGTGGACTCTTATTACTGGTGTGTGTTTCTTAATTCCTTTCATAATGTCTCTCCCCTTACTGACATGGAGAAATGACCCGTATCAACATTTAGTTGTTTTTGAGCCCACATAGCAAAGTTCTGGAAAGTTCTTGGTACAAGAGCATTTCTTGTATATCACTATGGTAGTTCAACCACTGCTGTCTCTCTCTCTTTTTCAATTCCTTTTGTACTCTGGCATGGAGAACAGACTTTCACTGACTTTCACCAGTTCTGGTGCTGGTTTTGCTTGAGTTCTTGATGGTTCAGATCCTGAATGCATCTCTTTCTGGAGGGCCACTGGCCACACTTCACTCCTACTGTAAGTCAAGTGTGCCCCAAAGCATTTAACCCGAGGTGTCACTCCGTCTCTCTAGAGTCTAGATCATCACACCTGTGATGATGTCTCTTAGAATCAGATGAATCACCTTTCAAGCTTGTATTTTTTCATGCTCCAGTCATAGTGGTTCTCCCATTTTGTATGATATAAGGAGAGCAGACCTCTGCTGGTGTTTGTTAATGCTAGCATTGGTACCACAGAGTTCTAGAATGTTCTTGATGGATGAGTTTTCCTGCATTTATTGTGTGTTATCCCAAATGCTGCTGTTTCCCTTCTCTCTCTCTCTCTCTCTCTCTCCCTCTCGTTCTCTGTCTCTCTCCCTCTCGTTCTCTGGCATTAAGAACAAAACCATGTTTGGTTTTGACATTTGGCAGTTTCGACACTGGTTTAATTTGGGTTCTTGATGGTTCACATCCCAGCCGGGATCTGAATCTGATTCATCTTCAGTGCCTCCAGCTCAACTTCACTCCTGCTGTATGTCAAGTGTGCACCAAAGCATATAAAACCATTTTTTTTTTCACTCTGTTTGGGTCTCCCAAAAGGATCATACTTGTAATGATTTATCTTAGAAGATAATTCACTCTTCTTCCCTTTGTTTGGATGATACTTATAACACATTGATTGCTGTGTTTAATAATTTAAGTGCCAATACCAGAGTTCTGGAATGTTAATTGGTGGAGAGGAATTCTGCAATAATTCAAAATACCTTGCATTTATTGCATGTCCCTGTGGTGCTCCATAGGCTGCTGCCTTTTCTCTCTCTCTCTCTCTCTCTCTCCCTTTTGTTCTCTGGCATGGAGAACAAAAACAGTTTTTGGATTTGGCTTTTGGTGGTTCTGGCACTGGTTTAGCTGGAATTCTTGATGGTTTACATCCCAGCTGGGCTCCTCTTGAACCTCCTTCTCAAGGGCCACCGGCCAGACTTCACTCCTGCTGGACTCGAAGTGTGCAAGACGACTGACCCATAATTCCTCCGTAGAAGAGACTGGCTGTTGTCACTGAGCAGCATTTCAACTTCTACTGTGGAAAAACAATCCAACCTGGAGGCTACATAACACAACTTTCAGGAAATCGGGTGTTTTTTTTTTTCCAATACGAGTGTTGAAACTCAGTAGGAGTTTGCATAGTTCTTGCTCATAATGAAAATGCGTTCCAGTAAAGACGAACTTCCGAAAGACTAGGGTAGATACGGTTCAGCAGGGGGAAAAATATTTAAGTGAAAGAAAATGTTTCTCTCTTAAACCAGTCATTAAATGGCATCCGTGAGAATTGGGACGATTGGACACACACGTGGGTATGTGTTTGTGTGTGTATGTGTGTGTGTGTGTGTGTGTGTGTGTGTGTGTGTGTGTGTGTTCCCAGTGAGCTCACTGCCCCAAACTGTGTGCATGTGTGTATACTATTTCAGGTAAAAAAAATTAAAATAAATAAAGGTCAACTTTAGAGTAGTAGTAATATAAACAGTGTGAAAAGTGTTGCAAGTATACTTAAAAGAATTTTGTGTATCATTAAGTATGTTTAGTATGTACTTATTAAAAGTGTACTTATAAACAAATGTAATTAAATAGGACTTTAATTAAATATATTAATTGTACCATACTTAAAGTGAGCTGTCAGGCTACTTGACAGTGTGCCATCTGAAAACTGAATTAGAAATGTGTTTGAAACAAATATCTGAATTTGGAAGCTCTAATAATTGTATTTTTGTGTACTTTTTGGAAGTACACTTCTGTGCAATATATTGTTATTATGCTTC
>PYXC01002690.1:2877500-2890000 GCA_015244755.2 Tenualosa ilisha
TCCCTCCTTGAAGTTGTGTAGTTCTGTGTAATGGATCTCCCCACTTGTTTGCCCTCTCCCTCTCTCACGCTCGCTCTCTCTCTCTCTCACACACACACACACACACACACACACACACACACACACATACACCCCTCTTTCTCTTTCACTGATGGGTGGGTCCATACCAATAGGCTGGATGGCATGCAGTGGCTTCTGGTGTGGTCTTGCCTGCTGGTGATTCTGTTGGTGCGATTGGTGTGGGATTTGGGTTTTTCCTGGAAGAGGCAGAATGTTTGCCTCTTTTCCTCCTTTCTCTCTTTCTCTTTCTTTTTCTGTTTGTCTTTCTTTCTTTCGTTCTTTCTTTTTCTTTCTTTCCATTGTCTCCTGTTTTCTCTCATTCAGGGAATTCACTCTGCCCCCTCTCCCTTTCACACCCTCATCTTACATTTCTTTTTGTCTTTCTTTTCTCTCTTTCCCGCTACCTCTTTCTTCCCCAGGCCCTCTCTGGCCGTCTGCCTTTGCTCCTTCACATTCCAAACATTTGGTCATTTCTAGGAAACGCCTACGAGTGTCTAGTGAGGAAATGGAAGCTGTCGATTGCCTGGCCTTGAAGAATGCATGTGTGTGTGTGTGTGTGTGTGTGTGTGTGTGTGTGTGTGTTGGTGTGTGTATCAGAAAGTTGACTCACTGTGAACTCCATGGCAGTGACTCTCTGAATGAGTCGAGAGCGGTGACTTTCTCTCACAGAGCACAGAGTAAACCAAAGACAGCCCAAGCCACACTAAGATACAGCAGTCATTCACTCAGTGTCCATCCTCTGCTATTCTGCATTCCGCGTTTCGTGTTCTGCATTCTGTGATTGTCTACGGAGAACAGTGTAAACCAAAGGTGTGTGTGTGTGTGTGTGTGTGTGTGTGTGTGTGTGTGTGTCTGTGTGTGTTGGGGGGGGGGGGGTTTGCAGAATTCCACATCGGCAGGTGGGAAAAGAAATGCATAAATCACACAACTCACATCACATTTAGATACATCAACACAGCCATTCAGTCAGTATCCATCCTCTTCATCCTCCATTTTTGCATTCCATGTTCCATGTTCCATGTTCTATGTTCTATGTTCTGCATTCTGCGTATCTGTGTGTTCTGACCTCAGTGGAAGAAGTGTGTAGGATGGCTCAAAAGAGCAGTTTGGGCTGCATGATGCAGTGCATGATACAGTGTTGCCAAAGAACAATTAAACAACACATCAAGTTGTCATAACACTGAGAGTTATAATAAAAAGCAAAATAAACATTAATATGAAGATATGTGGACACACACACACGCAGACACACACACACACACACACACCTCTGTCTCTGTCTTTCTCTCTTGTACATATGTTTAGTGATCCCCAGTCTCACACAAACTGTATCTCTAAATTCCCATAATGCATTTCTGCAACTGCTGTGCGGTCATGCAGAGGCCATTCACAGAGTTTGACGGCAGGGCAGGATGGGGGTTGTGGAGGGGTACACGGATAACCGTCATGTGTAGAACATTCATTACACATCCCTGACTGCTGGTCTCCATCAAACAGCTGTGCTTGTGTGTGCACGCACGCACACACATGCACACACACACACACACACACACACACACACACACTCTAGCATATCCATACCTCTTAACATATGCTTTCACACATCCATGCATGCGTATTCTCAAATTTCAAATAAAATACGCACATCTGCTGTGACAAATCCTGGATTGCACACTTTCTTTTTTTTTTTTTTTTTGCACAAAACACATCTTAAAACACGCCCCGCCTTACACACACACACACGCACATGTACACACGCTGTTGCACACACACACACACACACAAACACACACACACACACACACAAACCATTTCATTTTGTAGCAGTCGACTTTACTGCTCAAAAACCAGGTCTGCAGCCAGTCCACCTTCCTCACCGTAGCCACGATTGGAATGCAGGCCCAGTCCCACCTCCCTGTTCCGTTAGCGTCTGAGGCGCTCACCCGAGCTTCAGAGAAGACTGTTGTATTGTGCCTGCAGGTTTGCGGGTGTATGATGGCTTTTGTCTCCTTGAACCATCGTTCTGTAGCGTACAGGAAGTGCCCTTGCTTAGCCTTGCCTGGCTTCACTCAGCACTGGCGTGCTGGGCCTCTGTGTCTGTGGCACGAAGTAGCAGACCGAGTGCAGATCCATTCGGAAAAGCGTTCCAGCATTGTCTCAGACTACGTCTCAATCCCAATGTCCACCCTTAAGCTCTAAGCCCTGAGCTTTCAAAGACTTGCCATGATTCAGCCTATTGGGATTCGGTTTGTGTAGCCCTGCTTTGCCCCCCACGGGGTCACTGTCTGCCTTCCACGGGCAATCAAGTGAGTGGAGAGACGAGATGAGAGGAGAGGAGCGATGTGGACAGAAAAGAGATGAGGAGAAAAGAGGGATGGAGAGGAGAGGAGAGAAAAGGCAGAAGTGGTGAAGAAAGGAGCTGAGAGGGGGGAAAAAAAAAAAGAGCCGCGACACTCTTAGCTCTTCGGCTGCTGCTGCTTTTACTTTGCTGCGAAGAATGGGCGAAATGGTGAAATTTTTCACAGTTGTCGTGCTGCCGGCTATATCAAGGAACTCACAAACACACACACAGACACACACACACACATGTGGTGTTGCCACACTGAGCGAGGAGTGTGTTGGCGCCTGAGCTTTGTTTCCGAGGGGAGCATGATGCACAAGTTCTAGTTGACTGACTGTTTCATCATCCACAGTTTCCCCTCATAATAGCCAGAGCCTCAGCCCTGGTACTGACTACCAATTTCACTCTCACTCACTTTTACTTTTCTCTCCCTTGCCCTCCCCCTCTCTCTCTCTCTCTCTCTCTCTCTCTCTCTCTCTCTCTCTCTCTCTCACTTTCTTGCTTATCCTCTATGTCTCTCTCTCTCTCTCTCCCTCTCTTTCTCACTCTCTCTGTGTCTGTCTTCATCACTCTGTCTTTTTTTATTTCCTTCTCTCTCTCTTCCTTTCTTTCAGAAAGCCTGGTGTGTCATGTAATTTCTCCCAAGTTCCTTTTTTTTACGAAGAAGAGGAAGGCAAGATGAAGTAGGAAAAAAAAAAAAAAAAAAAAACTTGGATGGCGAGGCAGCTTTCAGCGCCAAAGCCACGTTCAGTCCAAATCCCCAGCTGGTGTTGAGTCTCAGTGGAGGAGGGTCACAAGTCAAGTTTAACGTTACGGAGGTCAAGTCTCCATTCTCCAGTCTTAATTCTTAATGATTGAGATGATGAATATTGATGCCCCCATCTGCATCTCACAGGAGCTTGAATTACTGAGTGTCTTTTGGATAACCCCCTCCTGCATCTCTTTTTCTCTTCATCCATCCGTCTCTCTTCCTTCTCACATATCCATCGTTCGCTCTCAGTCTCCCACTCTTTACGTATCTACATCCCTCAGTATGAATTATGGTTATCTAATTCTTTCTTTACATCATTAATCTGTTTGTTTACAAGTCACACCTTTTGAATGCAGTAATAGTAAAGTACTTCACGCTGTGCTTTCCCCCAGTAACGGTACCTTTAATAGGTTCTTTTCTGTAGTTCACGGACATGATTCCTACATGTGAAGAAAATTCTAGATCAAATTATATCCTAAATACAACGGGAGATAAGTGGGATAACGGCCCTCGAGGGGGTTGCACTCCACCTATATCACTATCTCCTATTGTCAGAGACAGTGAAGCGTCTGTGGAGGTGAAATAAATTAGACATTTACAACATTTCTTCTTGAACTGAGCTACACTTACGCCACTGTAGTGTGCTGCATTCGGTTAGGTGCTACCTGCTCCGTGGATATAACCACACATAAAAAAGTAGAATTAGAATCCATCAACTAGGTGACAGTGTTCGACAACATTCAATGTCGTTTATCAAGCTATGGGCAATGGAGCAACCCAAAACTGTAAGTCCGTGGAGCACCGTGTCAAATGATGCTTGTCACCTCATCGTTTGCAGCACATCTAAATAAATGCTATAATAGAACCAAAATGACAGGAGAGCAGGAAATGATTGCTAATTATTTGATGCCTGCCAGAGAGCCATACATTTAGGTGATGGTATTCGCACAAGTTCAGTGTGTGTGTGTTTTGCGCTCGAGACAAGTGAAGCCATTTGTGCTGCAGATAACGTAGATGCAATATTTTCAGCAAATTGCCTTCCTGCAACCGTTCATGAAGACAGCGTGGTATGCACTGAGTATTTTTATTATATAATTACCACTTACTCACTCACACACACACACACACACACACACACACACACTCACACACACACACACACACACACATACACACACACACACACCTTATCATTGTCTTTGAGCGGTGTGGCATTTGCATGTGCTCTCCTGCTCTTCTTGTCTCTCAATCCCTTACACTCACACACACACACACACAAACACACACACACTCACTTACTGATCATTGAAAGCAATACATGTTAGATTTGTAGAAAGAAGAGAAAAATATATATATTCTTCAAGTTTAAGATGTTTAAGTGTAAAATGATTTGTTTAATTAGCTAGGCTACACAGATCATCTAGTTTGAAAACGTCTGTAACGTCTAAGTCATCTAGTTTAATACTGCGCATTAAACATTGCTTATTGAAGTACAAAGTAAGGGATGAATGGAAAATTGTGTCATACTTTCTCTCGCCCACTCACTCACTCAGCCACTTAGCCTCAGCCTCATGTATCCGTGCGCTCAGGCACCTCAGAACTGAAGTCATATATGCACCTAACTGTCACTAAATTCTAAATACTTTATTAACTTCTGGGTCAGTAGTGCCTTTCCATTCTGAAAATTCAAACCCACCATTCACTCTCACTTCTTTGCAAGGTAGATTAATATGATGAAATTATGATCAACAGAATGTTAAAATGCCATTATGAGGGGAAGAGTGCATATTGACTTGTTCGGGATTTGAATTGCGACTTGGAGTTGGACTTGACTTGGCTTCGGTGCGACTTAGACTTGGACTTGTCTTGGCCTACTTGGTCTCCACGTGGGACCTGACTCAGACTTGAATGTTAAGACTTGAGACTGACTTGTGACTCGCAAATGAATGATTTACTCCCACCATATGGTATGCAGTGTCATGCAAGGGAATGTGGAGTGACTGATCAACTGGCAAAGCACGTGATAAATTTGATCAATTTCGTAGCTGACATATACATGGAAGGAACAGATGATTAAGTACAAGTTCAGACTAGAACCTGGTCTTCTTCTAATCCAAAACCTGTTCAAAGACTTCGGTCAGGCTGGTTCTCCAGTCAGCTGCAGCTGGAGTTCTCATTTACAGAACCTGGCATAGATGTATTTGTAATTTCCTCTGCATAAATATATCTGATTGATTAGTGTTGATATTACTTGGCAGTCTCCTCACATGTTGGGAAAAAAACAACCTTTCATATTGCTTTGTGAAAGAACAACTCCTTTTCTTATTCAAAGTGTAAGTTCTTTCTATAAACAAGTCTGACAGTTATCTATTCTTACTACCTGGTTGTGTAGAAATAGGTTGTCTCTCCTGTGAGCTACAAATGGATTAAGCCAAGCAGTATATTTTTCCAAGGAGTGTGTAAATGCACCTACCTGTCTCAATAAAAATGGATTATGAGAGGTGATGTGGTCGTAAAGTGGAATAGCAGATATCCTCTGTCATTGGGCTATTTCTGTCCCCTCTATCTTCTCTTTGTCTTTCATTCTTTCCTTCTCTCTCTCTCTTTTTTCTCTGTCTTCCTCTCTCGATTTGGAACTGTCTGAATTATACCAGTTACATTTGCATCCATGAATGCTCCTCACTTTCTCTAAGCAGTTCTTTTTTCAAGTGAACAGCAAGGCACTGCCTTTCCAATACTTCTTTTTTCTTTCTCTCTGAAAGGTTCACCATTTTCTCTCTCCCTCTATCTCTCTCCTTTTTCTCTCTCCTTTTACTCTGTTCTTCGTCTCTCACCCTTCTCGCTCTCTCAGTTTCTATCCATGCCCTAGTTCAGCTAATCTTTTAATCCACAATCGATAACTGTCTCATCTCTTTTCCTAAGATAAAAGGCAGCTATCTGATAATTATGTTTCTCCCAACACACACACACACACACAGACACACACACACGCGCATGCACGCACACAGAGATATATGTGAATACGCTCACTTACGTACACACATTACACACACCTCTCTAAAAGGTGACTCTTCTTTTTTTTCCTGCCTCTCTTTTGTTCCAGACTTTCTGTAATGCTCTCTCTCTCTCTCTCTCTCTCTCCCTCCCTCCTCTCTTCTTTTCTTTACTCCTCACTGCATTCCTCTGTCTGTCTTTGCCTTTGTTTTTTTGTGTCTCTTTATTGATTGCCTTCAGCCACAAGAGCTTCAAGCCCCTTCCCTTAGTCCAGTGTTATGTCTTCTTCTCCTCTGTTCAAAAGGTGGAGTCTTGTTGGGGAAAATTACAATTAGAAATCCATACAACAGAGTGTGTGCTGATTAATCAGGGACCTTTACAGGCTCCAGGCCTTATTTCCATGCGAAATGAGCTAATGCAAAGTGGTGCTCACTGAAAGATACAATAGGGGAGCCATGTATACCCCCACTGGCCAAACAAATGTAATAAACAAATATCTAAAGAAGAAGTACGTGAGTCAGTTGAAGTACAACGAAAGAAAAAAAAAAGTCAATGTATGCACTTTCTCTGTCAGGCAAACGTGACTGTTTCTCCAGTAAGTTGTGAAATGCTTCACCGCCCCAAGACCAGCGTGATGGGGGCTGCGGTTTCACGTGGTCTCATGTGGTTTCATGCTGCTCTTCAGGTCTGAGCTGTTCCTCTTGTTTCCTTAGTAAGACGACACTACTGACAATGACTTTGAACTGGTGACTCAAGAGGCTGTGAACTCTTTGACCTTGGAGGGAGGATTGGGGTGGGGGCTTCAGGGGCCTCCGGGGGTCAACGGCATGTTTCACCTCTTCTTGGTTTCCTGCTTTTTAGGTTATGTGAGCACGCACACACACACACACACAAACATACACACACACACACAGCTTTCTGGCTTCCTCTTCTTCCTTGTTGTAAATTTCAACTTTGTGGGCTCCCTCTCTGTTTAAAACATGGTTTGAACATTTCAGACTGACTTCCATAGTATGGTTTTGTATGGCATGTGTTGTCAGGATTTAACACACACACACACACTATATGTCTATATATATATATATATATATATATATATATATATCGGTTATGTACTGTATATATATATATATAATGCTCACTGATCATTACAGCTATGGACCTCACAAGTGTCTTTACAAACCTACTTAGGTTGACAAACTCAAAAACAAAACAAAACAAAACAAAACAAACAAAAAACAAAATTTTGCAGCTCTACCTGTCTCCATGTTGTGCCATGCAAAGTCTACTAGTGAGGACCAACCCCTGGGCAGTGTTCAAATCTTAATGGCTTCTTGTTCTACAGACTCTGACTATAGCACAAAGCTCTCTGCTGTGGGTTGATAATTGATATCAGCATGTGTCAGTGCGCCTAAACACATTCGCTCCAAGTCGGTATCAAAATGTCTGTGTAAATGATTCCTTTTTTATTATTCTCTCTCTCTTTCTCTCTCTCTCTCTCTCTCTCTCTCTCTTCTCTCTCTTTCATCAAAGTCCTCTATCTCGGTCTGACAGCATGCAAAAAGACGATGAAAAACACAATATCTTCAGCAACCTAATATGAGCCTGACGTCACCATGGGCATGGTAGATATTCAGTTGTTTCTAGAACCAGTAACAGGGTTGATGCTTCTTTTGATGCCAACAGCATGACCAGTTAGTAGAGATCAGAGCCTTACTTTGCTTATCACAGGTTACTGATAGCAAGACTTTCTGAAACACTGGCTTCACATTAAAAATGGATGAGTGAGTGAGTCCAACACCAGGTACAGTATTAAAAGGGGATTTCAGTTAGGTTTTTGCCAGAGTGAGAAACAGTAGCCTGACACTGAACTCAGTGTGAGCTGGTGAGCTTTAGTGTGTCCACAGGCCTAGTAGGCACTGAGGCATTTACAGGGTCACTGAAACCTTCCATTTTAGTTCAGTAAAGATTTCAGTGGGCTTGTTTTTCTTTTTTTTCACACAACACTTATTTTGAACTGTATTTGACATTTTGACACTTTCCTCAGCCAAAGTAGTTGCATCAGCCATCATAATATATAGTTGTAATTATTGGCAGTCAAAGGAAGAACTGGAGAAATATGTTTGTGAAGTTTACTGACACCCACTGTGTTGAAGATTACGTGTATGAACTCGCGATGAACTAAAAACACTTTCTGTCAAATATTTGAGCAAATGTCATTACTAATACTCTGGCCAAACAATTCTGGTTTTAATTGTGGATGAGGTGGTGTTAGATACTGTGTTCGGGTGCCAAGCATAATGATGGTAATATTATTTCTGCTGGCTCTGTGCATTTGATCAATGACTGTCATATCCCTGTGCTGTAAGCTATCTAGCTTTGGACAACTTTACTTCTTCACTATACCAGTAGCCCTTGACATTTGGCTCATTTGTATTGTCCAGGGTACAGTTTCATCTGTCTTACCTGCGTTAGCCACTGCTGCACCTGTCTTACCTGCGTTAGCCACTGCTGCACCTGTCTTACCTGCGTTAGCCACTGCTGCACCTGTCTTACCTGCGTTAGCCACTGCTGCACCTGTCTTACCTGCGTTAGCCACTGCTGCTGTCAATACTTAATAGTTTTAAGGAAGCTATGAAATGACAGCTAGCAGGACATTGACATGAATGCACCACCTCAACAAAGGCATTTTCAAGATAGATAGAAAGATAGACAGATAGACAGAAGATAGATAGATAGATAGATAGATAGATAGATAGATAGATAGATAGATAGATAAATAGATAGATAAATAAATAAATACATACATACATACATACATACATACATACATACATACATACATACATAAAATACGTATCTGGTGTGAATTTCTGCACAGTTCTGTCACAATGTGAAAGTGTAGGAGTTATCTTCTCAAATTATGCTAAAATTTGAATATTTTAGCTCACACATTTTATATATTAATAAATTAAAAACGACACTATGCAATATCCACTTGGTTTTGCCCTGGAGCACCACATTGATATTTGTAGAAAGGGGAAATAATTTTATTGATGCCACTTAAGGACTCCTCTGCGTTTTACTGACTAAGAATATAATATTAGGTACACACAGACAATCCTGCTAAATATTTTGGATGTATGTGCACATGATGCCTTAAAGGAAAGTTCCAGGGGAAATCAACCAATGTCCCTGTTGCTTGAGGTCGCTCGCTGAGTGCTGGGGGTAGGAAGAGGAATGAAAAAAAAGACTGAATTTGCTAATCGGCAGTTAATGCTAACTGAAAGACAAGTGAACTGAAGACAAGACCTGTCCTTTAAATCACAGTAGCAGTGACCATTATTAGCTCTCTTTTCCTTTAGAGCAAAGGACCTAGGTGGTTAGCCTGGTGGACCAGACTCTTTCACTGGGCTTCATTTTGTGCAGTCTGGACACTTACTAGGCTTGCTAGGCATACCTTTACTTTGCAGGGGGTGGGTTTCAAATTTAAATCAGGTCTGCCTTCATTTCTGTGAGCTATTTGGTTGCTATAAAATCTTGAGGAAACCAAGGCAAGCTAATGAAAAGAAGTGTTTGTGTTTGTGTGTGTGTGTGTGTGTGTGTCTGTGTGCAAGTGCAATGAAATAGTTTTTTAAAATATCTTCTGTTGGCTTGTCTTGGTTCAGTCATGATGAGAATAGTGTAAGAGAGCAAAACAAAAATCACTCACCCATTTGTCAAAGTTTAGTGGAATACATTTATAACATGATCTATTTTTCAAAGACAGACCTACTTTAAAATCAATCAACAAATAAATTAACAAACCCGATTTTTATCCATACACTCTATTTTTCTGATATGTTATCGTCTAGTTAGTCAGATATCAGAGAAAGATAAATCATTTTGAATATGATGATGACGGCACAAGAGTGTGCATTCACATGCGGCCAGCAGGGGGAATCGACTCATCGTGTAGCCACTGGCCTCCTCTCCCCATTTACTCTCTTTCCCCCTCTCTCTCTCTCTCTTTCTCTCTCTCTCGCGCTTGCTGGAAATGCTGCAGCCCTCTGGTGTGTGTCTGGATCACTCCCTCTCTCTCTCTCTCTCTCCCTGCTCTAGTCCCTCCTACCAGCCGTGAGAGAGGAGAAGGAGAGAAGGAAGGAGGGAGGGAGGGAGGGAGAGAGGGAGGGAGTGTAGGAAGGAGGCAGGGAAAGCGTTCGCTACGCAGGACGAGCCTCCAAACCAGAGAGGGAGGGACACAGCGAGAAGGCGAGTGGGTGAGCGAGTGAGTGAGTGAGGAAACGAGCGAGTGGGTGAGAAAGAAAGAGATACTGTTGGGAGGAGTGAAAGAGAGAGAGAGAGAGAGGAAGAGAGAGTGAGAGAGTGAAAGAGAGAAGCGAGCGTAGCTTGAGAAATAAGGAGCACATTAAGCAGGGTTGGGAGCGGGAAAGAACGGTGGGGAACCTCAGTCTGAACCCTCAGTCAGCTTGGCTTACGGAGCAGCGCGAGACACTCTCACACACACTCACACACACACACACTCACGGGCTTTGCTGTTGCGTGCATTTGGCTCGGTTTTATTGTCGTCTGGGGGGGGAGAGCTCTCCTTGTTATCCTGCCTGCAGAAAAAAGAAAGAGAGAGAGAGTGAGAGAGAGAGAGAGAGAGAGAGAGAGAGAAAGCAACGGACTGCCGGAGAGCATTTTAGCCTGACTGTCTGATTCTCTCTTACACACTGCTGCTCCTCGTGTATGTGTGAGCGCATGTGTGTGTGTGTATATTTGTGTAAACTGGCTTCATTGCCTTGTCTTCTTCTGCTCCTCCTGCTAGTGACAGACGCTGAATAGGAGAAAAAAAAAAAAGAAAGAAAAAAGAAAAGAAAGACAGAAGGGATTCTCCATCGCCGATCAGCGTGCTCTTTCCGCTTGCTGTGCGTGGACCGCTAAAAGGATCAGGATCGCTACGATTGCGCACACACCTACGTGCACGGCTCTGTGTGTGTATGTGTGTGTGTGTGTGTGTATAAGTGTATGCGAGAGACAGAAAGAACCGGGAGACACGAGACGCCGGCCGCGTCGCTCCCACTCCGCTCGTCCTAAAGTGCATCTGTCAGCAGCACCTCTGTGGATATCAGCTGCCAAGACGAACAACACCGAGCACCCAGGATCAAAACCACGTTGCTGTGAAAGAGAGAGAGATAGAGGGAGAGAGAGAGAGAGAGAGAGAGAGAGAGGTGGGATTGAGTGCCCGTGCGTGCCTGCGTAGTGCATGTGCGAAAGAAGGACAGAACGAAAGCGCAAGTGAGAAAGAGAGAGCGAACGAAAGCAAGAGAAAGCGCAAGAGAGAGAGAGAGATTGAAGCGGTGGAGACGAGCGCGACAGCTTTAATAGAGAAGTGAACAGATCCCCCTCCCCTCCAACCCCTCCTCCTTCTTCTCCTCCTCCTCCTCTCCTCCTCCTCCTCTCCTCTACCTCCAATACCTTCCTCGCTCTCTTTTTCCCCTCTCCTCCTCCTCCTCCTCCTCTCTATCTTTCCGTTCGGTTGCCAGCCAGTCAGCCACTCGTCCAGCAGACACAGGAGCTGTCGCTGCTGTTTCCCCATCACCACTGCCTCCGCCGCTGCCTCAGCCACCGCTGCCACCTGCTTCTCCTCCTCCTCCTCTCCTCCCTTCCTCCTCCTCCTCCTCCTCCTCTTCTTCCACGTTCTTCCTCTCTCCTCTGTCTTTTCTCCTTCTACACTTAACACACGCACTAGCTGGAAGCTGTTCACACAGGCAGTCAGAGAGAGAGAGAGAGAGAGAGACAGCTGAAGAAAGAACGAGAGGAAAATCATTCCTTTTGTCCCCCTCCTCATCGTCTGTCGTTTTTCCTTTTTTTGGGACTATTGTGGGACTATCCGCGTGTCGGACTATCATCACTTTTCCGTGGGAGGACAGCGGCTCGGAGACTCGGACAGCGTTTCGGGAAAGAAAAAAAAACAAACAAAAAAAACCAGCTCGGAGCAACCGCGTGCGTTAAGTGTCAAGATCTGTGTGCGAGTGCGCGCTGTACGCCTTTTGAGTTAACTGTCACCACCCGGCCGCCTTTCGCCATCGCGGACGTCTGAACACACCTGCTCGCCGTGAGCGACTCCCCGGTGCCCCACGAGTGTGTGTGTGTGTGTGTGTGTGTGTGTGTGCGGAACGTCTGGAGACCCTTAAAGCAAGAACCATACCCAAGGCGGACCGGAGTACACCGTTGGCTTTTTTTTTTCTGTGCCGATAGGCGAGGTTGAAAGTGGATCGCTTCCTCTCTGCCCCTGACACACACACGGGCACATACTTACACACACGCACTCACCCAGGCAATCTACCGTCAGCTAAACGGATTCCATCT
>PYXC01002690.1:2910000-2914549 GCA_015244755.2 Tenualosa ilisha
ATATGGGCACACACACTCACACACTGCGGTCCGTCGCACCACCGTGGTTTACATGCGTGGTGGATTTCGAGATGCCCGATGTGTGTATTTTTAGTCGACTGTTTACGTCGCCGCCGGAGCTGGTGTTCTTTTCTCTTTTTTTTTTTCTTTTTTTTAAATCACAGGCACGACTTCCTGTTTTCTCCCTCCCCCGCACCCCCACACACCCCACCGCCCCCCCCAGCAGCAGGAAGACAAACATCCGTGACCAAGGCCAGGAGAGGAAGAGACCACCTGGCACCACCCAAACCAGCACTGTTCTTCTGCTTGATCCTCTTAAACGTCCCCCTGTTAGCAACCCTGCCTGTTAAACCTCAAGTATTCCTCTGTGGATATGGCCACAGACGCACACGGTACACAGAAGCGCACAGCTGTAAGTTCTCTCGGCTTGGCACGTCGGCGTCTCCAAAGTGCACCCGTTTTACCGTTGCAGGTAGGCCTCCTCAGGGGACACAAGAAGTATCAGTCCAGAACACTCTCTATGCATTGTGCGTTGTGCAAATCAAATCTACGGCAATGGTTAGTGGTTCATTTGTACATAAATAAACCATTCAGTCAGTTCAGTTATTGCTACCGGGTTGAAATCATGCTGCTGGTAATCTGCTAGCTACTTTAGCTCTAATTCACTGAAGCGTGGAATGTAATCGTTTCACTCGATTGAATTCTGGTGGCTTTGCATGCTCAAAGAACTTTAGACTTAAAAAGACTTGAGAACTTGTAGAAAAATACATTAGAACTTATGTGTTAATCAATCAACATTTCTATTGATCCTCGAGCTCGGATACTTGTATGCACATGTGCACACACACACACACACACACACACACACACACACTCAACCGCCACTGACCACTAGCCAGTTGTTTAATCTTATTAATTTATATCGCGCAGGGCATATATAATGGTCAACAGGTCGTTACCCAGCATTAGATGACGCTCAGTGAAGTAGATTAGGCAAGCAGCTGCTCGATCCTTGGCTTGGCGCCTGTTGTGAGTGGCCTTGCATTTAGCCCCCAAGAATACAATTTTGAAAATGTAATCAAAACATGGACAAATGTGCCGGGGTGTTGATTTTGATTCTCTCTCTCTCTCTCCCTCTTCTCTCTCTCTGTCTCTATCTCTCTCTCTCTATCTCTCTCTCTCTCTCTCTCTCTCTCTCTCTCTCTTTTTTCTTAAGGAGGAAACAATGTTTTGCTTAATGTTTGTGTGTGTGTGTGTGATTTATACTATGCAAATGAGCTTCAGCGCTCCACCATGACAGATCGCACCGCATGCGATATCCTAATGAACCAACTGAAGTGCTGATTGAAAAGTGCGTTTTAATTGCCTTCGCAGAAAGAGCGAGAGACTCCCTTGTTTTTCACTCATTTTTTTTCCTCCTCATCCTCCACTTCAGCCCTCCTTCACTCCCGAATAATAACTTGTTGTTTCTCGCTTGCTTGAGGAAAAAAAATGGGAATGGAGTTAGAGAGGGAAAAAAAAAAAACCACAAAGCCTGCAGTGAGCGCGGCTGTGTTTTCGGCGACCTGCTCCGAATTGCCGTCTGACCCAGCCCAGAAGTCGAGAAGCCTCGAGGAGGAATCCAATCTTTCGGTCTGATCGGGCGGCGATAGCACACACACAGACACACACACCTCCGCAGACGCACACCCTCACCTCCAAAAGCTGAGCTGACTTGCCAAATGATCGCTCGACTGGTCCCAACGCTACCCTCCCCCACCCCACCCCAGCCACCACCCCCGAGTGCCCCCCCCCCCCCCCCACACACACACACACACACACACACATACACCCCAATGCTATTTGCAACCCAATGCTGTTTTAGTTGCCAGCCAAGGCCAAATATGATGTAGTACAACTGCATAATAACCGATGATAATCATATGCAGTGCTAATGCAGGCACATCCACTCCGAGTCTATGCTTAATTGCCTTCTCTCTCTCTTTCCTTTCCCATTGGCTGTTCTCTGTCACATGTAAGAAGTGGCTTGTGCTGCATGCGGTATCTTTGACTTTTCCGGAAGCTTCTGATGATGTCCTCGCCAAGGATGGGTCTGATTATTCTATGCCTTGCTGGGCACTAATGAGACACCTTGTAGTTGTCTGCCAGTAATATGTTCTCATCTATGTACTCACGCACACACGCACGCACATACACATACATACAGACACAGGCATAGAGACCCAAAACACACACACACACACACACACACACACACACACACACACACACACACACACAGACACACACGCTCTGTGCAGTATCTCAGGGCCCAATTAAGAGATATATGAAGGAACAATCCATGCCAGGGGGCAAACGACTTCTCCACATGGCAGGTGAGCGTGAGTCTGCCCCCGCAGGTCATCGCAAGTGTGCCGGACAGCTAATCACTCCATCAGAGAAACCAAGCCCCCTGTCGCCACCTCCCTCACCATCAATGGTGCCATCCATTTTTGGCCGGTGCCCGCTGGCTACCCAACTAATGTGTGTGTGTGTGTGTGTGTGTGCGGTTCATGACGGGCCACTTACGGCTCTTATCACTTTGTGTAATAGAGAAATTGCTGTTAATATGAATGCACAGTAACTGGGGAGGTTTGAGGGATGAGTGGTGCCTATTGGTGGAGTGCTGAGGCGAGACGTGGGCGGGATCACCGTGAACATTTGGCTGGGCTACCACTGCCCTACTGCTCACACACACACACACACACACACACACACACACACACACACTGTCGACACTCCCCCCTCCTGTTCTAAATGAGTTACTCAGGAAACTGAAGCCATGTCTCCATCAGTGGAGGCTTCCCATTTATATCCCATTAGCCTACCTACTGTTGGAGTGTAAGGCTCCATGGAGGAGGTGGAAATGGAGGAGAGGGGGCACTCAGCCTCACTCTAGCCCAGACAGAGCTGCTGGTTTTGGGGTGAGAAATGGAAGTGGAGCCTGGGTCTGAAGGCTGGGTGTGGTAATCCGATAAAGGCAATGCAGAGAGGAGAGGAGGGGAGAGGAGAGGAGGGAAGAGAGGAGAGAGGAGAGGTAGGTCAGAGCGGCGAGAGGCAGGCTGAGACGAGCATGCGGCTGTCGGCGTCAGCGTCCCTCAAGGTGAAAGGCATCAGGTGAAGGTTGACTGTTCACATTACACTGCTACTGAGACAGGGCTACAGAGGGGGAGAGAGAGAGAGAAAGAGAGAGAGAGAGAGAGGAATGATAGAGAGACATAGAGAAAAAAGAATAGAGCAAGGTAGGGAGAATAGAGGGAAATGAGGAGGGACAGAAAGAGAGACAGTAAGACACAGAATCGGCAAGAAGAATGGTGGCAGCAGAAAGAAAAAAAGAAAGAAATCTTCCACAGGGCAACAGTGTCTGAGAAGAGAGACCAATTTAATTGGTGCCAGGGTACTGTAGAAACAGTAACCAAGGGAACGGTTTGATGGAGTGGATGGATCGCCATGGAAGCGGAGTAATGTGTGGGGGGCCACCTGCAGCGCTGCCTCCACATCTCTCCAGATCTTTCTACCTGCCTCAGCACCAGCACCACCAGCCTCCTTCACCTCCAGCAGCAGCAGCAGCAGTGCCATCTTCAGCCAATTAAGATCTCCCACCTGATTACAGCCCTTCACCCCCCCCCCAACACACACACACACACACACACACACACACACACACACACACTAGAAGGCATGTCTCATCGTCACGGCAACCCAGCTCAAAAGTAACTGTGACTAAATGGGAGCCTGAGGGTTTGTTATGGCTGGGCTGGGATCCGTGTGGTGGTGTGACGTCGCCTCGGGATACAGGGTGATTGACAGCGGAGCGGTGCAGCTGCGTCCGTCTCTCCTCAGACTGATGGGGGTGTAGATTGACAGACGACGCACCCCTCCACCCTCTCCGCCGAGGCGGGGCCGCCGCCCTGTTATGTTGTTGGCGTAACCAGATACTCTGAGTGCGAAACGATGCCCTGTTGTCTGGCTTGTTTGCTGAGAGGACCTCTCCCTCCTCCCTCCCCTCTCTCTCTGGGTTTCCATTTAAGGGTCTCTCTCTTTCTCTCTCCCTTTGTCTCTTCCTTCTCATATTTCCATCCCTCCATTTTTCCTCTTATTCTGTATCTTAGTCTTTCTATATGCCCCTTTCTTATGTTTTCTCTCTTTGTCTTAACGTTTTCATATAAAAATCAGTCAATGTTGTGCATATGTGAGTTTTTGTGTATGTCCGTTTGTGTGTGTTTGTGTACGCGTGTGTGTGTGTGTGTGTGTGTGTGTGAGTGTCCGTGTGTTTGTGTGTGTCCATTTGTGTGTATTTGACCGTGTGTGTGTGTGTGTGTGTGTGTGTGTGAGTGTTCATGTGTTTTTGTGTGTCCATTTGTGTGTATTTGACCGTGTGCGCGCGTGTGTGTGGTGTGTGTGTTTGTGAGTAAGTGTCCATGTGTTTGTGTGTTTCCATTTGTGTGTATTTGACCGTGTGCGCGCGTGTGTGTGTGTGTGTGTGTGTTTGCGTGCCTGTTTGTGTTTG
>PYXC01002691.1:0-294590 GCA_015244755.2 Tenualosa ilisha
TGTCCACATTAAATTAAAGGAGAAAGCCAGTGTGGGTCCACCCAAAGCCCTGTTGTTTGAGGTTACAGACGGTTGTCTCTTGGTAGGAAAAGAAGAACGAGAAAATTTGATAGAACATAGACCAAATAGTAAATTGGCTGGTAATACTTGTCAAGTGGGACGCAGAAACTCACTTTCATTTTCATTTCCCTGTGCCCTATTCATTTACCATCAGCTGTCGATTCACTGTTTGGTCTATGCTGTATAATTTTTTCTGGTTCTTTTTTTCCTACAGACGGCACTCAGTGACATTGGAAAACAGGGTTATTGATTGATTCTCACTGGACTTATCCTTTCAGTCCAGTTTAACTTTAGATCTTAGAATACTATTCCGCTTTTCTTTTTTTTCCTATAGGGGGTTTAGAGGAAAGTTTCATTGTTTT
The DNA here is from genome assembly GCA_015244755.2 of Tenualosa ilisha. NCBI lineage: Eukaryota > Metazoa > Chordata > Actinopteri > Clupeiformes > Clupeidae > Tenualosa > Tenualosa ilisha. The sequence goes on from PYXC01002691.1 coordinate 423, forward strand.
ACAAAAGACAGCAAACTTGCAAACACAGCAAACACACGACTGGTTATGTTCATTATTACAGAGATTCCAGTCCCACAGGACTTTCATGTGGCTTCAGTTACTGCAACCTCTGCCTGCCTCAGCTGGAAATTGTACCGTGGGATGGGAGGAATTCCACACAGTTTCCTGATCTCTTACCACAGCAGAGGTGCAGCCCCCGAGACCTTTAGGACTGATTCACACAGTATGGTAATCGCAGGGCTGAAACCAGACACTGAGTACACTGTGGGTTTGTCCACCCACCCCAGCGTGGAGGATGCAGTAAACAAGTTTCTACTGTGTTTAAAACAGGTAAACACAAGACACTTTATAAGCCCTTTCTTTTACCACATTTATGTATTTCCACAGCAAGTGACAATCACTTTTTTGTGTCAGTTTTTTTAAATGAAGAAAGATTCATTCGATATTGCTATTGTCCGTCTAAAGGGAACAACTGAGTGACTGATGATTGACATTGAGATTGCAGGAGTTGACAAAGTTGAACTATTGAACTATCTTCCCAGCACTAAAAATAAAAATGAACTGAATATTTGTAAAAGCTTTAGTTTTGGTACAGTGTTTGCTACATGATTTTGTACACATCATGTCGTGTTTCCATACATGTTAACCTCACAATCTTACATTTTGATTCCACTGCTCTTTAAAGCTCTTCCTTTGATTATGGATGAAATCACATGCAGATCTTTAGCCAAATTTTCATGAATGCTCATAGAATCCTCATAAGTTGGATGGAAACCTTCTAATTGACATGTTTGAATATGTGCTACCAATATTCATTTGAGTTCTCCTAAACCTGCAAAATTTTACTTTAATGGTCAGTGTCCACGTCTCTTAGCTCTTCCTGCTCCAGGTCCAATTCAGTTTACCTCGGTATCATCAAACGCAGTGTCTCTGTGTTGGGGAGCACCTGAAGGCCTGACAACAATGCCAGAGTTCTGTGTCACCTGCACTGAAAAAATGACTGGAAAAAGTAAACGTCCCAAGCTTAATAATTGTGTACATTGCTGATGTGTTATGTGATATCCTTGAGTAGCTTTGCTTTATTTGCTTCAGTTACTAAGTAGGGAAAGTATTAACTCTTGCAGGTTTATGTACTTTGATCTGAGAACATCCCATCTTTTTTTTTTTTTTAATAATTAATACATTTATTTTTTAGTCCGTCATTTAGTAGTGTCAGGCCGGAACATTTCTTTTGAAGACCTCATGCCAGGAGAGGAGTATGACTTTACTGTGGCCACTGTTGACAACAACAAGAGACAAAGCTCCAGTGTATTAGCTACTAAATACACAGGTACGCTGACAGGCATCTTCATTGTCAGTCATTGGCACTAAGTGTTGCACTACGTTTGGTTGATTTACAGCAAATATTGCCTATTTTGCACTTTGTCAGATAAAACTGCATTTCAACTCCATTTGTGGAAAATAAATATATAGAATAAAACATGTACAATACATATAAACACTCATTACATGTACGTATCTTAACTATGTATTACAGATTCGGAGTAGTCACACTAGCTGCATTAAGTGTAAATTTCTCAACATAATTGGTTGATATTTGATGACATTGATCTACTCTTTTCTACTCTAATTGCAATATCAACTGTTTATCATTTTAATTTCCTTTTATTTTCTCTTGGTTCCAGAGGTACCAGTTCCAGAGAGTGTAACTGGGGACCGTAATGGTAAAACTGCCAAAGTGTCCTGGAGCAAGCCAGCAGGACTAGCTGAGGTTTCATACCTGTTGACCCTCTGCAGTGATAAGGAACATGACAAGATAGTCTACACAAAAGTACTGTGGTGCTTGTTTCCAGAGCTGCAATTTGACACAGAGTATACAGTCAGCATTTCATGTGTCCTGCCCAATGGCAGACAGAGCAAGTCTGTATCTGAAGTCATCCATCAAAGGAAGAAGCCACGAGTAGACTGACACCCAAGCATTTGTCCTTCAGCTAGCCAATATCTAATGGTACAGTGGAGCAGCTGTAGCATCACTGCTCTGACAATCCATTGGTGCAGGTCTGATTATCAAACTTGTCTTTGTGAGTGTCTGTCACTTTGGATGAAGCATTTACTGAATACCAGTCACCTTTACATTTAAGTCACAATACCCAATACCCTTTGTATGATGTCTTCATAGAGTGAACGTTTGTGTCAATCAAGGACAGTTGGGTATGCATATTGCATGTTGCAAAAAATTGTTGTTTTGAATTGTATTCTGTATCAAGCATGTATGTTTCAAGATTTAATATTAATCAGTGGAAACAGTCGACCATCCTGGCTCAACATAGGCTATGCTATGTAAAAAATACATCTAAAGGTTAAGAAGTGGAGGATCGCTTATGCTTTGTTCAAGTAGCTTTTCACATAGAAGAAATCCCCTTTGACAGGATAGGCTATTGAAAAAGCGACTGTATTTTTCCATCTTTGTATTTCATTGCTGACAAACAGAGGATAGCTCATGTTTACTTTTGTTTTATTTGTTGAAAAAAGACTGAATTCATCTTTATCTTTATTGTGTAGGCTATAGCTGTTTATCTACATTATTAGACCGTAGATGTAGGAATATTCAAATTAATTGTCTTAATGGCATCTATATCTACGAGGTGCCCTTTGAATGGTAGAAAACCCACCGGTAAAATACCAACCAGCTAAGGTTTATGTGCTCCTGGCTCTTAAAGGCAAGATGGCAAAGGGGATATGACTCTCTCATTGGTTAATTCGGTGTTACACCCAAAACACACCCATGATTAAGTAACATAAGTCCAACCTGTACAGACTTAGCTGGATAGATAACTTGGAGCAGTACACAGATGAGGATTATTCATTTGACAGTTAGAAAGGAGAAACAAGAGATCATATAAAATGACATAAAATTCTAACAGAATGTTGCACTGGGCACATAGATCAATTTTTCCACTGTCAAAATACCATATTGCCCTGGGACTGCCTCCAAACCACCTGCCCTCCACACAGGTGAGCAAGCGCTACTGACCGTGAAAATAGGGCCCATAGTCTCATACATTTTTATACCAACATTTGCAGGAATTTAAATGTTAACTTTTCAGCTTGATTTTATATTTTGAACAAAGTAAAAATGTATAACTGAGTTTTAAAATACAGCCATTTCCTTATGCATTTCATTATTACATAAGTGTCTGGAAGAAAACGTTGACAGTGTGACAGTATGACCCTGTACTGTATTGGCAATAGTACTGTGCTGTCATAGCAATTTCCTGGGGTGTACATTCACATTATTTCTGAATTGTCTATGTGTAGCAATTATGGATGAGTTTGAAGTCAAGAAGCAAGTTTTAGTAGCCATATTGAAAATAGTTTAATATTAACAATAAATCCTTTGGCAAGCATCATTTCAAAACTGAAAGAACATTCACAGAATATTGTACTTTCTATGTTTTTCTTATTTGTGTAGACTACCTATAAATGAAATATCTTCTGGATTAAAAGATGTAATCTCATAGCAGAGTCATAGTGGTTCAAGGCATTCAGCTAGACATTGGGCAATTTAGGTGCAGCATTAATGAAACTGATTGACAACTGAATGACCCGTGTTTGATTCCTGAACCTACTGTTGTGACTCCACGCCATTTTGGATAGAAGAACCATCTAAAATATTAGTCAGCTTTTACTTGCCACCATCATCTAGCTAACAGGGCCGAGACACTTACTTTCAGTTTCGTTTTCCTTGGGCCTGTTCAGTTTGCATCAGTGAGTATCCTTTAATCTGTCTGCCAGTGATTGACTTTTCTGTTGCAGGGATATTTGCTTAGAGTAAGCGAAAAAGAGAGAGAGAGAGGGAGAGAAAGAGCTAAAAAGAGCAAGAGACAAAGATAGAGAAAGTGAGTGCATTCTGTTTGGCCTCTGATCTTAGATCTCTCTTAGACCTCTGAAGACCTTAGTGTTAGATGCTGATTTGCTATTTGGTCTATGTCGTACTCTTGTTGTTTTTGCTAACAGCACTTGTTCACCTTGAAAAACAGGGTTATGAGTTGAAATACTCTGGAATATCACTCTAGTAACAGTTGACTGACAGTTTCAACTCCAACAAAAATGACAGGCTCCAGGAAACACTGAATAGGAAAATTGGCTGGAATTAAACAGATTTTCTATAGCGGTCATGTGCCCTTATAACATTCTGTTAGGGTGGGGTGTGTTCCGTCATGTCTATTGATCTAGAGCAGTTTTGATCATGTCATCATCCAAAGAAATGTTGGCTTTCATGGAACGACTCTGACAAACGAACAATGTGAGAGCGGGGTGGTGCTCCTTGTATCTTGACATAACAGGAAAACCACAGCTTAACAGAGGAAACTGCCCTTAGTTTCAGTCCAATTCAGTTGAATTAATACATGTTCATGTCAACATGTTTGTCTTCTTTGATGTTTGGTTTGATTAAATTGTCAAATCAAATGGGATTCAAATGATATTTGCTCAGAGAGCATGTCTTGTATATCAGGCCAAAACTAATGTGAGAAATATATAGCCTATACATCATAAAAAGAGAAAGAGAGACACCTTTATACATGAAGTTTTCGTTATGAGAGTAGACATGTTTCAATGAATACCATGCATGCACTTTGACACGTACATGGCAATCATACGGAAACGGGGCTGAGCCACAGCGGTTTCTTATGACTGTTTGACCTCATCGAGAACTTGAATGTTGTGACTTTCCCACGGTATGATGTACTAGGTCCTGAAAGCACAGGATGGATTAAACAGCACAACAGACAGAAGTACAGAGTGGAGCGACTGTGAACATCATGGTAAGTACATGTTTTTAAGTTGTTCTTTTCCTCCTAGGGTTTCGTTAAAAGCTATAGATCAGAGTTGTGTGGCTTAACTCAGCTAAAACTTCTAAAAGTATAAAAAAGGTTGGATGGTGTTGAGCCAATGTTGAGCTTTGTAGACAGTGTTTGTCTTTGTCTCACTAGGTAAATCATATCATTTGAAGTGTAAATCTCATAGCTGAAATCTGAAAAAATACCCACACAATACAATTGCAGAAAGAAATAGGTGTTTCAAAAAGATAGTATTGTTATAGACTTTAAAGCCTTTAAAGTAACAGTTCACCACTATTTGAGATTTTTTTTTTTTGTTTGTTTTTTTTTTCAGAAAATTCACTTTGGTATCATCTTCAAATTAATTTGGCTAGCATACAGTCATATAAAGGGTGGATACAAGTTCTCACCAGCCATCTAGGATACCACTGTGTGGTTCTGTGTGCAGGGTTGGGAAGCCACCACAAAATGCAAGAAAACCCTTACCGCATGAAATTGACTATTTTGTCAAACACCAATTAGCAATTTCTGGCAGTGTCAATAGGCTTTAAGGCTCTGGGAAGTTTCGGAAGGTTTTGTGTGCCCATCAGGCAGCTATGCCACTAGTACACCAAAACACTATAGTGTTGCTTTAAGAGGGAATGTGCCAGTTGTGGCTTTGTCATCTTTGTTTTAGGAATTAGAAATCTAGTGCCAGGTCCTCACACTACTCTTAAGTTACAAAGACAATATTCAGTGAGTGGCTATATAAAATCTCTCAATTTTTTTTTCTTTCTAGTTAGTATAAATATAGATCTATGTAACTGTATAGATAGATAATCATGTATGGTGTAAAAAGAGCACCAGTACCACGTGCACTGCCAAACAAGTGATACTGATGTAGGGTATAACTTCTAATTGTGGTTTACAGCCAACTACAGTTAACTGATTGCTGCATAGTAATTTCAGACACTTTGTAAGGTTTCCCATGCATGCACTCATTTCTTTATTTGTAAAGAAATGAAGGCGTGACAATGGTACATTGGTTTAGTTTGCAGGATTAATTAGATAGTTACTTGACTTGTTAACTTGAACTGCATGCTCCTATCACAATCTGCCCCAGTTCAAGCTGCTATGGTGCAGCAAATGCCCTGTGAAACAGATCATTTTATAATCTTATTTCATGTTGTTGATGTAAATGCAGTAGCAGATAGCCAAGATAAACTCAGACTGCTTTCAAATGTCATGAATATCTCGAGATAAAGAGTTTGTCTGGAGTCAACTTATTCACCCATTTCCAGGGGTGACACTAGTGTGAAAATTTCACTTAAATTAGTAAACAAATCCTTTCAAGAGAACAGCAAACACATCATTCTTGTAAGTGGGTGGCTTTAAATGCAGCTGAATGCACTGTTCTGTCTGTCAGATAAAGCTTGCTAGGGCTAGACTGGCCATCTGGAATTCTGGGTTTATTTTCTGTTGTTCCAGATATGCAGTATGGACAGTTCATGATCTGATATTCACATATAAAATTCCAAGCACCCAGTCCCTAATGGGCTATGGTTGACTTGATTGGTTGATTGATTGATTGATTTTTGATCACCAAGCAGTCACTGAACAACAACGTACAATTCATTTTATAATTGATTCATTTATTTAATTGGCATATTACAGGTTACTGAATATGTTCTCTCCAGATTATATAAGACTGAATGGCTAGAGGGCATAAACGTAGCCAACTGTTGTTCAGATAGCAATCCCTCAAGGAGGGCAATGTTACTTCATGTTTTTCAAACAACTCCAATCATTAACTTGTTCAGGTAGGTTAATGCTGCCACCTAGTGGTGCTTGAGGAGCACTTACGTTTGCAGAATGAAAATGGTGTCTAGATCATTTGCTTAGCATTGGTCCTTCGTGGTAAAGCTATTGAGTTACGAGTGTGAAAAAGGATAGGGTGGTGATGTGTGTGGATACACAATGGTGATGCTGCAAGCTTGCAATCTATTCCATGGTTATGACTAAATAGGTTTTCAGGAAAGAATATAGTGGCCCAAACTCAGTCCCTAATGTGGTAGGATGTTCTTATTGTTGACTTGGTCAGGCAATTCAAGCAGTGTAATGTGTCTAATTTTCTCATTACTGTTGGTAAAGGAGATGTTATTTCTGTCAGGACAACTTTAGTGAAAGAATAAGAGAACATGAATACAATCACGTGTCTTTGGTGTTATGGCTCTGTTCTGGGGAACCCCCTGCTCTTTCATGTGCAGACATCGAAAGACAGGGAGAGCTTTGCAAGAACCCCCACATGAGGCATAGAGCAGGCATCAATGACAGCATACATGACATTGATAAGTCAGACACAGCATGAAATTCGGAGGAGCTGGAGTGGAGGCAGGTTACAGTATGGCTTTAAACAAGGCGCCTGTGTAGAATTAGCAAATACCAAGTCTAACAGGGGATAAGCCAATAAATTGGCTTAGCTGACAGAGGAGTGAGTTTGACTCCGTGGCCTACAAGAACCAGCGCAGGTGCTCCACAAGGTTTTATCCTCAACATAATGCTTAATTGGATTACCATAAATCATGGTGAACGATAGCTTGTGTTGTAGTCATTCCTGTATTCGTTATTTAATGATACTGAGAGGTTTGAGGCCAGGTGTTCCCTCTAGCTTTGTATGTGTATTTTTTAAAGCTGATGTCACAAAAAATATCAATATCATCATCTTCAAGAGATCAGGTTGAGATTGAGACTTTCAGTAAAGTCTCTAGGGATCATTTCCAGGAGATGTCCAGAAATAATTCATACATCTGATCCAACAAAAAGATCATCAGAAAAGATCATTTCTAGCCATGTGTCCTCAGGCTTTTTGTTTGAGATTAAGGTAGGGTCAGTGATGGTCAGGTTCTGCAGTGGGAAAAGGAAGGACAAGCAGTTCTACCATCACCATTTTTCCCCAATAGTCTCCAGATGTGGCCGTAGTTTTTTTTCAAGGTCATTGCGAGGGATCATCTTCAGCAGGTCGCGTGTGTTAATGAGGCACAGACGCTCAGGCCATGCTTTGTTCATCAGAGTCGCTACCTCTGCTCGGTCTCGGCCATCCAGTCTGCCTTCGGGGATCTGGTAGCACCCTGTCATATCAGAGATGAGCAAAAGGAACTTTTTGAACTCATCTTTACTGAGGCTTTCTAGAATGTTGATGAGGACCGGAAGGAAGTTCTCGGTGTACTCCACTGCAATACATAAAAAAGTAAAAACTTTAATTTTCTTATTTAGTAATTAGATTTCTAAATTCTTATATTTTTCATTGTGCAAAATATGTGTACACATCATATCTTTCCGAACATCAATGGCAACAGACTTCTGACTGAGTTTTCTGACATTTCACGCATAAAAAAGTAATCCAAACTTATCATCACATTACCCTGTAAAGTAACATCATAGAACATATTTTATCGGTGTGCATATTCAGTTTCATAAAATGTCATTGTTTGCAGAGCTGACTTTTACTTTTCAAATTATTCCTTTGAAAGAGTTACTAAGCGAAGATATTTGAAATGTCTTACCATATTGGTCGGGGAGTTTCAGTAGAGGTTCTTTGTCATTAGCTTGTTGAAGAAACAAAAATGCCATTTTTCACCAGGTAACAGACAGTTTTTAAATCATTCATGCAAACTTTTACTGAAATGGATTGCTGTTGAATGACGATGAACTTGACGTTTTAAAGTTTTGTTTTAAAAGAATAGTTTGGAAGACATCTTAAAATTTGTGGCTGAATTGACTAACGTATTGCAATTTCCTTTACACACTTCCTTGTGTATCTGGAGGTAAAACAATAACATACTGAAATTGGTCCACATGAAGCATATCACTACTCTGGAATCACAGGTACATTCATAATCAGAACGCAAAGCATCAAATAGAAACTTACATGGCTTGCTAAAAAACTGTCCCATCATGGTATTGGTATTTTGTCTAGAAGTAACGGTCCGAGGGCATACTTTCAATAAGCAGAAAATCAGAGCATCCTGGTTGTCTATTAGTTGTACGCGAAGTTTAGCAAAACTTGCTTATGTATGTCACAGGTATTCTGCCTAATTGAAAACTAAGTGTCTAATCTTAAAATCCTGCTTCAAACTTTCATGAAAAAGACCAGTGAAAGCCCACCTACATTCTCCTCCTCTTACCAAATAAAACAGGAAGAAGAAACATGTGACTATGCATGACTATACCAACACTTTGTATTTTTATTATTCAATTATTGTAGTTTTAAGAGTAACAAAATAAGGAACGTTTCGCATTTTAGACTATGCATTTTTGCACAATTACCTCTTGTTGAGAGTGTAAGGGCAATGAAAAGCACAAAAAATGTATAATACATTAAAATAAATAAACTCATTCTTTACTTTAAAGTTTATGGTAAGTGTGTATTAATTCGTTTTTGTAGATTATTTTTACTGCATAGAGCAGTTTATGATGTACAGTACTTTTGTATATGCTTTCATAGTAGTGGATTTTGTGTTGCTCTTTAGTTTCAGAAAGATCGTATTTAAAGGCTCCTTCCGGTAAAAGTTGATGGAAGCTTTTTTTTTCCTTCCCCATCTTTCAGAATCCTAATCCTGAAGCGGATCTGCTCTTTGTCTTACAAAGATGAAGAATCACTGGATCAACACACCTGTTACTTTCCTCAGTATAGAAATCAGAGAATCATCAGCAGGTATAGTAAGGGCTTGTGCTTCCATTCATCGGCCACTTTCACAGATGCCTGGGAAATTTGGTTGCCCTTGTGTCTTTCACATCCAAACATGCAAATAACAAAAACAGAAGCTTCGGCCCACGTACTGTAGTTCTTGATTGTGATTGTGAACTACAATGACTACAATGACATAATGGAGATTGTGAATGGAGAGTGTCTGACGTTGCTGTTGATGCGAACCCATAACATTCGTAACACTTCTTATTGCACTGTGTAACGCTGTTGTCAAAGGTAGGAGCCTTTGTTGATGTTTTTAGACCATTTGGCCATCACTGTTGAGCTAAATGGATACCCTATATGTTGACTGAAAGAGATATCACAGGATTACTTCATAGCTTACCTTTCATTATTGTAGGCACTGTACAAGGATATGCATTATTGAACTGCAATATTTGAAAAGCCATTGCTGATGTTCTGTAGTGTTATTTCTGACACACTCTTCCTTGTGATTGCTTGCGGATTTGTAAGCCCTGCAACTCTGTTGTTTCTGTGGAAGCTTGTGATACTAATATAATAAACGCTACCCTCCTCATATTTGTCATTGAAGTACTGTTTTGTTTCAAATGCTGGAAGTGCTAGCACTTTGACGTTTAGCATAATCATTGGCCAAGGAGCAAAAACATAGTTTTTGGAATAATTTCAAGTGTGTTATAAAGGCATTATTTACATTTATGCATTTAGCAGGTGATTTTATCCAAAGCAGCTTACATTTTGTCAAATCAATTATTCAGGGCCACTCTCTCCTAGAGCAACTTGGGTTGTGTCTAGGAGAGAGTGGTAAGTGCCGTGCTCACAAGCACGATGGCAGCCAGGAGTCGAAACCCCAACTTTCTAGGCTACTAGTTTGATAGCCAGGCTCCTTAACCACTACACTACCACCGCCCCCATTATTGTGATTGAAAAATTATGGGTGCTCAGTCCACAAAAATATGTCTTGTTTTCTTTGGTTTGGATGCTCTTTGGTTCAAGGTAACAATTTGTCAAAAAAGAGAGAAAAAGTTTCTCAGGCAAAAGCGATCCTTAATTAAAATGTCTTGATTCAAAATGACATGCTAGAAGGACTAGTTGCCTTGGCCTGAAAGTCTTTGTCTCTCTTTTTCTGACAGAATAATTATATTATCATGGTATTAACCATCTAGGTAGAAGCAGCGGAGTAACAACAAAAATGGAAGCATAAGTCTGAAAGAGTGAGCTGAATTGACGGGGTTAATTAGTATGCACTATCATGGAAAACACCCCTGGCCTTTAGACTCTATGTTACAATAAATTATGGCAGTAGCAGGGTTGCAGGTAGGTAACTTAGCCTGAGTGACCTAAATTGATCGCCATTCAATTCTAACCACACAACCACCCACCACTTTCAATGTATCTGTCTGTACATCAACATGTAGGCTGTATGTAGTACCTGTCAGTGAAGCGCTTTAAAATGATTGTTTATGCACAGACACACAATAGGCCTACATGAATGAGTAGTGTTCAAAGGGCACTTCAGTAAACAGCTTAGAGATTCTGGGCTCCTCCTTTTGAGGCTGACAGGGCTGACAGTCAAAGTTCACTTTACAGGTTCCATTTTAACAAGCGGAAGCGCCTATCCACTTTTTACTTAACCCATATAAAAAATATTAAGCTTCGTTATTTTTGATAGAAACATGTGTTTCTAGTTTGGTGGACCATATTTTCCTGTGTGTGCACTGCAGTGATGGACTTGCTTAGGTAAGTAGCCTGATAAACACAAGATAGATTGCTGTGAAATGGCGGTCTGATATCTGGACTTGAAGGTGAATTCTCACCTTCATGTATTTTTTTTCCGCTAACAGCAGGACTATTGGAGTAATAGGATGAGCTTTCAACAGTTACTTTAAAAACAATGTTATACATTTCCTTTGAAGTCCGAACAATGAAAAATGTCTTAGCAGTGTATAATTAATTGCTTTCAATTGAGACCAATTCTTCTGTCCAAATAGAGAGAGAGTTTGATAAAGGTGGTGCTTAGGACCCCATTTATTCACTGTCATTAGACTGTTTGATTGTTTTCCATTAAAACAATTATACATTTTACGTTTAATATATCTTGATGATCCGCTAGCATACTTTCACTTACTTTTGCATAATCCATTTAGTTGGATTTGGTTAGACTCGTGTTTTTCCCGACGCAGTGTGCCGCAACACAGCAGCTACTGTACCTTTAAATATCAAATTAATTAATAAATTGATAAATTCACAGATAATGTAATCAGTGCTTTAAATATGAGTTAATGCATTTTTGGCATAGCAGGTGAGGTGTCAAAATAACACATAGATGCTGACTTTCTGTCTGATAATGTCTGTTTTCAGATTTCATACAATTATTTAAAAAAAAAACTATGTTATTGAGGTACATTGTTTGGTGATGTACTGTCACACAGCTCTCATAATAATACTGTTAATTTCCTCTAAGGTCAGTTTAATGATTGGCTAATTATTGTTCTGGCAGAGTCTGCTAAACAGGAAGCTTCAAAGTGCAATGGCAACAAACAGTAATAAGGAAGCAATCTAGTGGTGAGTGGTGAGAATTTCACTGCAAGTAAAAACTGTTTGCAAACCTGTTTGTAAGTAAGAAAATGTACAAAGTATTTCCAACAGTAGATTTACTTATGAAAACCAGTTTAGTGTGAAATCAATATATTTAGGTCTGGCTGAACAACGCAATTCTCTCTGATGTAATTAACAGTGAGAATTTTCTATTTCAGTCCTGTGTGAGAATGGATGTGATCCCTCACAAAGAGAGTCTCTCTGACAGAGGCAAGGAAAAGGGATCCACATCAAGGTATAGTCTGACAAAATGCTCATATTTTGATTGATTAAAATCACTTTTAAGATGAATGATTCATGATTAAAACATGAATCATTTATGTCATTACATACAAAGTTAATTTGACTCTTTTGAATCTTTTTTCTATTATTATTATTATTTCAAGATTAAATTACTTTGTTCAGTTAGTTAACTATACTGTTCTGTTTTACAAATTATATATTCTATGACAGTTCAGAGGAACAGTTGAAACAGTCTCAATGTGAGGGCAGCACCTATGAATCTCGGTAAGTGTTTAGAGGAATATTACAATACTTCAAAACAGTCTACCCCAGAGTTAGATAAGAGGATACGTACCAACATACAGGAAATACACTGTGTGCCTTGTCTGACATTGCCTGGGTTTACAACGCAGTCACCCCTGGCCTCCCCTAGAAAAACTGTCTGGTTCACCATAGACAGCAAACCACAAAAAGATGCGGTAGCATTTTCTTTATTAGTAATTAGTAATTACATGCAAATATTAATGGGGAAGGAAATTACTCCAGTGATCAGCATAGTACCTACCCACCTCCTCTACAAATTGGCACAACAGAAATTCTTGGAATCCCCTGAACAGAAAATCTGAAATTAATGATCCAGGAAATTGAAAAATGGTCTATGCCATATTTTTGTTTGCTTGTTTGTTTTTTATCCTTTGAGATGATAATACCACAATAAATCATGTATTAGTCAATAAAACATTACATAGATCATTCATTTAAAACATAATAATTGATATTAACATCATCAGTAATATTCTTGGCTGCAGACCAACAGCAAAGCGGAGATCTCCTGTGCCCAGCTGTATGTCCATGGAGAGTGACCAGTCAGGGGGTCGATTCATCACATTTGATGACGAAGACAACTCTGAAAAATCTCAGTAAGGGTTTCAAGCAACTATGTTTTTGACTATCACAAACCTTATATTTTTGTAAAACTCGTTCACTTTGTCTGAACACAGGTCGCCAAAGCACGTATTCTACTAGGGTAGAATATCTATGAAACTAAGGTAGGGTACTAGGGTAGAATATCTATGAAACTAGGGTAGAATATCTATGAAATTGAGAATGTTCTGACTGTACTACAGACACAGAATGCCAGAAGGTTTTCTGTTCTATATACTTCATGGCAATAACAATTCTAAACATTAATAATGATGTTCATTATCAATAATATTATTTGCTGTAGACTCACAGCAAAGCTGAGATCTAAGTCTCCTGTGCCCAGCTGTGTGTCCATGAAGAGTGACCAGTCAGGTGGTCGATTCATCACATTTCAACATGAAGACAACTCTTATGAATCTCAGTAAGTAAGATGAGCCATAGGTACTTCTACTAGAAAGTCCCATAAGACTGAAATATCATGAAAGAATTCTGGATAAAAATAACTTACCGTGCAAGGAATAGTCTGGATCTAGAAACAGTCTTTGCCGTTTGAGGAATAGTCTGGATCTAGAAATAGTCTTTGCCGTAGGCCGTCTGTAAATTATAATGCAATGACCAGTCAGGGGATCGATTCATCACATTTCAACACAGAACAACTCTGATGAATCTCAATAAGTAAAATGAACCATTGGTATTTCTGCAAATTCCCCAAAACACCTTATCCCAGAGAAGAATATTCAGCTATATCGATAATTGCGAGAGAAAGACGTTGCATTGAAATGTTACATTGTAACAGCTACCGGTGATGTTAATATAAGGATTACATGGCTAAGGTTAAAGTTTCTCTGACTATGACAGATTTGTCAGCTAACTTCCGATTGTGGGTTCGTTTGAGTTTTCTTAGGGCAGTTTCTTAGAGATTGTGAAAGCAATGGTTCAGCAAGCTGATAATTGCAGCCAGTGTAACAGGAAGTTTGGCAGCCGGTATAAACTGATCTGGAAGTTTGATGTGCACTGAGCATATACTGTATGATACAGTGCTGTGTATATGATGTAAAATATGCATGTTGTGTAAAAATAACTTGACTGTTACTAGACAGGGAAGGTTGAAACAGCAAGAGTGAAAAGATGTCATGAAAGAATAATTTAATTTCCACAGCAAACATTTGGAAATATTTCGCAAAGGCTGTTGTGGTCATTTTGTTTATCAGAACCCAAGGCATTGCATAGTAGAAATAGAGTGGTAGAAAATGTAAATATCCACTCAGACAGAATTATCTTTCATTTGCTTTGCAATGACACAATTACCCGTAACACTATTTGCTGCAGACTCACAGCAAAGCTGAGATCTAAGTCTCCTGTGCCCAGCTGTGTGTCCATGAAGAGTGACCAGTCAGGGGGTCGATTCATCACATTTGATGACGAAGACAAAACTGATGAATCTCAGTAAGGGTTTCAAGCAACTCTGTTTTTGACTGTCACAAACCTTATATTTTTGTAAAACTCGTGTTCACTTTGTCTGAACACAGGTCACCAAAGCAGATATTCTACTAGGGTAGAATATCTATGAAACTAAGGTAGGGTACTAGGGTAAAATATCTATGAAACTAGGGTAGGGTACTAGGGTAGAATATCTATGAAACTAGGGTAGGGTACTAGGGTAGAATATCTATGAAACTAAGGTAGGGAACTAGGGTAGAATATCTATGAAACTAGGGTAGGGTACTAGGGTAAAATATCTATGAAACTAGGGTAGGGTACTAGGGTAGAATATCTATGAAACTAGGGTAGGGTACTAGGGTAGAATATCTATGAAATTGAGAATGTTCTGACTGTACTACAAACACAGAATGCCAGAAGGTTTTCTGTTTTATATACTTCATGGCAATAACAATTTTAAACATTAATAATGATGTTCATTATCAATAATATTATTTGCTGTAGACTCACAGCAAAGCTGAGATCTAAGTCTCCTGTGCCCAGCTGTGTGTCCATGAAGAGTGACCAGTCAGGGGGTCGATTCATCACATTTGATGACGAAGACAAAACTGATGAATCTCAGTAAGGGTTTCAAGCAACTCTGTTTTTGACTGTCACAAACCTTATATTTTTGTAAAACTCGTGTTCACTTTGTCTGAACACAGGTCACCAAAGCAGATATTCTACTAGGGTAGAATATCTATGAAACTAAGGTAGGGTACTAGGGTAAAATATCTATGAAACTAGGGTAGGGTACTAGGGTAGAATATCTATGAAACTAAGGTAGGGTACTAGGGTAAAATATCTATGAAACTAGGGTAGGGTACTAGGGTAGAATATCTATGAAACTAGGGTAGGGTACTAGGGTAGAATATCTATGAAACTAAGGTAGGGTACTAGGGTAGAATATCTATGAAACTAGGGTAGGGTACTAGGGTAGAATATCTATGAAACTAAGGTAGGGTACTAGGGTAGAATATCTATGAAACTAGGGTAGGGTACTAGGGTAGAATATCTATGAAATTGAGAATGTTCTGACTGTACTACAGACACAGAATGCCAGAAGGTTTTCTGTTTTATATACTTCATGGCAATAACAATTTTAAACATTAATAATGATGTTCATTATCAATAATATTATTTGCTGTAGACTAACAGCAAAGCTGAGATCTAAGTCTCCTGTGCCCAGCTGTGTGTCCATGAAGAGTGACCAGTCAGGTGGTCGATTCATCACATTTCAGCATGAAGACAACTCTGATGAATCTCAGTAAGTAAGATGAGCCATAGGTACTTCTACTCTACTAGTTCCATAAGACTGAAATATCACGAAAGAATTCTGGATAAAAATAGCTTACCGTGTTAGGAATAGTCTGGATCTAGAAATAGTCTTTGCCGTTTGAGGAATAGTCTGGATCTAGAAATAGCTTACCGTGTGAGGAATAGTCTGGATCTAGAAGTAGTCTTTGCCGTAGGCCGTCTGTAAATTATAATGCAATGACCAGTCAGCGGATCTATTCATCACATTTCAACACAAAAACAATTCTGATGAATCTCAATAAGTAAGGAAGGCTGTTGTGGTCATTGTGTTTATCAGAACCCAAGGCATTGCATAGTAGAAATAGAGTGGTAGCAAATGTAAGTATCCACTCAGACAGAATTATCTTTTATTTGCTTTGCAATGACACAATTACCCGTAACACTATTTTCTGCAGACCAACAGCAAAGCGGAGATCTCCTGTGCCCAGCAATGTGTCCATGAAGAGTGACCAGTCAGGGGGTCGATTCATCACATTTGATGATGAAGACATCTCTGATGAATCTCAGTAAGGGTTTCAAGCAACTCTGTTTTTGACTGTCACAAGCCTACTTTGAATCTAGGAAACAGTACTGTACAGTACAGTACAGTATTTAAACACCGTTTGCAAAAAAAACTGTCACATCACACATCTTACATGTCATGACCATGTCACAGTGAAAAACTACATGTTTTGACGCATCTCATGCATTTATTTTTGCAATTATTTTTTTATGAAATACAGTATACATTTTATTCTCTTATAATAAGTCACATGCCCACACAGTATTCCCCAGTCCGCATCTCACTAGTTGGACGGAAGACATCTGAAGGAAGGCATAATCCTTTTTGACTGTGGTTTTTTCAAATTCTAGCTTGCTCGTACTGCTTTTCAAGGATTTCACATCCCTCCTACATCCTAAAGTGTTCATCAACTATACTGATAGATTACAAAATTTAAAACTGCCATCCAACAGGAACCACTAATTATGGTCAATTTGCAATGTGGAGAACCATATCAATGATGATGACGAGCAATTGATCACCCATACCCAAGGGTGTAAACATCATGAGATCTAAAGTTTGATGCATGAAATGTTACCAAAACTCTTCAGAAGTGCAGCAAGCGCATTGTTCATGTAATCAGCGTTTTTAGTTGTATTTGTTTGTTCAATTTGAAGGGCAGTACACGTTCATAGTTAAACGATACACAGTAATATGGACAGTTTTGATTGGTTGGGAATCATATAAAGGCCGCCTCATGCAGCTACATGCTAGATAAGCAGTGCAGTAGTGATTGGTCCCCGGGATTTTGGCTGCATAGCTAATGAGCTTTTGGGTTGTGTGCTGCATTCAACTTGAAACAGACAGAATTCTGCATAGCACATTTAATGCATTACATTAAATAGGACAATAAAATGGACCACATGGTCTTCAGTAAACCCTCTTGTAATTAATTTTCAGGGCACAAAAAGAAAGTTTTGATAACATTTTCCAGGTATGTGATTCCCTTTGCCTACATCCATGTTAATATATTCTTTCTTGTGTATTTTGTATGCCATGCTCACTTGTCTAAATATTACATAATATAACCCTGAGTTTGGCAGTTTACGTCTTGTTCCTAGATAACCCTTCATTCACTTTTAGTCGAGTCACACATCATTAACCAATAGGAACATGTATACAACCACCCTCAGATGAGCAATGGTTAACATGCCGTTGCCTCTTTGCACCATGTGGCTGGGTAGCCCTTGATGTGGTGAATTTTGTGCGTTGGTGCAGGAGTAGAGTTGACTGTGTGGGCTGTTTGCATCACAGGCTAGTTGTTTGTGGGCTGTGATGGCAGATGCGCTACAGTGGGGTAAAGTTCTTCAGGATCTTATCATTTTAACAGTGCAGTGGTGTCCTTCTGTGTTGTCTCAAAACTCCTTGAGGCCTTGGCCGAAAAACCAGAGCATTAAAATATGGGTACTTGTTTTTCTCCCACACATCTTAAATATTCAGCCACAGATGTCACGTCTTGGAGATGAGTAAGCCCAGAACTGTGGAATTTCACCAGTGTAGACCAGTAGGAGGGCACCTGTGTTTAGGGAGTATACTTCCTCTCCAAGCAAGGCAGTGACACGGCTTGAACAGGAGGGTAGTGACACAGCCACACCAAGGTATAGTGGAGAGAGTGGGGGGCAAGCATGCCACTTTGGCTCCCCATCCCTCATTTGCATTTTACAGTCTTTACAAAAGACTTTTTGCCATTGCCATTGTAGCAAGACCCAGGTGCAGATCCTCCTGGTCTGGCATGAGTGTCTTGCTCAAAGCTGTTTGTCGTAGTTCTCAAGTCAAGTCAAGTGGGTTTTATTGTCATTTCATCCATATATACTATATACAGTGAGACGAAACAACATTTTACCATGGATTCAAGTGGTGCTACATTTAAGATATATAAATAAACATTTGAGACAGGCTACATTTAGTGCACACACATTATAAATATTTAATAAAGTGCAACAGACAAAAGCCAATAAGACAGGGCATAAGTAGACTTGTAACAGAGCACTGATTGTTGTAAGATGTAAGATGGGTTCACATTGGGATTGAGGTAGAATATAGAATATTAGCATAAAAAATAGCATAAAAAAGTGCAGGTGTGCATTTCAGTTCAGTGTGAATAAAACATGTGTTTTGTTGTTCGGCAGTCTGACTGCTTGAGGAAAGAAGCTCTTCCCCATTGTCAAGGTGCAGGCAGTTATATTTCTGATGGGGTTTATGTGGTGCATGAAAAATTTTGTGAGAACAGGAGAGGTTTGAGAGATGTTCAGGTCTA
The DNA here is from genome assembly GCA_015244755.2 of Tenualosa ilisha. NCBI lineage: Eukaryota > Metazoa > Chordata > Actinopteri > Clupeiformes > Clupeidae > Tenualosa > Tenualosa ilisha. The sequence continues at coordinate 19,307 of PYXC01002691.1, forward strand.
TCACCTCACATCAAAGCAGATTCCCACTGGTTAATGTCAAGTGATTGAACTCAAACAGAACCATTCCATGCTGTCATGTGGAACATCTGATGAGAAGTCTAAAAATGACAACTCCTGACTGAGCCAACGCCTCGAATTCAGAAAACAGACCATTATTTCCGACCATCTCAAGTACAAGTGTGTATTCACTTGTACGACATCTATTGCACACTTGCCACTTTGTTATATTTTTTTCTCTTTTTCATGTTATCTATAACCTACTATAACAACTTTTTACTCCAGCAACTGATTTTGTTTCAATCAGACTCTATGCAGATATTCACTACCAAACCTTGATATCAAATATCAAATCAGCACTCACACAATAACAATAAATGCACCTTTCCTAATTATTTAATTAGAAAATATTACTAATTATGTTTTAGTCATTTTAAAAGATATCTGTGCTTCAGGTGTTGGAGAATAAGATCATTTCCTTTGTGAAGAAAAAACTGAAGAGATTTAAGTCAATTCTCAGTCCGGATTACCAAGAAGCCTTTAAGCATGACGATGATGACGATGATGCTGATGGTTTGAAAGAAGGGGTTCTGAAGATAGTGCTATACTTCCTTAGAAACATGGAACAAAAGCATCTTGCTGACAAATTGCAAGAAAGTAAAATATTTTTTAATGTATTTTACATTCATGTATTTTAATCATTAAAATACAAAGTTAGAGATAGAAATTATTTAATATGGGTAGTGATTTTAAAAATGTGTGTATTTTTTGTAATAGATGAGCTGAATGTAGTTTGACAGAGGGCACTGAAAAGAAATCTCAAGAGGAAGTACCAGAGTGTATTTGAAGGAATACCACAGCAAGGAAGCTCTACTCTGCTAGAAAAGATTTACACCGATATCTACATCATGGAAGGAGGAAGTGGAAAAGTAAATGAGGAACATGAAGTCAGACAGATTGAGTTGAGATCGAAGAAACTGACTGGACAGGAGACATCAATCAAATGCAAAGACATCTTTAAACCCTTACCTGGCCAAGGCAAACCAATCAAAACTGTTGTTACAAAAGGAGTAGGTGGCATTGGTAAAACTATCTCAGTTCAGAAGTACATCTTAGACTGGGCAGAAGGAAGAGAAAACCAGAATATCCACTTTATATTTCCACTGGCTTTTCGAGAACTCAATCTCATGAAAGATGAACAGCATTCTTTGGAGGATATTCTTCACAGATTTTTTACAGAAATAAAGCAGTTATCATTTCCCAGCCAGGCGAACCACAAGGTCTTGTTTATTCTCGATGGTCTGGATGAATGCCGACTCCAACTAGACTTTCAAAAAAATAAAAGATTGGCTGACATGACTGAGGTCACTTCATTGGATGTACTACTGACAAATCTTATCAAAGGCAGTCTATTTCCTTCTGCTCTACTTTGGATCACCTCTCGACCAGCAGCAGCCAATCAAATCCCACCTGAGTGTGTTGACCGAATCACAGAGGCTAAAGGATTCTCTGATGAACAGAAAGAGGAGTACTTCAGGAAGAGGATCAGTGACCAAAATCTTGCAGAGAGAGTCATCTCTCACATTAAATGCTCTAGAAGCCTACACATCATGTGCCACATACCTGTATTTTGCTGGATTGCTGTCAGTATTCTTGGGGAACTTCTAGGTTCAGGAAGTGAACATATTCCAAAAACTCTGACAGAGATGTACACATATTTCCTTATTTTTCAAACCAAACAAAGGAACATAAAGTTTGAAAATGTGCATGGCCTTGACCTACGATGGAACCAAGATGTTATTCTTGCTCTTGGGAAGTTGGCCTATGAACAGTTAGAGAAGGGCAATCTGATATTCTATGAAGAGGACCTGACAGAGTGTGGCATTGATGTTAGTGAGGCAGCAGTATACTCTGGCATCTGCACCCAAATGTTTCGAGAAGAATCAGGCCATTTTCAAGGAAAAGTGTTCAGTTTTATACACTTAAGTATCCAGGAGTATCTTGCTGCCCTGTATTTTGTTTTGATGCTCGCACGTAGAAGGAAAAACTTTCTATTCAGACACCAGATCCGTGCAATATACCTTCCACTTTTGAAATGGACATTGAGCCCTTATGGATACAACTGTGAAATGGACATAAAACAGTTATGGTCTAATCCAAAAGAGGAAATGTTGGAATCCAAGATTGTGCACAAGAGGGCTGTGGACAAAGCTTTAAAGTATGAAGATGGACGCTTTGACCTTTTCCTGCGTTTCCTTCTTGGCCTTTCACTGGAGTCTAACCAGACTCTCCTGCATGGCTTACTACAGAGAGGACAAAATCAGATGGGCAATGATGAAACAATCAGGTACATTAAAGACAAGATCAGGGAATTTCCCACATCAGAAAGGGTGATCAACCTCTTCCACTGTCTTAATGAACTCCATGATCACTCATTAGTGAAGGAGGTGCAGAGTTTCCTGAGTTCAGGGTCACTTTCTGAATCTGAACTCTCACCTGCCCAGTGGTCGGCTCTAGTGTTTGTGCTACTGACATCAGAGGAAAAGCTGGATGTGTTTGTTTTGAACAAGTACATCAAGTCTGATGAAGGACTGCTAAGACTGCTACCTATTGTGGAGGAATCTGAAAAGGCTTTGTAAGTATGGTAACAATGTGTTCCATATCTTCTCACAACACTGATGCAGGCTATGACTTAGTAGAGTGACTAATGTTTGTTGTTCTCCCCCAAGGCTTAATAGCTGCGACTTAACCGAAAGGAGTTGTCAAGGTCTGGAATCTGTCCTTAGCAAAGCATCTTCAAAGCTGAAAGATCTGGACCTCAGTGGCAACAGTATTGGAGATACTGGGGTCCAAAACCTCTGTGCTGGACTGATGAACCCAAACTGTGCACTGGAAACACTCAAGTAAGACATTTATTCTGGGCATTGTGTGCATACGTTAGACCGGTCATGTTGTAAAGACACATGGTCAAGTAACTGACTCACACTGAGATAATGTTCACTAACTATCTGATTTTTTACAATATCCCAGACTTAGAAGGAATTTGGTGACTTTGTTGTTTGTGACATGGAAACAGTAAAACTATGAGTTTAATGAATGGACTCTCAGACTGCCATATCATAGAGTATCGCTGTGCTAGACTGGCTTCAGCTCTGGGGTTAAATCCCAATTATCTCTGAAAGCTGGATCTCAGAGTAAATGATCCAGTGGAATCAGGAGTAAGATTGCTTTTTGACCTATTGGAGGATCCACAGTGTCAGTTGCGAAAGTTACTCACAAATCACTCTCACACCAACCTCATCTCAATAACATTTATTCATGTTTGCTTACAGATGTAGCAAGCCTATATCCACCACTGCTACTTCATTGCCTCCCATTATATATTCCTCTGAAAGAGGGCAGGGACATGTCTCGGGAGTCAAGCTCCCAGATCTTCCGGTCTAATGTATTGGTGGGTTTAGTTTACAGCTGACTGGTCCAGGGCTGAGATTCCAGATAATGCTTCATCTACGAGTGTTCTAACAAGTGATCTTGTGAAGATTCTTTTGTGAACATTCTTTTAATGAGCGTTGTGTGTTTGTGCTTAAGGAGAGCTTTCCACCTTTGGTGATCTCAGATGGTCCTGTGCCCTTTTAGCAGCATGGCTTTGATCTGCGCCTATCCCCTGATGTCCCTACTGCAGGTGTAGACATAAAAAAACTATTGATAGATTTTTGTTGTAACCTCCACCAAATGTCCTGCAGGTGGACTGAGTGAGGGACACCTTAAAATCATCTTGGTACTTGGTACTTAGTTATTCTAAATCATACGTGAATCTGCAAGTGATTTCACAATGTCCTTAAGCGACAGTATAAGAGAGTGTATTGCAATGCACCTTTAATATTTGGCACCCTAGATGATTGGTTAGTTCATCTATGCCAGGAAGCAGCCCTGTTAAGACATCCTCAGGTCTCAGACAGACATTAGGTCTTGGATGAAAAAGCCAGTCAGACATTAGGTTTTGGATGAAAAAGCATCAGGTCACAGGTAAAACGGCGTTGGAGTCATCCTATCTCAGATAAGAAAAGCCTCTATCATCTTCAGACAAAAATGCATCAGGTCTTAGAAAAAAATGGAAATGTGTGATGCTTGGGAGTTAGAATAACCACGTAATAGTATGGTTAATTTCAGAATATTATTGAGAACTAGCCACCTACAGATGAAACTGCAGTTACAGTGAATGTGTTGTGTCTTGTTTTTTCTCTGTCACCACTCTAGACTCTCAGACTGCAGTATCACAGAGAAGGGCTATACTAGCCTGGCCTCAGCCCTGAAATCAAATCCCAGTCATCTCAGAGAGCTGGATCTCAGTGGAAACAATCCTGGAACATCAGGAGTCAAAATGCTTTTAGACCTAAAGGAGGACCCACAGTGTCGACTGGAAACTGTCCGGTATGCATATTTGAAGAACAGTAGAGTCAGCCTGACTGAAGCATCATTCAGTCCATAATCAATGCTTAAGTGGTGCATAGCAGTTTCTGTGTGTGAGCAATGCATTTGCACCTTTGTATTCACACCAGAAACAGTCTCCTGCGCAAAGTCTTTGGAGACCCCTTCTAATTGCTGGTGGCATGCATAAACAATAGAAATCTCTGTTTGCCGTCAGACACTGGGGGTGTGGTGCTGGGCATTGTGTGTCACATGGAACGTGCATACAGTGTGCATGGTATAGTCTGATATGAAATCCACAGCTGCCACGCTTATGTACCGTTTTACATTTACATTTATGCATTTAGCAGATGCTTTAATCCAAAGCAACTTACATTTGTCAACTATCAACTACATCAGGGCCAGTCTCCCCTAGAGCAACTTAGGGTTAAGTGCCTTGCTCAAGGGCACAACAGTTGCAGCCGGGATTCTAACCCACAATTTCCAGGCTACTAGCATGCTAGCCAGGTTCCTTAACCACTACGCCACACTGTCCCTGTTTTCTGTCCACCAGACTAGTTCTCATTGGTATTGAATCCTAGATTCCATATGTGCTGTTAGTTTGACAAACAATTTCAATGATTCTATGCACACATCAATGATGATTCTATTCGATTCTATTCAATGATGATTCTATAATTCTTTAGGTTCCTTAAAAGTGCTGCTGCTGAGGAAGCCTGTGCTGCTGTGGCCTCAGCTGTGGGTTCAAACCCCTTACTCATGACTGAGCTGGATCTGAGTAAACTCATACCAGGACACTTGGGAGTGACTCAGCTGTGTGCTTTACTGGAGGATTCCCACTGCAGACTGCAGAAGCTTAGGTAAGTGGTTTGGTCACAATTACGTCAGTTAACAGACCTGGGAGTATTAGATGCTTGTATGGAGACACGTAATTTAAGCATTGTTGCTCCAGTCTGTAGAATAGGCCGGAATTTAAGAGTTTGTTCTCTTTGCCTATTCTCTTTTTGTTATCTTTTATGGGCAACTCATTTTTAGTCCAGGGGTAAACATTTGATTTTTAACCCAGACCTTATATTTTCATTTTGTGACTCAGAAAAAAAAAATCAGGTAAGTATTCAGTTTGAATGCACTAACCAGCTGAAAAATTTCAGTAACACTTTCTATGAACCCAGTATTTATAAAGCATTCTAAATTCAGTCATAGGTTAGGGATAACAGCCACTGAGGTGTCCCAGTATAGGGGAATAAGGGACAAGGCGGGGGAGCCGAAGGCTGCTTATCGCCTGGTTGGTCATATGTATAGACAATAAGCAAACGTTTAAAACATAAAAGTAATATGTGGCTCAGTGTTAAAAGAAACTAACCACTTCAGTTGTTATACTATTTTCTTTGGTTACTGACCACTATGAGCTTGGTAACAGCTGATCCCATTGTTGCTTGCTAGTTCAACTGTTTCACAATGGTTGTTATAGTTACCATTCAAAAGAGCATTGACATGGAGCGGTGATTGAAGTTTTTACCAGACCGACTTCATATGTGTCCCGTTATCAGGGAATAACGGACACCCTGTCAGCCAAACAGAAAACAGTAGCTCATTTCTCTGGTTGTTAAAGAGTTATAATGCATTCATAAAACCTTACAACTAATAACATTAGTATTTATAATTGTTCATAAATTCTAATGATAGTACTTGTAAGGTGTTATAATTTTATCATGTAAGCCTTTAAAACATAAAGTGTCACAAATCATTCTAATCCTCTCTGGCCTTTTGATAGGGAAACATACCACTTTACTTATTGTTTGTTTTTAACATGTCCTGTTTTAAACATGTCTTTCTTTCTTTCTTTCTTAGTAAAGCACATTGAGCTACCTTGTGTATGAAATGCGCTATATAAATAAATCTTGTCTTGCCTTGCCTTGCCTCTGTTATGGTGCCTTGTTCATTTTCATTAGTAATTATGTGTTCATCACACTCTACTTAGAGTATGCACAGAGCGCTTGGAACCCCTCATTATTTGGCATGAGCAATTGGGTATATAAAAAGACACTTAACAAATTCAAGCTTTATAATACACTTCAAGTTATAACATTATAATGCCTTATACGCGCAGACATTAGATTGCATAAACATTTATGAACACTAGTAACATTAGTTATAAGACTATATGAATGTATTATAGCATTAGTTATAAGACTTTATGAATGCATTATAATGAATGTGTTTAAAATGCTTTATGTATACTGGATTCATAGAAAGTGTTACCCAAATTTCTTCATGAAGCGAAAGTGAAAATGTATGGGTTCTATCTTTGCAGAACCTGATAAAAGCTGAAGGGTGAGTTAAGCTACTTAGAACAATCTGATCAAGGTTAGAACAACTATGATCCACAATATGGCTTTCTGACACTGGAGTTTCCCAACTTAGATCATCCTTTGCTGGTAGTGCTATACAAGTATGTGTTTTACAGTGGTATAGGACATAGTTTTTGAGGTACATTGGCATGTCTGTAGTTTACTTGCAGGTCAGAGAAGTCTGTCAGTTTCGTTGTTGTTCTGGTGGAAATGCTAATGCATGTGCATTTACAAATTCCTATGGTTCAGTCATAATGCACTAAATTGATGTGTAGTGAATTGATGTATGATTTCTGCCTCATGCTACAGCCTATCAGACTGCAGTATTGCAGAGGAAGGCTTCAGAGCTCTTGTATCAGCACTGAGATCAAACCCTTCACACATGAAGGAGCTGCAGTTGAGTGGGAATAAAGCTGGAGACTCAGGAATGAAACATCTTTCTTCTCTTCTGGAGGATCCCAAATGTAACCTGAAGAAACTTATGTGAGTGTCAATATCTAACACCAACACTGTTACACACTCTTGAAAGTCTAACCAGTGGAAAGGCATTGATCTGAATCATAACAATCTCTGGTTGGAAAAGATTGCATATTTTGCCCTGTAGCTATGGTCTTCTATGGTCTTCTATGAATTCTAAAATGTAAAAAAGTAACCACTATCATAAACAAATACTAAAATAGTGGGCAAAGTGATGCTTTAAAGACCCACTAACAGTATGTTTGCATTGATTATATTATATTATATCTGTAGACTCTCAGACTGTCATATCAAAGAGTATGGCTACGCTAGACTGGCTTCAGCCCTGAGGTTAAATCCCAATCATCTCAGAGAACTGGATCTCCGAGGAAATGATCCAGGAGAATCAGGAGTCAGGCTGCTTTTTGATCTATTGGAGGATCTACAGTGTCAGTTGCAAAAAGTCTGGTAAGTATGTTTTCAGATTAGAGAGGAAAGGAACTAGCCTTTCCCCTGGCAATATAATACACTGATAGGGTCCTCCTTGTCCTTCCTCGCAGCTTACAGCTGCTCTTTTGGCCTTTCTTTTGACCGAAGGACCTAATATAGGGGGGTCAGTTGGTCTCAGGTGCAATGACATAAACTTTTCAGACAACTTTACATTTCTCCAAACTTAGTTCTCACTATGTCTGTGAAATAAACACCACTCACATTACTAAAAAAAAGCAAAACAAAAACTTTCTCAGGCTACTTAAATTTCATCTTGATGCATTTAGAGCACCACTCCAGACATTGTGCTTTGAGCACACCCGCAAAATAACCAAGGACTCCTCCCACCTAAACCACTACTTGTTACAACTTCTCTCTGGATGATGCCATTCATTAAAAAAAAAACTGAAAAACTGGTAAAAAAAAATGAAACTACACATCTCAAAAACAGCTTTAATTTCTATTTTATGTTATTTTTACTATTACTCTTTTCAATGAGCTTCCTCTTTCTGTAACAACAATGACAACAATGTCTTTGTGTAGTTATAAGGCTTATCTTGTTTTATATTATGTCATATCATCTCCATCTCTGCAGGTTCCTGAAAAGTAGTCCTGCTGAGGAAGCCTGTGCTGCTGTGACCTTAGCTGTGGGTTCAAACCCCTTACTCATGACTGAGCTGGATCTGAGTAAACTCATACCAGGACACTTGGGACTGACTCAGCTGTGTGCTTTACTGGAGGATTCCCACTGCAGACTACAGACACTGAGGTTGGTGGACATTAGAATCACTTCAGTTAGCAGGAGTTAAAGGAAAAAATTAGTGAGTGCTCACCATGTACTGTCGTTAGAGAGAGGAACAAGAAAATTTGGTACTACAAGGACCAAATAGCAAAATGACACCTAACGCTAACAAGGGCAAGAAAACACGTTTTCAGTTTTAGTTTTTTTGCGCCCCTTTTGGTTAGTGTTAGTGGTTGGTTCACATATTCAGTGAATATATAATAATATATTGATATTATATAATATATTATATATTAATAATATATATATATATATATATATATATATATATATATATATTCCTCTAGCTCAAGCAACAGGAGCATGGGTTGATTAACCAGACTTTTCCTTTAAGGTGGATTTAGAAAGAGCTTAATGTGTTATCATCTCCTTGTCAACTGGTTGGGAAAACCTGATCAACAAAAAAATGTTTTTGCGGCCCCTATTTCCAGAAACTGGTTTTGCTACTAATGCTGAGCCAAATTAATGCAATTTTCCATTTCCATATTTTTAGGAAAAGTTTGTGCTGTTAATATTAATGTGTTGACACATGTGATTAATATAAAATGTAGATGAATGCAATTTAATTAATGTTTTTTTAACGCAAATTAATCATGCAGACACATACATGACACTACCCACCAGTGCCCTCCTCATTTACACACAATTCAAGGGCTGTGATTGGTCAAGTTCATCCACTGTATAGACTTTGTAAATAATTTAAGACATAATTTTTAATTCAGGAGATTTCCAGATTGTACTGTGCCCATCTTTTAATAATGTTTTAAATTCAGCCCTTCATCAGCAGGCAGTCATGACAAGTTTGCTTGTTAACAGAACATAAAGTGACTGTAGAGAAACCTTGTAAATAGTTATAAGTAGTTAATAGTAAATAGTTAAAACAGTTAAAAACCATGTGGTCGGTCACCCCTGGACATGCCTGTCATAGACAACCTGTGGCAACTACACTCTTTCATGTTGGGTGTGTAAAACGATGGTTACGCATGTAACCGCGGTTCTATGAATTTCGGATGACCGCCAGAGGCGGTGCTTTCAGCACCTGGATGTTCATCACATGCACATGTCGTTCGAGTGTTTATACCAACAAAGTCGCTTGCGACAGGGGTGACGTACACCCGCTATGGTACTTAAGGTACGCTCGCCCCGGAAGTGGTCTCTTAGCAGTCTTCTCGTCCGCATTCCGAGTGACAGCCAAGCTCTGGCGGTCATCCGAAATTCATAGAACCGCGGTTACATGCGTAACCATCGTTCTATTTCATTTCTACTGACCGCCAGAGGCGGTGCTTTCAGCACCTGGATGACATATACCAACAGGGTCACGAGGAAGACCTACCAACCCTATGAGTGGCTCGAAAGGATGGCAGTGGCCAGAGGGTTACAAGTGGCCACGTTAAGCCTGTAAAATCTTGCAAATGTGCAAGTCGAGACCCATGATGCTGCAGCACAGATGTCGGAAAGTGGGACGCCCCGCAAGGCTGCCCAGGATGTCGCCACACCCCGAGTAGAGTGGCCCCGGATGCGAGGGGGGACTGGACGACCAGTGCTAGTGTAGGCATAGCAGATGGTCTCCACAATCCAGTTTGACAATCGCTGCTTCGATAAGGCATGGCCCTGTCTATGTCCTGTGTGACAGACAAAGAGTGAATCTGACTGCCGGAACCCAGCAGTCATCTGGATGTATGTCTTCAATGCCCGGACTGGGCACAGTAGATTCTCACCTTGGGTCAGTTCGCCCCCCTCAGTTGGAGGTGTAAAGGCTACCAGGCTGAGGGGTTGATTTACATAAGACGCGGAAAACGTCTTTGGCAGGAATGAAGGGTTAGGCCATAAAGTCACTCCTGTGCCATCTGGGCTCCAGTGTAGGCACTCCTGGCTGATAGACAGGGCGTGCAGTTCACCCGCTCTCTTAGCCGATGCCATGGCCAGTAGAAAGGCTGTTTTCATCGATAGCCACTTTAGTTCTGATCCCCCAAGAGGTTCGAATGGAGGCTTACACAGCACCTGCAGAACAAGGGGCAAGTCCCAAGAAACTCTCAGACTCCGTTGAGGGGGTCTCAGTCGTTGAGCCCCTCTAAGAAAGCGACTCACTAGAGTGTGGGAGCCCACAGTGACTCCGTCTATTCGGTTATGCATAGCTGATATTGCAGCTATATACACCTTGATGGTGGAAGGCGCAAGGCCGTCGTCAAGACGTGATTGTAAGAAGTCGAGAATAACTGGCACGGAGCAGCGTGTAGGCTCCTGGTGGCGGGCTTGACACCAGCTGACAAAAAGTTTCCATCGATTAGCATAAAGCGCGTTGGTGGAGGGTGCGCGGGAGCATTGGACTGTCCGTACCACTGCAGGAGTGCATGCTCCTAACAGGGGCTCAGGCCCCTCAGAGGCCATACCCAGAGTTGTAGACGACCTGGGTCCGGGTGCCAGATTTGGCCTCCCAGCTGCGAGAGGAGATCTGCCCGCACAGGGAGGCAGCGTGGCTCGCCCTCCAGTAGCCCGATGAGTATGGGGAACCAAACTCTCCCGGGCCATTTGGGGGCTACCAGAAGTACTCGGTGACCCTCCCTGAGGATCCTTTCCAAAGTGGGTAATATGAGCGGGAGTGGTGGGAAGGCATAGAGGAGCTGCCGTGGCCACTCGTGTGCCAGTGCATCCTGGCCCAACGGGCTCGTCGACTCCCCCAGTGAAAACCACAGGGGACAGTGTGTTGTGGCCCGAGAGGCGAAAAGGTCCACCTCTGCTCTGCCGTAGCAGTGCCAGATGGTCTGCACCACCTCTGGATGCAGTCTCCACTCTGTGGGATGGGGGCGTTGCCGTGAGAGAAAGTCTGCAGCGGTGTTCCTGATGCCTGGCAAATGTATGGCCCTCAGGCTCAACAGCCGAGGGTAGGCCCACAACAGCAGACGTTGGGTCAGTCTCAGCGAGGGTAAGGACCTGGTACTGCCCTGGTGATTTATATGATAAACCACCGAGGTGTTGTCGGTTCTTATAAGGACGTGCCTCCCGGCCAGCACAGGTAGGAAATGTCGTAGGGCGTAAACAACAGCCCTCAGCTCTAGCACATTTATGTGCTGTCTTTGTTGTTGTACAGTCCATGAACCTCGGGCAGTCCTGCATTGCCAGACTGCACCCCAGCCGGCTAAGGACGCGTCGGTCGTCAGAACCTCTCTGCGAGAGGGAATGGAACCCATCGGGACCCCCCGAGTCAGGCGTGAACGCCTTCTCCAGGGACATAGGCAACTCAGGCAACCGGCAGTGACCCTGACCGGCCTGTGCCTGTGGTGCTGCGGATGTAACCCAAGGTTGTTCATCCAGATCTGGAGAGGTCGCAATGTGAGGAGGCCCAAAGGAACCACCGCGGAAGCTGCTGTGAGTGTGCCCAGCAGCGTCTGGAAAGATCTGAGTGGCAGAGTGCGGCCCCTCCTGAACTGTTGTAAGAGTTGGACAATGTCGTCCACTCGATGCTGTGACAGGGCTGCCCTCATCAGCAGAGAGTCCAGCTGGATGCCGATGTACACGGTCCTCTGGCAGGGTGTAAGTGAGCTCTTGGCGTAATTCACCATGAGTCCGAGCCTGGAGACGTGCTCGAGCAGCAGAGTTAGATCGCTGAGCGCATCCACTCTCGACCTTGAGCATATGAGCCAATCGTCGAGGTATGGAAAGATGCGCATACCTCTGCACTGGAGTGGCGAAAGTGCCGCCGCAACGAACCTTGTGAAAATTCGGGGGGCCAGGGAAATACCAAATGGCAAGGCCCGGAACTGGTAAGCCCTCCCCTCGAAAGCAAAGCGGAGGAACTGTCGATGATGAGGAGCGATGGGAATGTGGAAGTATGCATCCTTCAGATCTATGGTTGTGAACCAGTCGCCTTGTCTGACGCCTTGCAGGACGTCGGTTGTACGGAGCATGCGGAATTTGAGGACCTTGAGGTGTTTGTTCAAAGGTCTGAGATCCAGTATGGGGCGAAGCCCACCCCCTCTCTTTGGAATGACGAAATATATGGAGTAAAATCCACTGTCTTGTGAAAGTGGATCTAATAGTTCGATGGCCCCTTTTTCCAAGAGGGCCAAGACTTCTTGGCGTAGGGACAAGGCTTTGGCTGGGTCTGAAACAGTGGTCATCTTGACCCCACAAAACCTCGGCGGTCGGCACCTGAACTGGAGATTGTAGCCGTGTGACAGAGCGGAAATCACCCAAGTGTCTGATGTCAGCGCTACCCAGCTGTCGAGCTGTCGAGCTGTTGGCTGGTGAAGCGTCCGACCGCCGGGATGGGACAGTCACTGTCTGCCCCCTCTCCCCTTTCGGCCCCTGGGGGGACGATAGCCTTGTGCGGTGTCCCGCTGTGGCTGACGAAAGGGCCGACTGCCAGTAGGCTGGCGAAACCTCTCCGGCAAGGGTGCTCTTGCCTGTGCAAGGGGTCTTGGTGCTGGTGGGACAGCAGTAGTGGTCGCAACCGGTCTGCGTGATCGCAGTGATGCACGACGCAGGCTCGCAAACTGCTGCCTGGCTTGGCTGACTTGAAGGGTGCGCTCCAAGGCTTGCTGTGCTGCCACTCCAAACAGCTGCCCCGGGACTACAGGGAGGGTGCGGAGGGTCCTTCTACTGGGCTCTGAGAGTGGTGACTGCGCCAACCATATCTGACGCCTAGCAAGTGTCAACGACGACATTAACCTCCCAAGCTCCCTAGACATATAAGCAAACGCCTGTAGCGAGGCTTCGCTCAGGCTTTGCACTGACGGGTCAACTCCAGAGGACTGGAGGGTCTGTGACATGGCCAACATCAAATGAGACATGGAGTTGCCTATGCGGGCGGCTCGCGCTGCTGCATCATAGCTTTTGCCAATGAAATCATCGGTCAGGCGACACTGCGGCCGGGGACAGCGTGCATCGGGTCTCAATGCTTCATCCGGCGAGAGGATCAGGGCAGCAAGGGCTGGTTCTATAGTCGGCATGCGGTCCAGGCCATAGCTGGACGCATCCTGCATGCTTGCCAAGGCCCTGCAGTCACTGGGGAGGTGGGAGAACTGTCTCGGGTCTGCCCAACATCTCTGTAGCTCCTCAACAAAGGGGGCTGAAGGAGGCACAGTGAAGGCAGTGGAGGGAAAAGCCTGCCGGAAAAAGGCACTCTGCCCAACCACGTCGGCAGGGGCAGTGTCCACTCCTAGTCGCGCCAGAGCCATCTTCACAGCCGGCTTGACCACAGATGTACGGCTTGCCACAGATGCCTGCAGTGAGCTGAGTTCTGCATCAAGAGAGTCAGGCCCAGAGCCATATGACACCCTGTCTGCCTGCTCCTCCTCCCACTCATCAACAACATCTAAGTTTTCTGAAGCCCTGGTGGACAGCACATCCTCCTCCAGCGCACTCGTTGCCAGAGACAGTACCGGAGGAGGCCGCGAGTCAGGAGGCGATTGGGAAGCTGCTGTTGCGGACTCACAAACAGGCTGTGCACCCGGTGGCTGAAGATTAATCAAGAGCGCCTTGATTTCTGCGAATTCAGACGCCAAGGCGTCTACCTTTTGCGCCAGAGGGTCTGCCCTCTGATGTTTTAATGGACCAGGGGCTTCCCAAGGTGTCAGCGCTAGCCGTTTCCGCGGCCGTTGTGAGGAGACTACATCATCCCTTTGAGCAGAGGGCGACTGAGGGCCCAGTCTGCTCTCTACTTGGGCAAGCCTTGCTTTACGCGAGGCGAAACTAAGGCATCCACAATTCATGCAGGCATGCTCAGTCAGCCCCTGCCTTAGGTGCTCAATGCCAAGGCAACTGGGGCAATGGTCGTGACCATCATCTGGTTCGAGAGGGGCACGACAACCAACACAAAACATAGTAGATTTACCCCAGACAAGCTACAGGCAAAAGTCTGCGTCAGTGTTCACCAGAGGAGGGAGGCTATCAGAAAGTCACCATATATGGCTATCAGAAAGGAGTAAACACCCTCAAGGGTGCGTTTCCGGAACCCACCGTAGGCCTAAGCGGGTGACAGAGGCGCAGTTTAGCCCAGTGAGCCAAAAACAAATAGATAACTAACTAAACCAAAAGCTGAGTAACCGTGGGCAATCAGAGCCGTAGCCTGCCCAACGATAAATTAGCAAAGTGGCTTCGGAATAATTCGCGGGTTGCCAGAATCGTTACCAACCCAAACGATAATCAGGCCCAGCACAGTGACCGGGTCGAGGGTAGTCAGAGCCGTAGCTTACCCAAACGATAAACAAAATAAATATACCTCAACTCGACCTGCAGAAATCGCGAGCCTTAATTTACTCCACGATACACAGACGCATAGAGATACTAGTCAATTACAACGTCGCTAGCTGCGGCGTAGCTCACTGTTTTCATGCAAGGTAATAACAATCGCGGGTGGACAGAGCCGTAGCTCACCCGAGCGATAACCAGTCGTGCTTTACAGAGATAGTGCGTGCTCCAAACCGAATGTATAGTGAAAATGTGCGGACACAATAATATGGGCAGTGCAGCAGTAGGCCCAAGTAAACCACAGCAGGTAGCCACAGGGAGAAACGAGAAACACACCCCCATACGGGATAGTCAGCGCAGTTAGCGGGGATCACTCACAGCCGCAATTCGAAATAAGCTTTACTCACGCATTCGAAGCTGTAAGCCACCGGCGCCCGATCGCCTTAGGGCGAGAAACACACACCCATGCGAAGCGGTAGGAACACGGCCAGAGCGAAAACACTCACAATGCCAAATTAAGATGGAACTTAACTTACCTTGACACACGTTATTCATACAAGTAATTTTAGATGAATCGCAGTCTCAGGAGGGCGATATAAAATCGCAGCTCCCACCAAAAAGGTTTTCGAGACTTCAGACAACTCACACCTCGAACATACAAACCAGTTGCACGAGAAGATGATAAGAGACCACTTCCGGGGCGAGCGTACCTTAAGTACCATAGCGGGTGTACGTCACCCCTGTCGCAAGCGACTTTGTTGGTATAAACACTCGAACGACATGTGCATGTGATGAACATCCAGGTGCTGAAAGCACCGCCTCTGGCGGTCAGTAGAAATGAAATAGAACTCTCTTTTTCTTTCTCTATGCAGCCTTTCAAACTGCAGTATTACAGAGGAAGGCTTCAGTTCTCTTGCATTTGCACTGAGATCAAACCCCTCACACATCAGAGAGCTGCTGTTGAGTGGGAGTCAAGTCGGAGATTCAGGAGTGAAGCATCTCTGTTCTCTTCTAGAAATCTCCAACTGTAAACTGGAGAAACTAGAGTGAGTAACAAGATTTTCATTGAAGTCGAAACACTTTCAATCCCTTCCCTGTGTTATCTTTAGAATGTTCATTCTCTCTCTTTTTCTATTTCTCTCTATCTCTTACTCTCTCTCTCATCTGTCACACACACACGCACACACACACACACACACACACACACACACACACAAACACACAAATAGAGAATGCTTGAAAATGGACAAACATGAAATAGAACAAACACTGAAAAAGGAAATATGTCATGTTCAAAGGATTCAAATATTCCTCATTCTCTCTACAGCCTGGATGACTGCAGTATTGCAGAGGAAGGCTTCAGTTCTCTTGCATCAGCACTGAGATCAAACCCCTCACACATCAGAGAACTACAGCTGAGTGGGAATGAAGCAGGAGACTCAGGAGTGAAGTATCTGTCTAATCTTCTGAGGGATCCCAACTTTAAACTGGAGAAACTGCAGTGAGTATCAAATGTCAAAACAATGATCTGTTATCACAGCATATCAGTGAACATGAGTAACAGTCTATCTGCTATACACTGTTATACTTCTAGAGTGAACAGAACACAATCATACATATATATCCACAGATGACTGACATGTTATATCCAGGTAAAGGGTCGATATTGATTCATTTGTAAACACCTCTTGTATCACCACACACACACACACACTATTTTGACATTTCAAGGAAGCAAAAAATAATAATTTTTTTTTGTTCTATAGACTGTCATGTTGCAGTATTACAGAGGAAGGATTCAAAGCTCTTGCATCAGCACTGAGATCAAACCCCTCACACATCAGAGAGCTGCAGCTGAGAGAAAATAAGGCAGGAGATTCAGGAGTGAAGCATCTTTCATCTCTTCTGGAGGATCTCAACTGTAAGCTGGAGAAACTAGAGTGAGTAACACAAAGGCACATACTGAGCTGCTACTGTGAATTTGACAGTACTGGCAATGTGGATGTTTTTACTCTCTCGCTTGTGCACACACACACACAAATTACACATAGCTGTGAAAAGATCTGCTTGTGCTATTAAAATGCATTGATTAGTTCACTAGCCATTAGATCAGCCTAAAATGGGTTGATAGTTGGGGTTTCCATCCAACTTGGACATTTCGTAACTTAATGCACATTACTTGATTAGGCTAATGTCCTTTTTTTAATTTGCATTACACAGTTGATGGAAACTTTCACAGATAAGAACATTCTTGAGCCAAATTTTCATTAATGCGAATATGAAATGAGAATAATGGCTCAGGCTCAGATGTGAATACTTCTTATGGTGCAACTGTGTACTAGCCTGAAAAGCTAGACTATAACGTTAAAATGTAAAGTCTGGCTATGACCAATAGACTGAGCTCAATCCAAGGGGCGGAATCAGGGGTTGTCTTTCAAACTGCCTCTGAACACCAATGCAGCCCGTCCAATGACTCACTACAAGGATAGAGCGATGTGATTGGTCTGACCAAACTTGGGAGAACAGCTACTGAAGCCCTATGGCTCATTTCTAGACATACCTGCTTAGCAAAACTATTTGCTACCTCTAGGGTACATCTAGATCTCTGGGCTAACTGTATGCTGCACACACACTTTATTATCTATCAAAGGAAGCAAACACCTTTTTCATTCTTCAGGCTGTCATGGTGCAGGATAACAGAAGAAGGTTTCAGAACTCTTGCATCAGCATTGAGATCAAACCCTTCATACATCAGACAGCTGCTGGTGAGTGGGAATAAAGCAGGAGACTCAGGAGTGAAGCATCTTTCTTCTGTTTTGGAGAATCCCAACTGTAAACTGGAGAAACTACAGTGAGTATCATAACACTACATTCATTGTATTCACTTTACACTTTTTATCTACTGAAGGAGGCAAACAATAAATCTTTTTACAATTCTTCAGGTTGTCATGGTGCAGTATCACCGAGGGAGGTTTCAAAACTTTTGCACAAGCACTGAGATCAAACCCATTACACATCAGAGAGCTGCAGCTGAGTGGGAATGAAGCAGGAGACTCAGGAGTGAAGCATCTTTCTTGTCTTCTGGAGGATCCAAACTGTAAACTGCAGAAACTACAGTGAGTATCAAAGGCCCAACTATGGATGTGCTATCAGGGAATTGTAACAGGAAAGCTTTTTCATAAGTGCTTCTAGACTGAATATCATGAGACCATATACAGAGAGAGAGAGAGCAAAAGCATTTTTCATCTTTTTTTCTTATAGTTCCTTAAATGAAGCAGAGAACAAACAATAATTTCTGTTTACTTTTATATAGCCTTTCAGGCTGCAGTATTGCAGAGGAAGGCTTCAGTTCTCTTGCATCAGCACTGAAATCAAACCCCTCACACATCAGAGAGCTGCAACTTAGTGGGAATGAAGCAGGAGACTCAGGAGTGAAGCATCTTTCCTCTCTTCTGGAGGATCCCAACAGTAAACTGGAGAAACTGCAGTGAGTAGTCAATTTAAGGGAATTTGACAATAACAGGAAATCTGGTGTACTCTGCTACTAGGACAGGGATCAGGTACCTTTCAGTTGTGAGAGCCATGAATATTTATGTCTGTGAGAGATAAATTGAGTGTAGGTTAGTGTAAGTCTAGTATTTTAATGTTGTATTCATTATATGCTGCTTTGTTAGACTATATTGGGTCATTGTTAGATTAATTAATTAATGAAGCTTTAGTGGCAGAAATAGAAATATTTCTCTTGCTTTTATCCAAAGCGACTTACAAAAGAGGATTAACAGTCAAGCTAAATAGAAAAAATATTTGAAAGAATACCACAAGTTGAAAAAATGGGGCTTGCTGAGAGTGAGAACACACATAGAGTCAAGTGCAGAAGGAGATATGACATATGGTTCATAGGCCCTCAACCGCTGTACCAAATATCACAGGACCACATAAACATAAACATTCACAGATTATTCACATATTTAACATAGAAAGGGTCAACAATTATTTATATGTAAATACTTGTAACTGCACCCCTAACTCTTCACGCGAACACACACACACACATATTTTTATTTTATTTTCCACATTTCCTTGTGAAAAATGAAACAAACAATAATTAGCCTTTTTCCTCTCTACAGCCTGCATTACTGCAATATAACAAGAGAAGGCTTCAGCTCTCTTGCATCAGCACTGAGATCAAACCCCTCACACATCAGAGAGCTGCAGATGAGAGGGAATAACGCCGGAGACTCAGGAGCGAAGCATCTTTCATCTCTTCTGGAGAATCCAAACTGTAAACTAGAGAAATTGGAGTGAGTAACAAAACACCAAATATTGAGCTGCTGGAAATGTAAATCTTTTTTCTCTTTCTATCTCTCTCTCTTTCCCTCTCTCTCTAACACACACACACACACACACACATAAAATACACATAGGCTATTATTTTGTCAAATATAATTGAAATAAACATGTTCCCTTCTCTCTCTACAGTCTGTATGACTGCAGTATTACAGAGGAAGGCTTCAGAGCTCTTGCCTCAGCATTGAGATTGAGTTCATCACACATGAGAGAGCTGCAGCTCAGTTTTAATGAAGCTGGAGACTCAGGAGTGAAGCATTTTTCTTCTCTTCTGCAAGATCCCCATTGCCGACTGGAGAAATTAGAGTGAGTATCAGTTAGACCAAATGCTGAGTTAATCAATGGATTTGACAGTGACAGTGAATTTTCATGGTCATCAAATAAAAGGTGTTTTACTGTAATTACTTGGCTATTAAAAAACTAATAACTAAAATATAACTGTAATTTAGGCGTCTCAAACAGGTAGATTGTGAGCTACCAGTAGCTTGTCACCTCAGAGCAGGCCAGCTCTCCAATAGGTTCAAAGAAAATGTACATAAGTCTATAGCAGTAAACCTGTTACATTCTTCTAAGATCAAATATACTGCTTGGCATAAGTTGATGCATTAGTTACTCCTCTTCGCCCCCTGTGGGACATAAGGCTTCAGCGAGCTCTTTCATTTTGGTCCTTCGCAGCATGTTGTGCTGGGAAACCTTGGCGGCCATTATCCCTAGCATGGTGTCCAGTGTGTTTGTCGGCACCCTGGGAAACACCAAGACAACTGTCTCTTGCCTAAAGTCAAGCATGGTGGTGGTAGCATCATGATCTAGGGCTGCGTGAGTGCTGCTGGCACTGGGGAGCTGTAGTTCATAGAGGAAAACATGAATTCCAAGTGTGATCCTGGATCTAATGCGTGGTATGGCAGTTTTACAGCATGATAATGACCCTAAACACACCTCTGAGACGACAAGTACCTTACTGAGGAAGCTGAAGATAAAAGTGATGGACTGGCCAAGTAGCTAAAGCCATTTTAGCACCTGTGGTGCATCCTTAAGCGGAAGGTGAAGGAGAGCAAGGTGTCTAACATCCACCAGCTCTGTTATGTCATTATGAAGGAGTGGGAGAGGATTCCAGCAGAAACCTGTGTTGCTCTGGTGAATTTAAACCCATAGGGGTTAAGGCAGTGCATAATAATGGTGCTTACACAAAGACAGTTTGGGCACAATTTGGACAAGTTCACTGTGAGGTGTATTCACTTTTATTGCCAGCTGTTTAGACATCAATGGCTGTATTTTCAGAGGACAATAAATCTACACTGCTATACAAGCTGACACACTGACTATCCTACGTTGTATCAAAGTTTAATTTCCATAATATAGTCCCATGAAAAGATATAACAGAATATTTGCAAAAATGTGAGGTGTGTACTCACTTTTGTGAGATACTATATATATGTCTATGTTTTGCAGTACGTCAAACAAGCCCTGCTGTCCAGCTTCCCTTACTGTCCTTGTGTGTGTCCTTATGGTCATCCAATAAAGTCTTTTCTTTCTCTCTACAGCCTCTCATACTGCAGTGTCACAGATGAAGGCTTCAGATCTTTACCAGCAGCACTGAGATCAAACCCATCAGCTCTTAAAGAGCTTTGGCTGGGGGGTAATCAGCCTGGACCCTCAGCACTGCAGCTCTTCACTGAACTTCAGAATGATTCAGATTGTAAAAATGTGAAAATATATGGACTCAAATGATTTCAATTCACATTTTATTCCACATTAATTGTTTGCTTAAGACATCATCATCATATCATCATAGTCTTCTGCCTGCATACCTGTATTCAAATAGTGGCCGATTTTAAATTGTAATGTTAATGTTTTGTAGATTGTAATATTAAACATTTTTGTGATGTATGATATCTCATTAATGTTTATAAATGCACGGGACACAGTATTTCTGCCTGTGTTTCTGTTATTTGCTCAGTGGTGTATTACTGAGGGCACAAGAGTAGTGTCAAGTCAGTTGGATACTAAATGTGAAAAATGGTATTATACACACACACAGTGTGTAGTTCTTGAAGTCACCGCGAAAATAACAAAATTCTGTTGAGTGTTCTGACATTGCTGCGACATTTGTCACAGTTATGTCAAGACCAGTCTCCCTAGGGTCAACTCAACCGTACTCCTGACTCAAGAGCTTAGCGATGGCAGCTGGAATTCAAACCGTCAGTTTCCAAGCTACTAGCATTCTAGCTTCCTCAGCCATTGAACTCGCACCACACCAAATACACAGTGTTACTTCCAGGAGTTACAGTGCAACGTGCCAAAGAGGGTTCATGCACACATACATTTACACAAACATGGCCTCATCTTAGAGAATAATAAAATGCACATAAACAAGATAGACAGAGATAGATAAAAAGACTTTATTTATCCTGTGGGAAATTCAGGCGTCCTGTAGCGTCCGCTACACGATGCACACACCAAATAGCAACACTTCTTAAATACAAAGAATACAATTGTGTGCCACTTAGAAGTATGGGTTATATGACTGCAAGCGGTGTAGAAGTGTGCAGAAGGATGCTATGGTAACAGACAATGTGCACCAGGCTATTGTGCAAAAGTTATCAGAGTAATAACATTGCCAATGCAAAATACGTATTTAATACAGAGAACAGGTAGGCTACACAATATGGAAATATAACTCAATATACACAATAAGTTATTAAAATAAAATTATGCAAATACAAGAACGTCGGGCTATGACACAAAACACTCAATTTCTTCTCAGACCTTGATTCACTTGTCATTCTGTAAGTGATGTGGTGTTAAACCAGTTCTCTCAGTATTTAAGCCCTACTCTCTAGCAGTGTTTTTGTTGCGTCTGTTGGACTTTGTTTCGTGTGCGTGCGTGCGTGCTGTGCATGTAGACTACGTGCATACGCATGTGTGTCCCCATTTGCAATGTGTTAATGTTCAAAATGTTGGTGCAGTCCAACTGGTACAACTTAGTGACTCCATAGCACCATCATACTCCTCCAGAGGGCGCTAGACCTGAGGTTCGAGCCGTTGAATAATGAATAAAACATTTCGCATTGATAGGATTTATATTTCGCATTATTGCGTATTATATGTCTTATGTCCCACAGGGCACACAGAGGATTAGTAAATGCATCAATTTATGCCAAACAGTAAATTTAAACAAGACACACTGGATTGAATTTCCCATACATTCATGCTTCTACTTTAGCAGACCTTCTCTCTCTCTCTCTCTCTCTCTCTCTCACACACACACACACACACGCACACTCACCGGAGCATGTGAGAGAAGCTGAGCGGGAGCGGAGCGTGGGGTGGAGCGGGTGGAATTTAGTCGGAGAGTGAAACGGTGTTTCGTCTAAAGGCCGGAGCGGTCCCTCTGCCTCACCCCAGTTTCGCTCGATATAGCCAACTACTTTGGGGTATGCACAAATCCACGGACAAATCATCTGTCTTCTAAGGTTATCAAGAAAGTTACACATAAAATTATCGGACGTAATGCTCATTGATGGAGGTGACCGGTGTTCGCAAAGTATGTCATTATAGCAAACAATCTGGTTTGCAATCTGATTATGTATATATAAACATTCTTTTTTTGGAATTCTAAAAACTTTCTCATAAACATGAATTTATTACGTGAACTACGTGAACGTTTTTGTTTCACTTTTTTAGCATTTTCTACAGTGCTCATTGCAGTCACGTCGCTGTTGCTGATAGCCTTGCATGCGCTCCTGCAGGAATCAAGTGAATTATGGAATGCTTTGTGATGACATTGTTTTTAATAACAAGCAGACCTTAGTCACAGGCAAGGCCAGTTAATTTCAAGGAAACATGAGCATAGAGAGTTCAGTTGCAGCACCCCCAACATGAGTGACTTCCAGCATCCCAGACAAGTCTAGTTTATTCTTTCTGACTTCTTTTAAATGATCTATCTTGATTTAGAGTTGCAGTCCATTGGAGTTTCTGAATACTGAAATATGGTATGGCAATAGTTAGGATATAGATGTTATCGGCATCCCTGGTAAAGATTACCGGGGAGTGAAATATAATTTAAATGCCACATTTGCAGTTAAACAATAACTAAGAAGTTCAAGTCAACTGGAAATATGTCAGATTTGCCTGGACTATCCTCCCCCCACGAATAGTGAGAAGGGTGGTAAAAGAGGCCACGAAATCCGCTTTTAAGACTAAATGCAGCTCCATTTCCTGTAGGTGCACATGACATAAAATGGGGAAGGTTTAGGATAAACGAAAGTAAAGTGAAGTGACCTTTAAAGTAAAGTAAAGTGATCTTTAGGTGTGTGAAGTATTTGTTAAATGCGTAATTTTTAAAACGTTTAAACGTCGAGTATGCTTTTTGGCATTAGTTACGGTTTATTTGACAGTGAGAGACTCACACACTGAACAGGCTATTTCGCCGGCTTCGAAAAACTCATTATCACAAATCACAATTGAAAGGTGAGTTCGTAGACTATATTCAGTGTGCATAAATGCATAAGTAGGCTAATATTTTTATGGTTTGCTGAACTCTGTTTGTCCAGACTTAAATATCTTACCTGTTTTTTCCTTTCATAATGCTTTTTTGATACAAATAGGAAATAGGCCAGAGTGGTGCTGTGAGGTGCATAATGAACTCGGACACGGAGTTGATTTGCACATTAAATTATATTTCACTCCCGTTAACTGATCTGCACATTTGGCCATTTTTCTTTATAAGCTACCGGAATCTAGGCATATGATTTATCAAGTATCCTATCACATGCCTGTCAATAAATCATTTAAGGCAGGAGACTTCGTAACTGTTTATAGGCCCAGTGCTGGTGATGTGACGTGCCATATGATTTTCTCATAGGGAGCCGCGAGAGAAAAAAAAACGTGTTTGAAAAACTGGACTAGAGCGCAGAGAAAATGAGACTCTTGAAAAGCAGAAACATGTCATGCTCCGAAAACAAAACAGCGACACTTCCTTGACACACTGCTGAGAAGAACCCCGACTATGTTAGTCAGTTCGTCAGTGCCAGTGAACAGTTGTTGAACAACATTCTGTCAATTTTGTCTATAATCTGTTTTATAGGCCTACTATTGCCTGTCTTCTATCTAGACAATTTTGTACAATAAAATATTGCAGTTGTGGTATGCAGTTTAATTTTTGAATTTGAAATCTGGGTAGACTTTCTTCTCACAAACATTATGTTGTCTTTTTTAGGGTGTTGTGAGTGTGTTTATTGTTCTTTTTGTGTCTATCAGATGCCTTCATTTCACTCATAATAAGGAAAATAGACTTTCTGTCTGTGCCACTTAAAAGTTGTTTTTATTTAACACTAGAGTAGGACTATTTAGTGTGACATTAGGGGGTTTTTATATCGTTCTTCATGTAAATTGTTTTGATTCTCTTTTTCTTTATAGTGATTCTTGATGACTAATCACTCACATTCCACTGGGTGTTCATGAAAAGTGACGATGGATAAACAAGTCAACATTAAACAGGGGGACAGTCCAGAGGCGCAGAGGTAGGATAACTGTGCATTTATAGGTTCTTCAATTGTGTTACACATACAGTACTTGACAGCCTCATGTTCTGGGATTCAGCAGTGAGGATCATGTTATGATATTGGATGTGGACAGCATGTAATCCTCATGATTACTAAGGCTGAATGTCCATGCAGAGTTGAATTAAAGGAGAAATCCAGTGTGAATCAGTCAATAGCCCTGTTGTTAAAGGTCTCTGAATGCCTGTAGGAAAAACAACCAAAAAATTTGATGCAACATATGCCGAATAATGAAGCAATAACGAATGTTAACTGAATGGGGCATAGCAAAATGAAACTGAAAGTAAGTTACTGTGCCCCATTCACTTAGTGTTAGTTGCATGTTCACTATTCAGTCTATGATGTATCAAATTTTCTCGTTCTTTTTCCTACTGACAGCACTTGTTGACCTCGAACAACAGGGCTATGGATTGATTCACACCAGATTTGGTGGTCAACAAATAGTCCAACTTGTGGAAATTCATAGATAAACAGATTCAGACACCTTGTTATCAATTTCCTTTACCTTGAACATATTCATTCAAGTCAAGGAAAGTACACTCAAATTGAGATGTCATATCACAGTGCTCATATCATGCTTGGAGTGCACAACATTTTCAAACCACATAAATGCACAATGTTCTCAAACCCCTGAAATAAATGGGTGTTTTTTATACCACAGCCCACTCCAGTATGCAAGACCTCCATCACCTGTGCCCACATGCATGTCCGTGAAGTCACATGATCGTGACATCACATTCCAATCTGGAGATGGCAATGACGGATCAAGGCAAGTCCCTGAATCAGAGAAAGGATGTTCTAAAAATTGTAACACCTTACAGTGCAATGTAGATGAGCAAGGGATTCTTGCACATATTAATTTCATGTTTTATGATGTCACAAAGCTGCTCTATTTATAACCAGTGAAGCATCTCATAACAGAACACCTGGAAAAAATCATAATGTTTGTCCTGTGCCTAAACCCCAAGTGCTGTGCCAATTCTCAGTTGCCTGTTGTGTAAAATATCCAGTCGGACTCTTGAGTGGAAAGTCCATGAGACATTTTTGTTCCTAAATGTTCATATATTCTGTGATAATCTAATCTCATCTAAAATATAATATGGAAATGTGTTTTGTGCATAACATCCAACTCTCTGTCCTGTGGTAAAGAACTGCTTGCTACTAGTATGACATGTTTGACTTTATGTAGTCATCTTGTATATGGAGTATGAGTTTCTAATGCCTTTTTGGTAATTCACATACAACTATAAACCATGACCAGGCTGTCAGACTCAATAGGATTCAATGATTTCTTTTTAAACTACAGGCCAATCCATCATGAGAGACCTGCATCACCTGTGCCCACATGCATGTCAATGAAGAGTAACGAGTCACAGGATCGCATAATCACCTTTCAGAAAGATGGTACTATAGATGAATCAAGGCAAGTTGTTTCTCTGATTTGATGGGTCAAAAGTGACAAGATGTTTTAAAATCAAAAATATGTCACAGCTAAGAGAACCATATATGATGCGTGATTTCTGAATGGAGGCTTTTTACAACCTTTTTATTGTAACTGTCATTGTCTTTGTCCTTGGATGTGTCTTTGTGTAGCTGTGGCAAATCTTACTTTTTATTATAAATACATGTGTTATTCTATCGGAAATTCTGGTATCCTTAAGCTTCTACAACATGACATCCACATGACATACATTATAAAAATACAGAGAATAAATCATAAGTGTGTCTTTTAGGGTACTAATTTGTTTGGTGTGGAAGTAGTGTGGATTGTGCAGGAGGATGCAATGGTAATCTCACCTAAAATATAATATGGAAATGTGTTCCATGTGTGCATAACATCCAACTCTCTGGCCTGTGGTGAAGAACTGCTTGCTACTAGTATGACAGTTTTGACTTCATGTAGTCATCTTGTATATGGAGTATGAGTTTCTAGTGCCTTTTTGGTAATTCACATACAACCATAAACTATAACTAGGCAGTCAGACTCAATAGGATTCAATAGTTTCTTTTTAAACTACAGGCCAATCCATCATGAGAGACCCGCATCACCTGTGTCCACATGTATGTCTATGAAGAGTAACGAGTCACAGGATCGCATAATCACCTTTCAGAAAGATGGTACTATAGATGAATCAAGGCAAGTTGTTTCTCTGATTTCATTTTCATGTTTTAAATAAATATGTCACAGCTAAGAGAACAATATATGATGTGTGATTTCTGAATGGAGGCTTTTACCTCCTTTTTATTGTATCTGTCATTGTCTTTGTTCTTGGGCGTGTCTTTGTGTAGCTGTGGCAAATGGTATGTTTTATTATGTGTTTTCTCCTACATTGACTGGACTTTGGATATAAAGGTGGCATACAAATAAATTTTACTCTTTAATGAAAGAGTCATGATTAAAGGTGACATAGAATGGAAAACCATTTTTACCTTGGCTTTGTTGAATGAGGTGTTGCATGTGTATAGAGCTGTCATGGCTGTGATACATAGTCATGGCCGTAACTACCATTGAAGACACCAAGGTCATGTCCTCTGTATTTTTTTCTAGAGCTGACAGACTTATATCCCTGTATCTAGGCTTACCATATTTCAGCCAGATGTAACTTCTCAAAATGAGAATGTTAGCTAAAAATTGAGTGTGTGTTTACTCACTTCTCAAACCAAGATCATCGAATGTTGGCAAAAACTCACGTGTGGTACGTTTGCATGAACTTTAATAGGCCTACACTGAGCGATGCTGGAAATCATTTGGAGTAGGAGGAGCTAATTAACACATGGAAGACATTTATTCTGACAGCCACACAGGAAAATAGATATCCAAAAGATAAATATAATTTACTGAAAACAATACTGATGGCTTGCCTCCTTCTATGCTGTTGTCAAAGCCGTAGAAAATGAAAGTCTTTAAAATAGATTTAGCCTACTTGCTTTAAAGGACCATTGCAGACTTTATAATGTATAATGCCTACCCCCACTTTTTCTTAAGAAAAAAAAGTTCTCACATGGCACTGAATTTACAATACTCCTCTCATTCACTCTATGTTGTCTTTAATGTTTTTTTTTAAGTGATAGATAGATAGATAGATAGATAGATAGATAGATAGATAGATAGATAGATAGATAGATAGATAGATACTTGTGTTATCCCATAGTTAATTCTGGTATCCTTAAGCTTCCACAGCATGGCATCCACATGGCACATACATTATAAAAATACAGAGAATAATCCTATCATGTGTGCCTTTTAGGGTACTTATTTGTTTGGTGTGGAAGTAGTGTGGAATGTTCAGGAGGATGCTATGGCAACCCTAGTGCAAGTACATTTCCAGTCTTTAGTGAATAGACTGGTCCCTACAACAGTTTTATATAAAATCAATATCATAATATACTAAAGTGCCAGTATAGTTACAATGGTAAGTTGTGAACATACCATATCAACAAAACTCAGATTCTTATATTTTGTCTTCGCAATATTCATATTCTCAATTGAAGTTGTACCAATAGTTTTTTTTTCACTTCACACAATGTTTCACTTTTTGGGTGCTGGTTTATAGT
This sequence comes from Tenualosa ilisha, assembly GCA_015244755.2. Lineage (NCBI taxonomy): Eukaryota > Metazoa > Chordata > Actinopteri > Clupeiformes > Clupeidae > Tenualosa > Tenualosa ilisha. The sequence goes on from PYXC01002691.1 coordinate 47,482, forward strand.
ATTTCATTGATAAGCATACTGATCACGATTTTTACCATTTTCACATCTAAACAAATTCATGTAAAATCCACTATAACAAACATGAAAATTACTGTAATAGAAATCGTATTCATGAATCTACCTCATATCCCTCAAAAACATTAAAAACATTAAACTCTACTTTTTTTTTTGTTTTTAACTCTTGAATGGATAGTTCTAGTTCTCGACTGTGATTGGTTGAATCAGGCTCCATGTCGTTGGAAAATCCATGATATACCACAGCTCCAAACGCATTTCATTCTATGTTTCTGCGCCACAGGAAAGTGAACGATGGCTGTGCTTGTGCATTACTTGGCAACCATTCAGCTAGAGGAAATATATTTTTTGGCAGAGGAATTGTTGTCTATGAATAATTTGCTACATTTCTCATTGTTCTGTCTTCCTTTAATGAAACCATGCCAGGTTGGTGTGGTAAGCGTTTTAGAAAAGCAATAACCCACTCAAATCCGTGAGTTATGCTTGTTTTACCATGGCTAAGGAGGTTTAACGGCATTACACAACGCTCTGCATTGTGCCTAACAAGTCCCCAAAGATGTGGTAAAACAAGCTCACTCATGGCCTCTCATGGGTTTACATAAATGATTACACAAGTTCCACTAAAGTAAGGAAAATCAATGGTATTTGTTGCATCACTATTACTTAGAGGCCAAATAGAAAGATGCAGACCAGATGCTGTCAATGACCAGATTACCCAGAGTCAACAGGGAGACCACGAGCACATATTCCAGGTTTGAAATCAGGTCACACCATTGCTGTAGTGCTATTAGGCAGAGAAAAGGAAATGTTTTCATAATGGACTTACTCAATTATTCAAAATATTTGGATATTACAACATGTCTGACATTACTCTACTGTACCTCTGCCACAATTAGAGTTAAGATACATAAACCTCAAGTCCAGTATCAGTGTGATGCTGTTCACCTGGTTCAATTCAATATCACTTCAGGTGCTTGAAGAGATGATTATCAGCTTTGTGAAGAATGAGGTGAAGAGATTTACGAAGATTGTGAGTCCAAATTACCAAGAACAATTTGAGAGTAAACCTGAGGATGAGAGAGATGCCAGAGAGGGGGCTCTGAAGATGGCACTGCACTTTCTCCGAAACATGAAGCAGGACAATATTGCAGATATACTGCAAGAAAGTAAGAAAACTGCATACTTACTTAGATCAGTAAGCTACCCTAGGAAAGAGAACTTTCATTTGTAGAACTATTTGTTCTCATTGTCAGTGGCTGTCTGAAAATAATATTGATAATGATATGTTCTCTTTACAGATGAGCTGCATGTACTGTGTCAGACAGAACTGAAAAGAAATCTCAAGAAAAGGTACCAGAGTGTGTTTGAGGGAATACCCAAGCAAGGAAGCTCTACTCTGCTGGAAAAGATCTACACAGAGATCTACATCACAGAAGGAGGAAGTGGAAAAGTGAATGAGGAGCATGAAGTCAGACAGATTGAGTCAATATCCAAGAGACCAGCTGGACATGAGACTCCAATCAAATGCAAAGACATCTTTAAACCCTTACCTGGCCAAGACAAACCAATCAGAAGTGTGGTCACAAAGGGAGTAGCTGGCATTGGTAAAACTGTTTCAGTTCAGAAGTTCATTCTGGACTGGGTTGAAGGAAAGGAAAATCAGGACATTCACTTTATATTCCCACTAACTTTTCGAGAACTCAACCTCATGAAAGAAAGACGGTACTCTTTGATAGATCTACTCCACAGCTTTTTTACAGAAATAAAGCTGTCAACTTTTCCCAGTCAGACGAACCACAAGGTCTTGTTTATCTTGGATGGTCTGGATGAATGTCGTCTCCAACTGGACTTTCAGAAAAATGAAAGTTTGGCTGACGTGACAGAGGACACTTCACTGGACGTACTGCTGACAAATCTTATCAAGGGCAGTCTGTTTCCTTCTGCTCTACTGTGGATTACCTCTCGACCAGCAGCAGCCAATCAAATCCCACCTGAGTGTGTTGACCGAGTAACAGAAGCACAAGGGTTCAGTGACCTACAGAAAGAGGAGTACTTCAGGAAGAGGATCAGCGACCGGAATCTTGCAAACACAACCTTCTCTCACATTAAGTCATCAAGAAGTCTGCACATCATGTGCCACATACCAGTATTTTGCTGGATTGCTGTTACTGTTCTTGGACATGTTCTTAAGACCAGTGGTGTTGAACACATCCCAAAGACACTGACTGAGATGTACACATATTTCCTTATTTTTCAAACCAAGCAGAGGAGCCTTAAGTTTGAAGGAATTCATGACTCTGATCCACAGTGGAACCAGGGAGATCTCCTAGCTCTTGGAAAATTGGCCTTTGAGCAACTAGAAAGAGGTCATCTGATCTTCTATGAAAAAGACCTGAGAGACTCTGGCATTGATGTCAAAGAGGCAGCAGTTCAGTGTGGCATCTGCACCCAGATCTTTAGAGAAGAGTCAGGCATTCAGCTGAGAAAGGTGTACTGTTTTGTGCATCTGAGCATCCAGGAATATCTTGCAGCTTTGTATGTGCTGTTGATGCTTACAGAGAAAAGGAAAGATGTCCTGTCCAAACCTAAACCTCCAACCAAAGGCATTCAGCTTCTGAAACAAATATGGAGTAGTTCTCCAAAAGTGGAGGATTCTATGATCATCTTGCAAAAGAGTGCTGTGGACAAAGCTTTGGAGTATGAAGATGGACGCTTTGATCTTTTCCTGCGTTTTCTTCTTGGCCTCTCTCTGGAGTCTAACCAGAATCTCCTTCATGGTCTACTACAGAGAGAACAAAATCAGATGGGCAATAAGGAAATAATCAGTTACATTAAAGAAAAGATCAGAGAAGTTCCTACATCAGAAAGAGTCATCAACCTCTTCCACTGTCTAAATGAACTCAATGATCACTCCTTAATGGAGGAGGTGCAGAACTTCCTGAGCTCAGGGTCACTTTCTGAATATAAACTCTCACCTGCCCAGTGGTCAGCTCTAGTGTTTGTGCTGCTGACATCAGAAGAGAAGCTGGATGTGTTTGACTTGAAGAAGTACATCAGGTCTGATGAAGGACTGCTAAGACTGCTCCCTGTAGTGGAAGAATCACAAAAGGCTCTGTAAGTAATGAGGCAATAATTCTATAGGAAGTGAGGCAATAATTCTAAGGAAAGTGTAGCTGGATGTTAAATTCTGTTTCAAAGTCAAATTTGAGAAGTACTTTCGTATGCATGATTAAAATAGTGTGTGTATGTATAGTGTATATATATATCAGAGTCTATATATCAAATATATAGGTATCAGAGTCCTTTCCATATAGACAGTGATGGATGTTCTTCCCCTTAAGACTCAATAGCTGTAGACTCACTGAGAGGAGCTATGGAGGTCTGTCATCTGTCCTCAGCAAAGCATCTTCAAAGCTGAAAGATCTGGATCTCAGTGACAACAGTATTGGAGATAGTGGGGTCCAGGAGCTCTGTACTGGACTGAAGAGCCTAGATTGTGCAGTAACAGTTCTTTGGTGAGACCGTTTTAATACGTAAACATAATGTTGCACTAAGTAACATGATGTACACATTTTAGAGTAATACATTGTTTGACAATATATAATTTGACTAAAAAATGTAATTGTTTTTTTCTTTCTCCTCTGTACAGTCTTAATGATTGTAGTTTTGCAGAGAATGGCTTCAGTTCCCTTGCATTAGCACTGAGATCAAACCCCTCACACATCAGAGAGCTGCAGCTGAGTGGGAATAAAGCAGGAGACTCAGGAGTGAAGCATCTTTCTTCTCTTCTACAGGATCCCAACTGTAAACTGGAGAAACTACAGTGAGTACCACAAGATCACATACTCAGCTGAGATCAGTGAATTTGAATGTAACTGGAAATTAATATGCCTTGCGTACACACACACACACACACACACACACACACACACACACACACACACATTGAAAATATTACGATCTTGCAAAACATGTTATCATATTTAAAGCTCTTAGATTCCCTTTTCTTTCTACAGCCTGAATGACTGCCATATTGGAGAAGAAGGCTTCAGGTCTCTTGCATCAGCATTGAGATCAAACCCTTCACTCATCACAGAGCTGCAGCTGAGCGGGAATAAAGCAGGAGACTCAGGAATGAAGCATCTTTCCTCTCTTCTGGAGGATCCCAACTGTAAACTGGAGAATCTAGAGTGAGTATCAGATCACACACTGAGCTGATAACACTGAATTGGAAAGTGACAGGAATTGTCTTTCAGTCACTCGCTCAAACATACACACAACAGACAGACAGAAAGAGAGAGGGAGGGAGAGAGAGAGAAACACACAGAAACAGAGAAAGAGAGACACACACACCCATTACTTGTTAAGAATATTGTAATGTTTAAACCTTTCAGTGAGAGAGACTTGAGATATAATGGATTCAACAGACACCACCTCTTCCAAATTTTGTGTTGCCTTGGCCTCTGATATATTTCAAGTATTTATTTTATAGAAAACATTATTTTCTAATGAGCATAATTCACAGAACTCTTACTTGTAACTACCCCTTGTTGTTCTGGTGAATATTAACCTATTTCCTATAAAGAAGCACAACTTCTTGAAGAAAATTCCCTAAATAAGCTCTAGATCCCATCAGTAAATGTTCTTTATAAAGAATCACATTATGTTAAAAGAGAGTTCATGAGCAGTGTTTCCCATATATTGACATGACTATGACGGCCCACCATGGTGTAATTAGCCGCAACATAGTCTAAAGCTGGATCATTCTGTTTCAGCCATATCTGATGCATGTATACTGACTAGTCAGTCTTTTTTATCTCCTCTACCTTTAGTTATAATAGTATGTATATTAGTGCAGATTTAGATTCATTTTGTTGTAGAAACAATGGACATGAAGTTGTAGTCAAGCTAGCAGGAGTGTACAGCACGCATTGCCACACCCCACCATAATGTGAAGCAGAAATCTTAGTTCTGTTGATTTATTATTGAGAAAATATGGCTAATTTGTTGGGCCACAAGTGGAAGGTGATGGAGAGAATCTGAGCATCACGGAGGAACAGAAACCATGACAGGAATTAACGTTAGAGGACCAAGGGAAGGAAAAAGGAAAAAGAAGACCAGGAAAAATCCTGTACGGGTGAAAATACGTCTCATTATTCCTGTGATAATATTTATCTTTTTTATGCACACAGCACCAAATGCTGAGTTAATTAGTGAATTGGACAGTGTGAATTGTCATGTTCTTCAAATGTAAAAGGTGACAACTCAGAAAATTCAACCTTAACCATCTAATCAAAGCAGAAAGTCAACTCCTGAAACACTATCAGTGACTGTAGGTGCGTGCAAACTCATTCAGTGCAAGACTACACAACCCAGATAGGAAGGTGGCATTTTGCCTATCAGTTTCCCGGCAGTCCACTGGTGGGCTACTGATAAACACCCCATATATAGGATGTCAGATTTAAAGAGGTCCAACAGCAGATCAGAAATGGCCACCAACGGCAGGAAATGTGACTCTGCTGTCTTGGAAGAAAGACTTCATACCAACTAACAAACATATAGTATATTTTATGCTGGTGCAACAATCTTAAAGGAGAAATCTGATGTGAATCAATTCATAGCCCTGTTGTTGCACCGATTGCTGTTGGTAGGGAAAAGTTGTTTGATACAACATACACTAGCTGAATGAGGCACAAAAACTCACTTTCAGTTTAATTTCGCTATGCCCCATTCAGTTAATGTTAGTTATCTGTTCACTACTCATCTATGTTGTATCAAATGTTCTGGTTCTCAACAACACTCAGAGACTTCAAACAACAGGGCTTTCACCAGCTAAATTGATCAGCTTAAGATGTGTTTTCACCATCTTATACGTACATATATACATCTTAGACTCCTTCTAGATCACTTTGCGCATCCAGTGAGCACTTGTTGTGTCGGCCAACTATAATGCCATGAGATCTCAGTCAAGACTTTTGTAGTACCTGAATGGTGGAATGAATTGGACACAGACATGCGTTCCTCTTACAGACTGGAGATTTGTATGACATTTAAAGACAAATCTCTTTACTTCATTTGATGAATTATCTGCCATATTACATAAAGTCACTTGCCACATGCACGCATATGCTGACTTCAGCTCTTAAAATGCTATAAAAGGCTATAAAACACAGGTGCATGTGCGCCATCTTCCTTTTTCACCCTTGAAGCAAAGCGGGTGCAGTGTACAGAGGCGAGGTAGGTGGCGTCTCGTGTTCTCTCGCACTCACGCCAGCACTCTCACGGTATCACAGACACAGACAGTCGGACGGGATGAGCCCTAGGTCTGCACATCACATCCAACTACAGAGGAGGTAAAATGTCCACTCATCACATCCTTATGGACACGCAATGAGCAGTCACAGTGGGCCACAGGCACGCAGAGGACACTCAGTGATGACTAACAGTGCGGTCAAAGGCCATGCCATGTCAGACTTGACAGAGTGAGTGAACACACAGCAAGCCACAGGTGTGCACATGACATTCAATATCACATCAGACACATAGTGAGTGGGTGTAGGGAGCCGGAGTCGCGTACACAGCCTCCACATCACAGAGGTGGGCGAGATGTCCTTGGCAGATGGAACTCTCAGCCGCAGACAGGGCGCAGCAGGCCACAGGTGTGCTAATGAGGTCCGAGCTGTAGAAACGGTCAAAGGTGTTGCTGCTGGCCCAGCTGGCTGACTGACAAACGTCCTGCACAAAAACGCCTTTCTATACGGCCCATGATGCAGAGATGCTCCTTGTAGAGTGGGCTCTCAGCCATTCAGGTGGACATACACCAGCCACATCATATGCCAGGCCTATCGCCTTGACAAGCCGATGCACCAGACGCTGCTTCAACAGAGCCTCCCCTCGGGTTTGTGTTCAGAAACACACAAAGATCTGTTCCGACCTCTGAAAGGGGCAGGTAGAGGGTTCAGATGTAGGACGACTGGTGCTAAGGGGGGTGTAGTCACCTCGCAAATGGCCAACCAGGGGATGTGCACCCGGATTGACACCATTGTAGAGAGACAGAGGTAGACTTTGAGTGTTGAGAAGGCATGGCCATGCTCCAACTAATGTTGAAGGAAAGATAAGATGACATCTATAAGGCATGTGAGTAGGTCGTGGCCGTGTTCCACGCACCATGATGTGAATACGTCAGCTGCTACTGTGTGGGTGGTGGTTACCATACTGTGCAAGCTACCTATGCCATACAGTCGCCAGGACTCTCCCAGCACGAGGGAGATCAGGTCCAAGAACCATGTCTGCGTAGACCAGCCAAGGGCTACTAAGATCATGGTGTGCTTCTCCATGTGCACTCTGTCCAGCATCGTCTCTATGAAGGCGATGGGAGGAAACGTGTACAACAGGATGTGAGGCCATGGAAGCGCTAACACATCTGTGCCCATAGGGGGGTTGTCAACATGATCGAGAACCACAGCTGGCAGTCAGCATTCTCCTTGAATGCAAAGAGGTCTAGATGAGCTGACACGAACATGTTCCAGAATATCCACACCACTTGTATGAATTCTCCACTCCGTGGCTGACAGACCGCCTCTGCACAGCAGGTTTGCACCATAGTTCATAGCGCCTGGGAGGAGAGCTGCGTGCAACGAGAGGACTCGAAGGACAGGTTATGCAGCGGTGGTCCAATGTTGTCAGCCGCTGTCAGTGAACCTAACAGTGACAGTGAATTACCATGATCCTTCACACAGACATACACATGTGTGCATGACATGCAACATATAATGTCATTTTGTCATAATATATTCCTGTATTGGTGATGTTTTAGCCACCAAAATATTAGCAAATGGCTACTATGGCTAAGAAGTGCTGAGGTGCTCGAGGTAGATGTTCTAGAGGTAGATGAAGTGTAAGAAGCCATTTAAGAAGTCATTTGTCATAAATGTTTTATACAAAGTTTTATGGTTATTAATTAAGAAGGTTGCTATACATTCTTTTCATATTAGGCGTGACAATGTATACAGCTAATTTTCTCCAAATTTAATTGTTCATTCGTCATTAGCACCCCTTGGACAATTTTCTTTACTTCTCTGGATTGGTTAAACCAAACTGAACAAATGTTTCCTTGTTTGAAAGTTGGGGAACACTTTATTTGAAGGGGTCTACGTAAGGGTGACAGGAGCCTGTCATAAACATGACATGACATACCATGAAAATTAATGACACTTAATTCAATGTCATTAAGTGTCATTCGGTTTTTGAAAAACAGACTTTTGGTGCAGACCTTACAAAAACCTTCGAAAACCTTTTGTGGTGGCGTGATTGAATAATAAAATCATGTGATCACATATAGTTGTAATAATGTAAAAAATAACATTTTGGAAGAATACTTCGGAAGACTACCAACAGATGGATAATAGGATCAATGTAATTGTAATTTAAATGTCTTCTGTTTAATTTTTCCCTTGATATTTTCATCTAGACTTTCAGACTGCAGAATCACAGAGGAAGGTTATGTTGGTCTGGCCTCAGCCCTGAGGTTTAATCCCCATTATCTAAGAGAGCTGGATCTCAGAGGAAATGATCCAGGGGAATCAGGAGTCAAAGCGCTTTTAGATCTTAAGGAGGACCCACGGTGTCAGCTGAAAACTGTCTGGTAAGTACTGTGTACCTCAAGGAGAAAAGTTGAAATATATGATTCAAAGAGTTTCAAATTCCTTATATGAACAAGTGATTTGATGTTTGCTGAAACACCATTCATAAGTCAGTTTCAGGTTAGATGTGTTGCTATTGATTATAGAAGATGACCTTACTTAAAGGGAGCAGATAAGGCTGATGTCCTGTTGAGAAAAATGAGCCTAAGGAGTGTATCCTTACAGGGTGTATTAAGGCAGCTGCAGTGAAAGGGACAAGAGAGCACTGCAAAGGGTTGTTAAAACTGCACAAAAGATTATAGGCACACAGTTCTCTGCAGTTCAGGATATGGACATCATGCACTGCCAGTGGAAAAGAAGGTGCATCATGAAAGACTAGCTACCCTGCCCTAGCACTTTTCTGCCTTCTACCCCATAGTAAATACTATAGTAAATATCTATCCTCTGGCTCAGGACTATCAGTACAGGCACAGTGGGGTTTAGGGACAATTTCTGTCTCTTCATCAGAAATTTGTTAAACACTCAAAGCTTTACTTTTGTCCCTCTCTCCTGCAATTTATATTTATTTATATTGACTGCATTTTAAATATGACTATAAACTTTGAACTTGAATGATTTACAGCTGTGTCTGACCAAACAGACCTATAATAGGTGAAATATTTGTAGATGAAAAAAATGATGCAATAATGTAAGTGTCTGTTCTTTATTTCTTACAGGCTGAAAGGATGTAGTGTGTGTAGTGTATAATAGCATAAATTAACAAACTAACTTTTGAGAGTGTTCTGTAAACATAAGTGTGTCTAGTGTGTGATCACATGATCTCATCTCCATGTCTGCAGGTTCCTTAAAAGTGCTGCTGCTGAGGAAGCCTGTGCTGCTGTGACCTCAGCTGTGGGTTCAAACCCCTTACTCATGACTGAGCTGGATCTGAGTAAACTCATACCAGGACACTTGGGAGTGACTCAGCTGTGTGCTTTACTGGAGGATTCCCACTGCAGACTGCAGAAGCTGAGGTCAGTGAATGATGTTACAGTCATTTTAATTAACAGAGCTGAGGGTAAGGTGTATATTATACTTCATAATATGGCATTTATAAAAGAGCTGACGGACACGTTGAATGAGAGTACAAGGAAAAGGTCAAACCACAGTAGATTTGAAACAAGGGGGAATATGCAGAACTTGTACTTCTGGGAGCGAGGGGTGGGGTGTGGAGTTCAAAAATCATGTTTGCGGTTCCCCCTGGGCGCCCTTGTCATGGACAACCTGTGGCAACTACACTCTTTCTCGTTGGGTGTGAAGGAAATCAAAGTGCGCCACTTTGCCGAAGCCTGCACTAACCAGGGGCATGTGTGACATTCTTCTTTCACAAAAAATAAAGGAGAATTCTGGTACTTCAAATGTGTGATTAATTGTGATTAATGGTGATTAACTAATTTTTTTATTCCTTGCTATTAATTTACATGCTATTAATTCCTACTCTTCTATTTCAGAAATTTATCAATAACAGTCTCAATAGTCATTACAAAAATAAACCCATCCTCACTTTCACAATACTGTTCCAGAAGCACCAAATGGAACACATGAAGGTCTACTGCTTCACAGCCTGTCCCCAGGAGTTAATACAATTTCCAGAAAATATGACAAATGTTTTAGTCTGCTATTGACAGACATATTGTAGATAGCACACCCTTCTTGTAATGTCATATTTCCATCAGATTTCCCCACCTCATTCTATGTGGTGGTGGTCATATTACACACTTCTACATGATATGTCTAGTTTACAACAACATGCTAAGTTGTAAATCATACTTTGTCAAAAATTAAACAGACTTTCTTTATTTCTCACAGTTTGGCAAACTGCAGTATTACAGAGGAAGGCTTCAAGTCTTTATCAGTAGCACTGAAATTAAACCAGTCAAATCTGAGAGAGCTGAGTCTGCAGGGGAACAAAGCAGGAGAATCAGGAGTGAAGCATATTTGTTCTTTACTGGAGAATCCTAACTGCAAACTAGAGACCCTAAGGTGAGTACCAAAAGACTGTAAGAGATACAGTAAGAAGTATGAGAGTTGCCTGTTTTGATGCAGTATTCAGTCTTAGTAATGAGCAGTGAAGTAATGAAACATGTGAAACATACTCCATATACTATTTCAAGATACCTTCACTCCTGATGTAAATGAATCAGGTTTGTCATGTAAACAAGTCTGGCAACCATTTGTTGTTCCATGATATAATCAAATCAATCTCTTCCTCTTTGCCTGTGATGGTTCTAATACCCCCATGCCCATACTGGGTGTTGTTCACTCCACAGCTTTTTCCTGCCCCCATGTGTTAGAGACACCAGAGATTAGACCTTTCATGTGTCACCATGATACTGAGATCACCATTTGAGACATTATTCTTTCCCATGAATCTCATGTTCTCAGACAGCATAAATAATTTCTTACAAGAAAAAATGTTGAGTTGAGGTTATGGTGAAAAATCTCAGTTTTCTGAAGAAGAGAACACGAGACGCCACCTGTTGGGATATCACCTTGTCAATTCCAATCTACTGGACCCTCTATCACCAAGCTCGACGTAGTCATGTGCATACGCTGATCTCATCTTGTGGCTGTAAAATGCAAGTGCATGCGCGTCATCTTCCTCTTTCACACTTGAAGCATAGTAGCTGCAGTGTACAGAGGCGAGGTAGGTGGCATCTTGTTGATCTCCTTGGCGGCTCAGGATCGGAACTCTCAGCCGCAGACAGGACGGAGCAGGCCACAGGTGTGCTAATGACACCCGAGCTGTAGAAGCGGGCAAAGGTGTTTCACCATTTCAACCAACGTGGCACACAGAGACTGCTGTCAGGTAGACTGAGTGTTGAGAAGGAACGGCCCTGCTCCAACAGATATTGAAGGAAAGACAAGATGACGTATATAGGGCATGTGAGTAGGTCGTGGCCGTGTTCCACGCACCATGATGTGAACACGTCAGCTGCTACTGTGAAGGTGGTGGGTGCCATACTGTGCAAGCTGTCTATGCCATACAGTGGCCAGGGCTCTCCCAGCGCGAGGGAGATCAGGTCCAAGAACCATGTCCGCGCAGACCAGGCGAGGGTTACTAAGATCATGGTGTGCTCCTCCATGCACACTCTGTCCAGCATTGTCTCTATGAGGGCGATGGGAGGAAACGTGTACAACAGTGTGTGAGGCCATGGAAGTGCTAATGCATCTGTGCCCTTAGGGGGGTTGTCATGAGAACCACAGGCTGGCAGTGAGCATTCTCCTTGGATGCAAAGAGGTCTAGATAAGCTAACGCGAACATGTTCCAGAATATCCACACCACTTAGGTATGAATTTTCCAGTTCGTGGCTGACAGACCGCCTCCGGACAGCAGGTCTGCACCATAGTTCATAGGGCCTGGGAGGTGAGCTGCGTGCAACGAGAGGACTCGAAGGACAGGTTATACAGCGGTGGTCCAGTGTTGTCAGCCGCTGTCAGTGAACCTAACAGTGACAGTGAATTACCATGATCCTTCACACACAGACATGCACATGGGTGCATGACATGCAATATATAAAGTTAAAACATACACACTCGTACTTTGGTCATTTTGTCATAATATATTCCTGTATCGGTGATGTGTTAGCCACCAAAATATTAGCAAAAACAATGGCTAGGAAGTGCTGAGGTGCTCGATGTTTTAGAAGTAGATGGAGTGTAAGAAGCAGTCATTTGCCATAAATGTTTTACACAAAGTTTTATGGTTAATAATTGAGAGGGTTGCTATACATTCTTTTCAAATTAGGCATGACAATGTATACAGCTAATTTTCTCCAAATTTAATTGTTCATTCGTCATTAGCACCCCTTGGACAATTTTGTCTACTTCTCTGGATTGGTTAAACCAAACTGAACAAATGTTTCCTTGTTTGAAAGATGGGTAACACTTTTTTTGAAGGGGTCTACATAAGGGTGACACGAGCCTGTCATAAACATGACATGACGCATACCATGAACATTAATGACACTGAAATTCAATGTCATCAAGTGTCATTCGGAATTTTGAAACGCAGAGTTTGGGATGCAGACCTTACAAAAACCTTTAAAAACCTTTTGTGGTGGTGTGCTTGAATAATAAAATCATATGATCACAAATGTTTTTTTGTTTGTATGTTTGTTTTTTTTAGAGTAGAAATGGCAGGTGGTTTTTCAAACTGCCAGATAATGTGAAAATTAACTGGAATACGACTGAAAAACATTATCTACCAACAGATGGATAGAAGGATCAATGTAATTGTAATTTAAATGTCTTGTGTTTAATTTTTCCCTCGATATTTTCACCTAGACTTTCAGACTGCAGAATCACAGAGGAAGGTTATGTTGGTCTGGCCTCGGCCCTGAGTCTAATTCCCAATCATCTAAGAGAGCTGGATCTCAGAGGAAATGATCCAGGGGAATCAGGAGTCAAAGCACTTTTAGATGTTAAGGAGGACCCACAGTGTCAGCTGGAAACTGTCTGGTAAGTACTGTATACCTCAAGGAGAAAAGTTGAAATATATGATTCAAAGAGTTTCAAATTCCTTATATGTGATTTGTGACAAGTGATTTGATGTTTGCTGAAGCACCATTCATAAGCCAGTTTCCGGTTAGATGTGTTGCTATTGATTATGGAAGATGACCTTACTTAAAGGGAGCAGATAAGGCTGATGTCCTGTTGAGAAAAATGAGCCTAAGGAGTGTATCCTCACAGGGTGTATTATGGCAGCTGCAGTGAAAGGGACAAGAGAGCACTGCAAAGGGTTGTTAAAACTGCACAAAAGATTATAGGCACACAGTTCTCTGCAGTTCAGGATATGGACATCATGCACTGCCAGTGGAAAAGAAGGTGCATCATGGAAGACTAGCTACCCTGCCCTAGCACTTTTCTGCCTTCTCCCCCATAGTAAATACTATAGTAAATATCTATCCTCTGGCTCAGGACTATCAGTACAGGCACAGTGGGGTTTAGGGACAATTTCTATCTCTTCACCAGAAATCTGTTAAACACCCAAAACTTGACTTTTGTCCCTCTCTTCTGCTTTTTACATATATTTATATTGACTGCATTTTAAATATGACTATAAACTTTGAATTTGATAATTTACAGTTGTGTCTGACCAAACAGACCTATAATATGTGAAATATTTGTCGATGAAAAAAAAAACATTTATTCAATAATATAAGTGTCTGTTCCTCATTTCTTACAGGCTGAAAGGCTGTAGTGTGTGTAGTGTCTAATCACAGAAATTAACCAACTAACTTTTGAGTGTGTCCTGTAAACATCAGTTTGTCTAGTGTGTGATCACATGATCTCATCTCCATCTCTGCAGGTTCCTTAAAAGTGCTGTTGCTGAGGAAGCCTGTGCTGCTGTGACCTCAGCTGTGGGTTCAAACCCCTTACTCATGACTGAGCTGGATCTGAGTAAACTCATACCAGGACACTTGGGAGTGACTCAGCTGTGTGCTTTACTGGAGGATTCCCACTGCAGACTGCAGAAGCTGAGGTCAGTGAATGATGCTACAGTCATTTTAATTAACGGAGCTGAGGGTAAGGTTGTACTAAGTGACACTAGAGGCAGACATTGGTATTGCAGCACTGGTGTAGGAGAATGGAGTTAAATCTGCCTGACTCTTCGTAGGGTGTTGTTGCACAACTGGCTGCAGTGCTCATATGTGCGAGTCCAAGTGCTCATGTGACCCAGGATTAAGATTTCCCAGTCCTTCTCTCCCTCTCTGGAAATGGGATTTCAATCACTCGCTTACCACTATCTATCTATCTATTTATATATGTATGTATGTATATATATATATATATATATATATGTATATATTTCAGGTGTAAAAAAAATCATAGCTCTTCCTTGTCATCTTTTTTACATGCATACACACCTCATATGTAAAAGGATTTACACTGATACAGGTGAAAAAACTTATCACTCCCCTGTATCATCTTTTTTCATGTAAGACACTCAAACAAACTCACACAGTTTGTCTCAGTTTGTCAGAAAATATAGTGAATTTGACAGAATTCTGTGTTTAAAGCTATTAAGGACCCCCTTCTCTCTGTACAGTCTGAATAACTGCAGAGCGATGTTCAACCACTTCCCACACCCTCAGTTTTCCTACTGGTCAGGGATCAAACCAGCCCCCCTCGGACGTACAAGTCTGGTTACAAAGCCTTTCAGTGAATCATGAAGCCAAAAAAGAAACAACTAAAAGTACTTATGTATAATTAAAATTAGAATATATATATATATATATATATATATATACAGTTATTTCGTCTTAAAAAATAATGATGTGTCTATAGGCTAAATTTGGTATCAGAGTCCTTTCCATATAGTCAGCGATGGCTGTTCTTCCCCTCAAGACTCATCAGTAACTGTAGGCTCACTGAGAGGAGCTGTGGAGGTCTGTCATCTGTCCTCAGCAAAGCATCTTCAAAGCTGAAAGATCTGGACCTCAGTGTCAACAGTATTGGAGATACTGGGGTCCAGGAGCTCTGTACTGGACTGAAGAGCTCAGATTGTACAATGAGACTTCTTTGATTAGATTGGTTTTGCTCGGCAGTTGACATATAGGATTTTGATCACTTTCCCTTCTTTCTCTACAGCCTGAATAATTGCAGTATTGCAGAGGAAGGCTTCAGGTCTCTTGCATCAGCACTGAGATCAAACCCCTCACACATCAGAGAGCTGGGGCTTTGGGGGAATAAAGCAGGAGACTCAGGAGTGAAGCATCTTTCTTCTCTTCTGGAGGATCCCAACTGTAAACTAGAGAAACTAGAGTGAGTACAACAAGATCACAAGATTTTTTGCATGCACATACACAGACACACACACACACACACACACACACACACACACACAATTGACATATTTATGTATTAATGGTGATACGAGCTGTGGCAAATCAGTAAGGAAGGGGAGGTTGAGTCTCGAACAGATAGTCCGACTATTCCACCCGGAGAACTGTTATAAATCTCCTCCGCAGGGACCATCAGAAAAGAAGTCCCCAACTGAACACCTGCACAAGTTCAATCCACTAGACAGTGGGCCTGAATTCCAGTAAAAATTTGTTTATGGAAAATAAGGGAAAAGGTAAAAGTCCGACGACTCAATGGTTAGGCAACATTCAAAGAATATTTATTAATATTTTTAGCATATATTAAAATTCCTCAAAAGACACAATGAATGAAATGTGGAGTAGAAACAGGCTCCACAGACAGATTAAATGTATTTTATCTGAGGGGGCAGACTATCAGCTGGTGTAGACATATTCCAACTTACACCACTCATGCAAGCAAGTGGTTTCTGTGAAGTAATACACATCAAATCACACACACACACTCACACATGCACACACGCGCACACAGACACACACACACACACGCGGGTGACCAGACGTCCCAAATTTCCAGGGACAGTCCACGTTTTTGTGGTCTGTCCCTGGTAAAATACAAGAAAACCCACTTTGTCCCTGATTTTTGAAGCTAACACATCACTTATTGTAATGATATTGACTGTTGAAATAGAAGTGTCTCCAGTTTTTCAGGATAATTCAGGGAGATGTCCTTGATATTCATCTCAGAGTTTGGTCACCTTACCCTAGGCTTAACCTAGATGCTGGTAAAGTTTAGTAGCCTACTTTAGTGCAAGCAGTTTGTTCTGTCTAAATATCGCATAGTATATTGTTTTTTTCAGAAAGCGCAAAAAAGTCAAACAACTCAAATTTCCTTCCACAGTTCTGCTACTGCAGTTTCTGTGTTTTTGTGTAGTTCCGACAAATAAGATTCTAGATGATGGGAGAAGTCCATCTCCTCATCATAGCCAATTTAAACTGTCCACAGATTTTATCTCATCTTTAAACTTCATTGTGGGGTCACCACAAACTCTTCAGTTGAAACGTTCTGTTGGTTGGTAGAACAAGATGTTTTCTCCTGTCTAACTTCTGGGGAACATTATATGAGATCAAACTTGACGACAGCTGAGAAAGACGCTTTACATGCTTTAATGTCTGATAATGATATAGTGATCAAACCTGCTGACAAAGGGGATTCCATTGTCATTCAGGACAGGACTGCTTATGTACAAGAACTAGAGAGACAGCTTGGGGACGCAAGTTTGTACATTCGCCTAAGTGGTGACCCCACAATGAAGTTTAAAGATGAGATAAAATCTGTGTTAAAGACAGCATTGTCTGACTCTGTTATTGATGAAAAAACATATAAATATTTACTGCAGACAAATCCCTTAGATTCATAAGAGGTTGGACAACCCACCTGGTCGTCCAATTGTATCTGGAAATCAATCTCTAACTGAGCCTTTATCTAAATTTTGTGCAATAAAAGTAAAATATGCCGAGTGCGGCCTCCTTTGCTTTCAGTTGAATTCATGACTTAGGCCTGCACTCTCAAAGTATTTTGAATAGACACTGAATGATGCTTGCTCTTATCTACACTTTACATTGTATTTCATGCATTCATGCACTGTATCTGCATGCAAACTCATGTGGTATAAAGTGATATTGTACAATGAGCTGACCCAGCGCAACACAGAGCTCAGGCATGGTTGGCATCATGGCAAACACCACATAGCACCATAGAGGTCATGTGAAGCTTAGCGCTTTCATTTTTCACCATCCCTCTGATTTCATATTGATTTTCAACTTACTTCACCTTACCTCTGTGTCAGAGACATCTCAGAGACCTCAGATTAGATTTAATTTGAATTGTCAATGACTACGGCATCTTGGTTAAACTCTGCTTTGTTGATGTGGCTGCACTCATGTGGTTGAGAGCCCTGGCTAATTGGCATGTGCTGTATGTGGTGTCCCTTGGACCAGAAAATGCTTGGGCATTGTTTCCTCTCTGCTGCACACACTAGCCACATCTCTCTGAACTTTCTGTGCACTTTGTCAGTTTGTCCAGTCTTAAGGTTCACCTTTGCCTCTGAAGACAAGGAGGTCTCCTTGCCTGCTTTTGACAGTGATGTCATACTAGGGCTGACAGAAACACTCTTGGTCCAGCTGGATCTCAGAAGTTGGAGAGAGCACACCATCATACTAGAATGCTTGAATTAAACTGTACTGAACAAAAAAGCAAACGGAACCCATTAGGTCTTTTACTTTATAGCATAACTAGTGGTTAGAGATGTATCCTTGGTTTATAAAGTTTCTCTCTTATAAAGGTAGGTTTTAATATGATGCCTCTGGTTGAGGACTGGATTACTTCTCAAATGGCAGGCTGTTTCTCTTCTCCAAAGACTGTTGGTTTACTGCATGTTTGTTGAGCATATTTGTGGCCATCACACACCATCAGCTCTGCAGTTCTACCAAGTGGAGCTCTTGCATTAGCTCCATTCCAAGCCTCTTTCAGATGCAGTGCTGTAACTGTAAGTCAGTGAACCTGCTGCTTCATGCTGTTTGGTGTTCAACCCAGACCCATGCAGGCTTACAGGTCATTAGTTTCAAAATCACGAAACTGAACTCTTAAAGGTGAGCATGCAGCTTCACAACATATCTGTACAGCAATCATATCCTCAGACTCTGCTAATTAGCTCATTATATTTCTACAATATATAACAGCCACTCATAACATACAACAATGTGGTAACACTTTACTTGACGGGTGAGTACATAAGACATTCACAGCAGCTGTTACAAATTGCTCACAAAACATTCATGACAGTTTCATGAGACATGACTCAACATTCACATCCAGCATTTTATAAATGTGGAAGATAGAATGGTGATAACTTGTGCACCAGTGTGTGTATAGTGAAGGTAAAGCTTGGATATAGGAGAGTAAAAGTCCAGTGGTGCTGGTGCAAAAATGAAGAGTAGAAGTCCAGCACCAAAAACTGCCTGACAAAGAAAGATACAAAAACAGATACCAAGACCAAACAGCAAAGTAACACAAATTGTGACATTGTAACACACAAAGTGTAGACATTTCCAACACACACAGTAGAATTTTTAAAACAATTAAAAATTTTAAAATTAAAAATAAAGATTGCAAGCAAAGTTGTGCAATAGGGCTAATGTAGTCAGTAAAAACAGAAAACGGTCAAGGTGTATATTGTATGATGTGGTGAAGGCACAGAAAGACTGACACACACACACTCACTCACTCACTCACTCACACACACACACACACACACACATACACACACACGCGCACACATGCAGCACGTATGACATATATTTCATAGTCATTTTTCAAACACTAAAACCCTTAACTTCTAACACTTGAATGTTATGCATATATACTCTCATGTTCCAGAAATGTTTAAATCTTTATTTAAATAACAATTTGATTTAAATAACAATTTAATTTCAAACATTTATTATACAGGAAAATGTAAAAGTAACGGTCAGTTACAGTTTAAATGGGCCTGACTCAGCTTAAGCTGGTTTTCAGCAGGTTCCTGTTCTGCAGCACATTAAACAGGGTTCTGGTTTACAAGATACAGACACAAGATAGACAGATACAGACACCACTGTACAACAGCAACAACAACATCTTGGAACACAGACAAAAGTTAAATTAACAACATTGTGTAGACATTAACAACATTGTGAAGACATTAACAACATTGTGTAGACATTGTAGTTGTAAGTTACATTCATCCTCACATTCACTAGATGGCTGCAAAAGCACAAAATGTGACTCACAGGTGGGCCTGCTGCTTCACACCCTGTCTGTACAACCACCATATCCAAAAACTGTACTTCATAAAATTTCCACAGTAATTAATGACAAATGTTTTAGTCAAGTGTTGCCAAAACATCATTCTAGATAACACACTCTTGCAATAAAGAGTATTTCCATTATATATTCCCACCTGACTGCAGCTGCATTTTGCAGAACACATTCTTCTGCAAAGTGTTTGTGAAGGTTTTATTACACACTGCTGTGCCTATGTCTGGTTTGCAACAAATTGTGAAGTTGGAAATCACATTTTGTCTGAAAATGAATAAAGACTATATTTCCTTCTCTTTTCACAGCTTGACAAACTGCAGTATAACAGAGGAAGACTTCAGGTCTTTATCAGCAGCACTGAGATCAAACCCGTCACACCTGAGATGGCTGAATCTGCAGGGGAATAAAGTAGGAGACTCAGGAATGAAGCATATTTGTTCTCTCCTAGTGGATCCCAACTGTAAACTAGAGATCCTACAGTAAGTATTACAAGACCAACCACTGAGTTTATGTGAGTGAATTTGATTGACAGTAACAGTGAATTGCCCTGCTCATTCACACATAGACACATATGTGTGCATGACATCCAACATGCAATGTTAGACACACTTATACTTCACAGTCATTTTCTAACGCAAAAATCATTAGCCCTTTAGCACTGGCATTATTTATTCTCACCTACATTTTTCCTACTGGTCGGGTGTTGAAGTGAGACACCCTTCAGTTACAAGTTTGATTCCAAAGCCTTTCAGTGAATTATTAAGCCAAATAAGAAACAGCTAAATAACAGAGACTTTTTGATCTCTGCTCGTTGAATCTGCCTCAGGGAAGTGGGAGATGATAAATAGATAGACAGACAGACAGGTAGACAGACAGACAGACAGACAGACAGACACCTTATTTACCCAGAGGAAAATGAAGGTGTCCAGTATCTTATACACACACAGACACACAGACTCAGAACGCTCACAGAAGACAACTGTACAGTGATAACAGGTACCAGTGTGTGTATAGTGAAGGTAAAGCTTAGCTAGAGGAGAGGAAAAGTATCCAATGGTGATGGTGCAAAAATGAAGAGTAGAAGTCCAGCACCAAAAAACTGCCTGACAAAGACATATACCAAGACCAAACAACAGAGTAACACAAATAGGAATTAAAGTGTCCAATTCTAGACATTTCCAACACACACAGTAGAATTAAAAACAAACATTGCAAACAGAGTTGTGCAATAGGGCTAATGTAGCCAGTAAAAACAGAAAGACGGTCAAGTCACAGTCTAGGTGTAGACTGTATGATGTGGTGAGGACAGAGAAGGACAGACAAGGACACTGTAAAGCTGGATGTCATGCTCTTTTACACACACACACACATGCACGCATCACACACTTGCAGCATGTAAAACACATATTTCACAGTCATTTTTCAAAGACTAAAAGCATTAACTTCTAACACTTGAACATTATGTATTTATACTCTCATGTTCCAGGAATGTTTAAATAACAGTCTTATAGTTGTTATAGTTACATTCATCCTCACATTCACTAGATGGCTGCAAAAGCACAAAATGTAACTCACAGGTGGGCCTGCTGCTTCACACCCTGTCTGTACAACCACCATATCCAAAAACTGTATTTCATAAAATTTCTACAATAATTTATGACAAATGTTTTAGTCTAATGTTACCAAAACATCATTCTAGATAACGCACTCCTGTATTAAAGAGTATTTCCATTATATATTCCCACCTGACTGCAACTGAATTCTGCAGAACGCTCTCCTCTGCAAAGTGTTTGTGAGGGTTTTATTACACTCTACTATGCCTATGTCTGGTTTGCAACAAATTGTGAAGTTGGAAATCACATTTTGTCTGAAAATAAAGAAAGACTATATTTCCTTTTCTTTTCACAGCTTGGCATATTGCAGTATAACAGAGGAAGGCATCAGGTCTTTATCAGCAGCACTGAGATCAAACCCGTCACACCTGAGATGGCTGAATCTGCGGGGGAATAAAGTAGGAGACTCAGGAATGAAGCATATTTGTTCTCTCCTAGTGGATCCCAACTGTAAACTAGAGACCCTAGAGTAAGTATTACAAGACCAACCACTGAGTTTCTGTGACTGAATTTGATTGACAGTGATGGTGAATTGCCCTGCTCATTCACACATATGTGTGCTTGGCATACAACATGCAATGTTAGACACACTTATACTTCAGTCATTTTCTAACACAAAAATCATTAGCCCTTTAGCACTGGCATTATTCATTCTCTCCCATTTCACTCACTCACACACACACAAAGAAACAAACAAACACACACACACGCAAAACTACGTCTTTTTTGCAAAATGTAGTGAATGTCACAAAACAGGTCACTGTGTTCAAAGGAATCAATGACTCCTTCCCCTTCTCTCTCAACAACCACACACACATTTGATTTATAGACAGACTGACACTGATACAGGTTGTGGCAAAGCAATAAGGAAGAGGGAGGGGGAGGAGCCTGTTGAGGAGGAAAGTCCAACAATTCTACGGTTGTCAAAATACAAAAAAATAATTGACTCATATTTTTAGTGGATATTAATTAAAATTTCTCAATGTGGAAATGTGGAGTAGAAACAGCCTCCACAGAAGGATTAAATGTGGCTTATCTGAGGGGGCAGACTATCAGTTGGTGTAGACCTATTCCAACTCACACCACTCGCACAAGCAAGTGATTTCTGTGAAGTAATACACATCAAGTCACACACACACACAGAAAGACACACACACACAAACTCAAAGGAGTGCAACACTCTTGATAGCACAGCACACCCAGCATGCATTGATCCAGACCTGCCAACAGTGGTCTACAGCCTCCCTTTGGGCCTCCCGTGTCTGCCAATTAAACAAACAAAAGTAGAGATGCACTAATTGCAATTTTCTGAGCAGATAATAATTTTTTTTGGAGGTTGACCAGCCAATACCAATGTTCGGCAATAACTACAGTACACACAATTTTTTTTCCCTTATTTTCATTTCTCTACTCAAAATTTTAACATAGTAAACCAAACTTTCAATTATGTGAGACTTGAACAGCCTCTGGTCATTAAGAGTGCATTGAGTCCCCTAGGCTAGGGTGACCAGACATGCTTGATTTCCGGGGTCAGTCCCCATTTTTGGTGGTCTGTCTCTGGTAAAATACAAGAAAACCCACTTTGTCCCCATTTACTTCAGACATACCCACTCCGGATACGGTGGCGGCGAGTCACAAATCCTCACTGAACTAGCAGGGAGACAATTACAGCACAACAAGAGTAGTAGAGGAAGGGGAGTTGATGAATCCTCTGGGTCAGGAAGAGGAATACTAGGGGAGCTACGGACGTAGTGGAGCTGAAGGCTGCAGTTACGAGGCACATAAGAACAGGATCATCTGCATCAACAGGAGGGGAGGGGACACAAACACAGACACAGACACCACCGTCAATCCTGTTCATTCAGTTAGCGCTTTATGCCTTTATGCCATCATCTTTATCCATGTCAGCACGCTTTGATGAAGGACTCATCCCCCACCACCTCACTGGACTTACAGAGACTGCATCACAGGTTCTGGTGTAATGCGAACACGAGGTGAGGCGAGCACTATGCAGCATTAACCCTCGTAAGACACCAGGACCCGATGGCATTCCCGGGCGGGCTCTAAAATACTGCACAGGCCAACTGAGTGCAGTCTTTACGAGCGTGTTCAACATCTCCCTGAAACAAGCTGCAGTCCCCACCTGCCTGAAAACCAGCACCATTGTTCCTGTCCCCAAGCAGGCAGCCTTCAAGTCTCTGAACGACTATCGTCCAGTGGCACTCACGCCCATTGTAATGAAGTTTTTTGAACGACTGGTGCTAGCGCATATCAAATCCCACACCCCCCCCGTCACACCAATTTGCATATGGGTCTAACGGGTCAACGGAAGATGGCATCTCCTTAGCCCTTCACACTGCCCTTTCACACTTGGAGGAACCAAACAGCTATGTGCGGATGCTGTTCCTTGACTAAAGCTCCGCTTTTAACATCCCCCTCAACCCACTCTCAAGCTGGCCATTAAGCTGAACAATCTTGGTCTCAGCTCACAACTCTGCAGATGGATATTAGACTTCGTTCGCAACAGACCTCAGTCTGTGCGCATGAGCAAACTCTGCTCCAGATCCATCACCCTGAACATGGGCGCGCCACAGCATGCATGCTCAGCCCTCTCCTATACTCCCTCTTCACACACGACTGTGTTCCAAAGCACAGTGCCAACACAATTGTGAAAGTTGCTGACAACACCACTGTGATTGGTCTGATCTCAGACACCAACGAGACGGCCAACAGGGAGGAGATGGAGCACCTGGCACGCTGGACCCAAGACAACAATTTGGCCTTGAACTCCAAGAAGACGAAGGAGGTGATCTTGGACTTCAGATGACAGTGCCAGGGCGACCACCTACCCATCAGCATCGGAGGGGAGACAGTGGAGGTGGTACAGAGCTTCAGGTTCTTGGGAGTGCACATCAGTCATGACCTGTCATGGGCCACCAACACTTCTGCAGTGGCCAAAAAGGGCACAAGGAGGCTACACTTCCTGAGGATCCTGAAGAAGGGTCAGCTACCGCAAAAACTGCTTGTCAACTTCTACTGGTGCAGCATCGAATCTGTCATAACATACTGCATCACGGCTTGGTACTGCAGTTGCACCTCGGACAATAAGGAGGTGCTGCAGCACATCATTAAAACTGCTCAGCCTATCATTGGTACCCAGCTCCCCACACTAGAGGAGATCCATCACACACGGGCAGGCAGAGTAAAGAACATACTTAAGGATCATACGCACCTGGGTCACAGGTTCTTTGCCACGCTGCCATCTGGCAGATGCTTCAGAACACTTTCAGAACAGTTTCTACCCCACCGCCATCAGACTGTTGAATTCCGTGCATCACCAGACTTCTACTTCTACTTCTACTTCTACGCTCACGAAAAAACACACACACTTTGTTACTCACTCACTCATGGAGAGATACACTTCTAAGTATGCATTCTCTCTCTCTCTCTCTCTCTCTCTCACACACACACACACACAGTCTCTTTCTACTAAGTATAGTGAATTTGACAGAATTCTGTGTTCAAAGGTATTAAGGACTCTTGCTTTCACAAACACACACATGCACACACACACACACACACAAACACACAATTCCAACTATAAATTTGAGAAAATAGAGGGAGGATCACAAGATCACATACTGAGAAACTCTTAGTGAATCTACATCCACACCCACACCCACACACACATTTGAAAACTATTTTCCCTGCATCATCTTTTTTTAATGTGAACACACAAACACACATATTTTGTCTCATTCACTCATACACAGATATACGTCTAAACTATTTGCTTTCCCTCTTTCACTCACACACAAAGCCTTTTTTAGCAAAATATAGTGAATTTGACAGAATTTGGTGTTTAAATGAATCAAAGTCTCCTTCCCCTTCTCTCTGTGAGTTTCTGTAACCGTCTCATGATCAGAGGGTACAACTTAAACTACAAGCTCTCTGATTTCATATTGATATTCAACTGACTTCAGCTTCTGTGTCAGAAATGTCTTAGAAACATCAGATTAGATTTAATTTGTATTGTCAATGACTACGGCACCCTGGTTGAACTCTGTTTTGTTGGTGTTGCTGCACTCATGTGGTTGAGAGCCCTGGTTAACTGACATGTGCTGTATGTGGTGTCCCTTGGACCAGAATGTGTGCCTTTGGTGTGCTCACAATGTGAGACTCTCAGTGACTCTGGGCTCCAGGCCAGTGGACAAGACTCATCTTTCTGAAATTTCTGTGCACTTTGTCAGTTTGTCCAGTCTTGAGGTTTACCTTTGCCTCTGGAGACGAGCAGGTCTCCTTGCCTGCTTCTGACAGTGATGTCATATTAAGGCTCACAGAAAACACTCTTGGTGCAGCTGGATCTCAGAAGTTGCAGAGAGCACACCATCATACTAGAATGCTTGAACTGAACTGTACTGATCAAAAAAAGTAAACGCAACCCTTTAGTTCTTTTACTTTATAGGATAACTAGTGCTTATAAATATATCCCTGTTTTATAAAGTCTCTCTAGCTTAGGAGTGTGCAGCCTTCTCCACAATAGATGCAGTTGAGGAGCTAGGTTTTATATGATGCCTCTGGTTGAGGACTGGATTGCATTTTACTTCTCACATGGCAGGCTGTTTCTCCTCTCCAAAGACTGCTGGTTTACTGCATGTTTGTTGTGTATGTCTGTGGCCATCACACACCATCAGCTCTGTATTATAGATTACATTATATCGGCCTCTTTCAGATGCAGTGCTGTAACTGTAAGTCAGTGGACCTGCTGCCTCATGTCAGACACGTGCAGGCTCACATGCAGCTTAGGCTCTCCAACACGTAGTAGTCTAACAACATGCATCCTTTTTAGTTCCAAGACCATTCCAAGGTCATTAGTTCAAAAATCACATAGTGTATCTCTCAAAGGTAGACCTACAATTTCACAACCGGTCTGTACAGCAATCATATTATTGTACTCTGGTAATCATGACAGTTTCATAAAACATGTCTTAACATTCACACCCAGTATTTTATAAATGTGAAAGACAGAATGGTGACTTATCACAGTCCTTTTCTAACACAAAAAGCATTAGTCTTTCAGCACTGGCATTATTTATCTCTGCCATTTCAGAAATATAGATGTGGTCTATTTTCACATCTGTAAAGCACCATGAGACAATTGCATATGCAAATGGTGCTGTATAATATTGAGTCATGTCTTATTAAATGTCATGAATGTTTTGTGAGTAATTTATGACAGCTGCTATTAATGTGTTATGTACTCAAGGAAAGTGTTACCATTTATTTTAATGTTGCCAGAAACATTAGATACTCCAGCACTTGAATTATTGACAATTGTCAATTTCAGAAATACAGACGTGGTCTATTTTTATATCTCGTGACCAACATGCACAGATAGAACTTACTGTAGAAACTGCTCCCTTCCTAGTCCTCATGTGTGTCCCTATGGTGATCTAATAAACTAATTCCTTTCTTTCTCTCTACAGCCTGTTGGGCTGCAGTATTACAGAAGAAGGCTTCAGATTTTTGGCAGCAGCACTGAGATCACATCCATCACGTCTCAAAATGCTTGAGCTGAGGTGGAATAATCCTGGACTCTCAACACTGCAGCTCTTCTCTAAACTTAAGAAACATCCAAACTGTAAACATGTTCAGATATGTGGACTCAAATGATTCCATTCATATTTTATTCCACATGGGCAGGAAATATCTCCACACTGAACAAAGAGAAATAATCAGTTAAAAAATGCCTACGTTTGATGATTTCTCTATGATGATCAGAATACTGTCACCTGTTCTTACAGTACTGTTGATACTTTGTACCTAACGTTTTGAGTTGTTGTTATTCTTATTTGTGTATTATGTGAGGAGGGATATGTGTCCCCAAATAATTTTATTTTCACATAATAATGTTCAACAATTTTTTTGTAAATAGTGATGTATGATACCACACAAATATCTATCTATAAATGCAAGGACGATCTGTTATCTGTCTGTTTTATCTTCACACACTTCTCAGAGTTGTTATGAAGGGTACTGTTATGAAGTCTAATGTTTGGCTAAGAAATGTAAAAGTAAGCATGAATTACCCTTTAAACCATTCATTTTTGAGTTTCAAGTTACTTGCAATTTTCCAGGACTAATTTATGTTTGTTATTTTGGTTTTTGATCTTCCATAAACTAGATGTACCACATTCCAGTACATAATATGACCACCACATATTGCAGCATGTCCCATCTAAAGAAAATGAATCTCCATCCCTTTCTTTAGATGGATCTTTTGAACCTTAGTCATGGCACACATACTCAGGACCAGGAGATGAAGTTCAAAAGACAATGCAAGCTTCATTCAGTAGCCAAACTAAGGAATACTGGATGAGCAGAATGCTCACAGCAAAACACACAGAGGATCAAGGGATCCAGAACACAGAGAGGCAAAATGCTAGGGGCGGAACAATAAGAAGTCTAAGCATAAACTAAAGACTCCCAACCAGTTCAGGAAAGCGTAGGAGCAGAAGTTCCAAGTAGAGAAGTCCTGAGAGCACAGATAGCGTCCACATGTCTTCATAGACGAGGACAGACAAGGGAGTGAGAAGAAGCCGGGGTTTAAATAGGGAGTCTGATTGGGATCAGGTGCAGGCCATCAGTAGATTGGGCAATGTGACTGAGAGGTAGGAACTTCAGGAGAGTGAGTGGGCGTGGCTGGCAAAGAACCTGGTGTGACTGACACTTATATGTTCGCCCCTATGAGTTGTACACATATACATACACATACAGAAATGTTCATAGTCTTCACATACTTCAAATTAGTTTGCAAACCAAAGAATAGGAACCATCAATGCTAATGTTAGAAGAGTTCTTTTAAAGTGTTTGTGTGTGGGCATCGAGCATATGTGTGTGTCTGTGATTGTCTGTACATGTCATGGCTGCATAAGTGTATGAGACTTCTATGCATTGAACTAGCAGATATGTGTTTTTGCCTGTGTTGTTTCTCTAACTCTCTGTGTATATTTGTTTGTATGTCTGTGTAAACAGAGAGAGAGAGAAAATGTGTGTGTGTGTGTGTGTGTGTCAAAGTCCAAGTCAAAGTGTATTTTATTGTCAATTCACTATGTAACAGGCATTACAAAGAGGATTGAAATTGCATTTCACCAGACACCAAATGTGCAATTTAACTAAAAAACACACACGCACACATACACATAACACTCATAACACTTAATAACAAAAACAATGAATAATACATACATCAATAATAAATAGACATAAAACATACAGGTAAACATCTAGGCTTCAAACAAGAAGCTGGTGGCTGGTGAGGTAAGATGAAGTGAAATGTGTAATATGAAAGTGCAATGAAATGTGCAATATGTAAAGTTGCAGTAAGGTGTAGGTGCAATATGTAAGGTGCAAAATATAAAGTGCAAGAGTGCTGAGGGCAGCATGGATGCATGGGCACACAGTGTGTGTGTGTGTGTGTGTGTATGTGTGTGTGTATGTGTGTGTGTGTATGTGTGTTTGTGTGTGATTCAGTGTTCGTGTTGCATTTCAACACTGATGTAGAGCCCAGTGGTAGATCTTGTAATGAGGTGTCATCACTGCATGCCCTTTGTACCCTTCTCTGATAATTATCAGATTGTAGAAGAGGAAAGTTATTGTCTAAAAACAACTTTGAAACTTCAAAGTTCATTCTTGGTTGTTGTTAGTTGTTTTGCTGCACTTTTGCATTTGGAGAGGAGTAATGGATATCCTACCAACACATGTAACATGGGAAGGACAACATCCTGTATGGCTGCATTCTTTAGGATGTTTGTCATTAAGATTCCGCCTTTTGATAAACTTTTGTCCAAGAACTTGATAAACCAGCTTCTCTGGAGTGAAACTTGGCTTTAGATTTCACTGAGGTACAGAAGACAAACCTAATCTTCATTGAAAACACAGTGAATAGTACAGAATAAATGGCGTGCATTGTGGAAAAGCTCTAATATATATGTTAGCTCTATGTGACAGTGGATGAGCATTAAGTCTAATGATCTGTACTATACATTAACCTGAAGACACAGTATTAAGAACTTTCCATGAATGGGAAGTGGGGAATTCAATTGTCTGTAGTGAACAATGGCAACCTCAAAGCCTGAGTAGTTGTTGTTTAAATATCTGCATTCTGCATGTTTACTTCACTCAGCAGCCTGATTTGTAGCCTATAGCAGATCAGCAGCGTTTTCCTGGTTGACTTAAAAGCATACCAGGCAAGACTGAGATTTTTTAAATCTCTGGAGCTCCCCCTGCAGTCTCACAATAGCAACAACACTGTACAGTCTCAATCCATGTGAATTTACTTGCAAACCAAAGAATAGGAAGCAGTAATGATATACTAATATAGTAAATGCTATAATGATGATATAATAAATGTGATTTCGATTTCATTCACTTTCAGTTTTGTTGCCTCAGAACTGTTGTTTCAGATCCTGAAAACACAGGCAAAGGCTATAGGCCTTCTGGTAGCTATGCAACGCCACCTGTGGCTAATGCTAGCTAACCTGCCTGACCATGAGCACGTTCTGGTTCACTCCCATGTGCTTCCGTGCCAGCACACCCGATCAAGAAGCATGCCACTCCCCAGAGGCCTCCCCCGCTGGGGTCTGTGCCGACAGAGGGTGGCAGAGGGTGGACCCCTTGGCCCAGATCCAGATCCTACTCAGTAGGACAGCCACGTGGACATAGCGCAGGCAAGCGCTCTTGACTCTCTGCTGATTCACCCACTGCTGACACCTGGGACTACTGGACAGCACTGGGGCCCACTCTGTCCATAAGCACCCCACTGTTGTTGGCTGCACACACACACAATCACACCCCACCGTTGGCTGCACGCGTGCACATACCCCTCGCTGTTGTGTCCCCCCAATAAAGGCAGTGAGTGCGTCACTCCATGAGCCCCCAGCTCCCACTGGAACAAGAGACACATCTCTCCCAGCTCTTCCCCGCTGACATGGGGTGCGTTCACTAAGATCCACACTACTGTGCCTACTGGGTAACTACTGGGCCCTTTCTGTCCATAATCACTCCACTGTTGTTGGCTGCACACAGAAATGATTGCATCCCACCATTGGCACACCTGCACATACCTCTCCCTGTTGTGTCCCCCCCAATAAAGGCAGTGAGTGCTTCACTCCAGAACAAAAAAAGAAATCATTACACAACAAACCCAACCAATAACGACCGTTCCAGCGTCCTGCCCACTGCTATGGGCTGCGTTTACTATGATCCACTATACTGTGTCGATCCCCCCTATGTGCGCTCAGCCTCCACGAGCGAAGGCGCAGGAACCTCTGTACGAGTTTGTGAGCATTCTGCCTTGTCTCTCTCTCGTGAACCCCCCCAACATGAGTGGGGCTGGCGCCCTATCTGCGTCCAATTTTGACGGGTTTTGCGCACAATCTCCATGGGCTACGTGCTCCAGTTCACATGCCTCCGGACAACAGGGCCATCCTGGGGTCAGACCCACTGTCAGTGTGTCGTCACGTGTCTCCTGTCCTTGCGCACCTGAGCTTGCTCAGCCTGAAGGTGACCCACGGCAAGAGCATGTTCACCCCCAGACAGCAAATAGACTTTCTGGGACTTTTGCTGGACACTATCATGAATGTTGTTCTCAGGAACAATTATTCTCAATCAATCTCAGTATTGCTGAAGGAGAATAACTGCTCCTGTTGTACTACCGTCTTATAAGCCCTACAGTAAGCAAAGCATATTAAAATCATAATTCATGTTCATCAACTAACTTACTATCTGCGAATAAACAGTAATTACGAGTTAATATTGGAAAAATTCTGAGTTAGTGGTCTATTATGGGTAGAATAAAGTCATGCAGAATAAGGTATTAATAAGTGATTTGGACTGACTAACAAATGGCTAGTATGTTATTGATTTGCATGTTAATAAGCAGCTTGTTAATGGTGGATCTCTGTGTGCTAATATAAAGTGTTACCATTTTTTATCAGGCTACAAATCTGTTATGTTCGTTCATTAATTAACTCAGCAACACACACACTGATGATACCACACATTAAACCAACTCAGCAACACACACACTGATGATACCACACATTAAACCAACTCAGCAACACACACACTGATGATACCACACATGCTACAAAGCTTGTTTTCCAATCTAGCTTTTCAATGATGTTTGAGGTCATATTTAAATATTTAAATCTATTATGCTTCTCTACAAACTGACAAAGTGACACCAAGCCTGTTCATGATCATACACACTGTCCCCCCACACATGCCAGGCTTTCTTTTCCAATAGGCTGCACCTTTCACACATTACAACCTAACTTTACTGTAATGACACACAATTGATTTCTTCCTTTGTATTTTTGAAGTACATATGTGTGTGTGTGATGTGTCTGTGTGCCTATGTGTATGTATGTTGTGTATAAGCTACTGGACTCCTTCTGGATAAATGAAGTATCTCTATCTATCAATCTATCGATCTATCTATCTATCTATCTATCTCTTTTCATAATGCATCCCATGCCAAATAAGCAGATGTAATTGTTTCCTGTGTTTTGGAAATTGTTTTCTGCTGTTCTTTCTTTCTTCATAAATGGAGTTCATTATTTATTTATTGACCACATCACCTGTGCCCACTTGTTTGTCAATGAGGAGTGATGATTCAAAGCACCGGATTATCAACTTCCAGAGTGCAGATTACATTGATGAATTAAGGTAAATCTATCATATGGCATATGATGGGACTAAGATGAGTTTGTTGCACTGTATCTGAGTACATGAACACTGTCTGGTGGCCTGAAGAAAATCAATTGCACAATTAAAAAAAGAGAATTTGCCCATCACATACTTCTTGCTACAGATTCGTACTTCCTGCTACAGCCTCTATAAATAAGGGATGGTAGGATGATTTGAAGGGTATTTTATCAGATATCATGCTGGGTTCTGGAGGGGTGCAGAGCGAAACTGAGCCAATACAAATGTGTGTCTTGCCCACCCAATGAGAAATGTATATTTTTTCTTTTCATTCAATAGGACAAAAATACTGAAATATCAAAACCATTCCTTAACCTCTAATTGGGCTGCAGAGGGACCTGAAGCACATATTCCAGGTTTAATGTACTGCTATGCTTACTGGAACTTGTTTAGATTTGGCAATGCTTTTTGAAATGTGAAATAGTCTGTAACTTTACTGCTGCTCAACCACATCTATACATGCTCAACTAAAAGCAGTTCAAATAGTGTGTAAGAACGGCAGTGTAGTTGGTAGGGTTAATGTTCACACCTCTTCCATGGCACTGATGAGGTTCTGGGTGGATTTGCTGTCTCATTTGCCACTGTAACACCTGTGCCTGAGTAAGAAGAGTTCATGTCCACATTCAAGCATTCATGTCCACAGTGTAACTGGCTTTAGTAGGCCAGCATAACTGGTTATGCAGGATGAAATAAACAGCAAACACATACAGACGCTGTCAAAAGAAAGGTACAAGATAAAAAAGGAAATGATTTTAAGACAAATCTTAAAGGAGAAATCCGGTGTGATTCGATCCATAGCCCTGTTGAGGTCACAGAGTGCTGGCTGTCCAGTGTTCACTGCCAGCTCACTATTCGGTCTATGTTGTATCAAATCTTGACCATGGAGAACAGACCTTGGAGAACAGGGCTATGGATTGATTCACACCCAATTTCTTCTTTAAACAATTGGAAAGTGAATGGATTTCTGTGTGAAACTCATTCTAAATGATTTGCCTCTTCTTTTAGCACTATGCATAATGGAGTGCATGATAATGACTTCATGATTGACAAGCTCTTACCAACAAGATGTTGAAGATGATATAAAGGATCTGCATCCAGAGGAATCTGTAAGCCATATGCAGTCCTGCCCAGAGCCACACCAGAGAGACCAGAGCAAACAGATAGAGGACCATTAATCTCTGAAATGGTTCAACACAGACACAGAGAGAGACTAAAGAAATGCATTTTCTTATGCATGTGTATCAATTTTTTTTAAATCCATTTGCAGCAAACATGAAATATCTGTGGTGGAAAATGTGCTGGGATTGTGGTGTTCCTTCTTCTGTTTTAATTTAATCTAAGATATGTGAATAGAATTACCATGACATGGAAAATTCTACATTAAATATATATTCACTCATGCCACATTCCACTTTCTCACACACTCTTCCACACAGACCTGAGCTGTTGGTGCGGCCCCTGTAAATGTCATCATAAGCCTTCCACTGCTGAGTAACCTGATCACCTGACCACCATCACAGACAGATGAGTGGCATCAAAGCAGCTGAACAGAGGACAGCATACACGTTAGGGATGAAACACCTGAGAGGGAAATATGCTAAGATGTCAAAAACTCATTGTATGTACATGTACGTTACTGGAAAATTATTTGATCTTCTGCTTGCTGTTGTTCTTTGAAACTATAAGGTAAATGTAGTGCACAGAAAGACCTCTGTTTCTCGACAACTTACAAAAAAATATTGCACATTCAGTCTACGTTTATATCTTATGGCTTTATATCTTATGATTCTTGCCAATTGCGCATGTCTATATCATGTCATTGAGGTGTTACAAACAACTCACAGTTCTCTATTAACAAGGCCATAAGCATCATGGATGCTCCAACCATATCCTCCCAGGAGCACAATGACCAGTATGATGATGACCAGTGCTAGAAGCCCCAAGCTCAGGAGGATGAACAGAAGATAGTGCCTCTGTGTGTTCATCATTCATCACAAGCGTCTGCCAGTCACTGCCTGTAGACGATTGCATTCAGGGAGTTCATATCTACAACACCTTTCACACAGTCATTATCCTGCATATTATACAGTTAACCTGCCAGAATGAGCTCAAATTTATACAGAAATCAGCAGCACAAAACCCATTGCCAATTCCAGTTTTGATTATTTTTGTAATGGCCATTAATAAAACTATTGGACCCCTTGAAAAAGTCTGTTCAACAATGGAACTTCCTGCAGCAATCTGAAGAGCCATAACAAATTATTATATCAGAACATAAAGTAGTTCTTGGCACACCTACAGTACATTCTTCATGTCAGACTGAAAGTCATTCTTGAACTGCACAATCAACACAGAGAGTGCAGGCATGAGAAATGCAGGCGAAGTATAGAACCATAGGCCTAGTTCACCATACCACTACACTCACACACACACACACACACACACACACACACACACACACACACACACACACACACACACACTTCCTGCAGAACATGACAGGCATTATCCCTGCCTGAGGATACACTTACAAAAGAGGCCCAATAGATATGCTTCATATGGAAGACCAAGGTGACATTAGGAGTGTTAAGACTCTGTAGTCTACTGCATTACCCTACTGTAAGTCTCTGTAGCCTACTACAATGTGCAACTAAATTCATAATTAGTTGTTCCCAATTGTTACAGTTGTTCCCAGTTGTTTATCCTTATATAATATAGTGATTCAACAGGATATTCCACATTCCAACGGTGCCTTTAAATAATATGCCGCCCCACCTGTTACAGGTGGCGTAAAAGGGGGAGGGTTCAACAAAAATGAAAGTAAATTGATGTAGCCATTTAGAGGAATCGGCAAGATAAAATCGTCATAATCTCAAATTGGCCTAAACCTATTTAGCAAATGTCGGTTGCAGATTATTAACTTTGGCAATGAAAGGGTCTTGCTAAATTAGCAGGCTACTAGCCTGCCCTGTTTAGAAAAAACGGTCCAGTGGATCTTCGAAATGACGGAAACAACACAGATCCACGAAAGGTGAGTTGGCCCACTTTTTTACTTCACTTCAGCCTAACATAAAGCACGCGAACCTACAAGTTGCTAAATAATACAGCACACATAAATAATGTCTTAAAGTGTCATGACCCAGAGGCGCAGAATAGTAGCGTAATGTCCTACCAAATGATAGGCTAGCTGTGACAAGAGTTGGCGTGGTCAAAAGGTGTGTAAATTGTGTGTGTAAATCTAAATGATCTGGAGTCCGCTGTGCGTCTCGCAAAGTGTCTCCCAACTACTTGCCACGAAGGCTTGTTGTTTTATCAAGGCATATAGCCTGACAGAGATAACAAACGGGAATGAAGACATAATTCCGTGTTAGGTGGTTTTCATTATGTCTGTGCCATTAGGAGGACTGACGTAGCACTGACGTAACCTATAGTTTGCAAAACGAAAAGGCCTACAAAAAAATACAACGGCGACACCCCTTTGTCATGTTGCATTAGTGACAGAAACATGGGTTGCCATCAAATCCGGTCTGTGGAAGCTGTGGTGTAGGCATTTTTTTTGTATGTCTATGTCGAGAGTGTTTATTGTATCCAAGCTATACTGGTTTAAGTAAATGAAATAAATTACATTTTAGGCTAGCCTACTTGTTAGTAATACTAGATATCGATCTATCATATCAAATGTTGGTTATGTTTTTCATTTCAACATTAGTCTCTAGTGCTTGTTCTATTTTTGTTTATCTGCAGTGTGGCGAGTGTTTTATTGTATCCCATAGGCTACTGGTTGCATACAGTTGCCTTGGGATAAATAAGTAGCTATATCTATCAATAATGTTCTGGAGATTTTCTGTTTTACTTACCTATACAGGTTACTGTGTTTCTTTCTTTATTCTACAGTGAAACCTGAACCAGTTCCATTTCTGTATGGGTGTTCATGAAAAGTCACAATGGAAAAACCCGTCACTATCAAACAGTCAGACACTCTAGTGGGGCAGAGGTAGGATACCTGTGCACTCATAATGGTAGTTTTGAAAGAAATACAACCCCAATTCCAACAAATTTGGGCCTTTGTAAATAAAAATGTAAACTTTTTGAAACTTGCATCCTTGCAAGCAACAAATTTGCTTGAGAACAGTCCAAGGTCAAGGACGTATCACAAAAGATACTGTTATTTTGGACAGTTAAGTAAATTTCATGCATGCCCACAATGTCTCAGAAAAGTTGGGATGAGGATGTCAAAAGGTATAAAAAGTTGATGAATCAGTGTTAAAAAAGATAAAGTTTTCAGTGAACTAAAGAATGGATTAAAACAATTATAGTAAAGAGGCCTGGCCGTGCTTTATTGCTTAAACTTCTGACTCAGCAAACCTTGTGGCACAAGTGCTGGCTCAGCAGAATCAGTTACATTTTTGCCTGACAAAGTATTGTCAGGGTGTAAACACCATGAGATAACTCATGATAACTTGCATAAAATGCATGTGCATTCATGCAAAATTATAGATAATACGCAAACAATAAAAAATATATACATTTTATTTTATCTTAGCCCCCTTCAGGTCAGACCTCCATCCCCTGTGCCCACATGTGTGTCCATGAAGAGTGACCAGTCACAAGATCGTGCCATCCAGTTCCAAGATGGAGATGCCATGGATGAATCAAGGTAAGTCTATGAAATAGATTTGTTAAGTAATTACAATGTAAAAAAAAAACAATCTGCAGAAAATAATGGGTGTTTTTTCTATACTGTAGCCCATGCCATCATGTGAGACCTCCATCCCCTGTGCCCACATGTGTGTCCATGAAGAGTGACCACTCACAGGATCGTGACAACCAGTTCCAAGATGGAGATGCCATGGATGAATCAAGGTAAGTCTATGAAATAGATTTGTTAAGTAATTACAATGTAAAAAAAAAACAATCTGCAGAAAATAATGGGTGTTTTTTCTATACTGTAGCCCATGCCATCATGTGAGACCTCCATCCCCTGTGCCCACATGTGTGTCCATGAAGAGTGACCACTCACAGGATTGTGGCATCAAATTCCAACACGGTGATGTCACAGATGAATCGATGTAAGTTGTGTAAACACTCATATGATGGGTCATAAGTGACAGGATGCTTTAAAAAGGTAAATTGTCACAGCTAAGAACAGCAAGTAGTGACAATAGAACAGTGTGTATTTTTTTTTTTTTCAAGTGAACAGTTAGAATGGCATTATCAGACCTTGAGAATAGACTGGTTCCTACAACTGTATTGAACCAAAATGATGAAGAAAGGTTAGCAAGTTTTGGACTTCAGAATAGCGCAATAAGTGAGACGTGTCACAAAACACTGAACGACAAATAATTTTCATGCCGGTCACCAGAACATTTTGTATATTAGTATAATGCAGATAATGCAGTACTGCATGTGACATATGACACAGACAATATGAATGATGATGATATATAGACACACAGTGTTGTAAGTTAAATGCACAGACAAACACCATTGCACGTAAGTTTAGCTGTTGTTCTACTCAAATGAAAGTGGCTCTGTTCAAAGCATACTGTACACCACTCTACACTGCCCATCTCTGGTCATTTTATAAAAATCCCAGCATGCAGAAGGTACAAGTTGCCTGCAATGATGCAATGAAAATTTTACTTAAGATTCCCAGGGGAAGGGAGTGCTAGTCAGATGTTTGTATCTGTAGGAGTAAGTGCACTTAAAGCACTTTTAAGAAACCTGATGTTTAAGTTTATACAACATCAGGTAGAATTCACCAACAGTATCATGGTTGCTCTCCCATTGTGAGTTGTTCTCGTTACACATCCAGGCTGAGGGTGGCTGAAATGTCTGTATGTGATTTAATTCTTTTTATTTGTGTTTTTTATCCTCTTTTATCTGTCCTGTCCTGTGGACATGAGTCTGAGAAATGAACGGAATTGAATATGCTGCCATCCAGAGCCTACTGCATAGGGTCTCAGACTTGACTGAGATGACTGAAGGGTGACTGGTTTGATCTCCACCAATAGTTAAAATGTGGGCAGGGGAAATAGTTGAACGTCACTCTCCCTTGTTCAGAGTTGAGGTGTCCTTGTGCAGTGTGCAGGGTACCAAACCCCCTATGTGGTTCTGTAACAGCAGGCTGCCCATTGCTCTGGCTTAATCTGTGTCCACATACTGTGTGGTCACAGGCACTACATGCACATCTAAACCGAGTTATTGGCAATAACCAAGCTAATGATTTTACTTGAGGATCCGAGTAATCTGAGTATACGTGCATGGGAAGAAAATTGAATTATTGGCCAAAGTGTGTTTGACTCTGCAACAGTGTACTGCCATTTGTGTTTCTACCAGCCTAGTTGTGGCTAATTCTTTTACTGTCTATGGGTAATCCAAAGATATTATGCAAAACCATAAACTTCCAATGTAAGTCTGAAGACTATGGCAATATTTGTTGGGAATATGAGTGAAGAGATGGCCAAAGCTGCAGCATTGTAGGTACATTTTGTACATAGTTTACCTTTAATTGTTTTGCACGTGTACATGTACACAATCCAGCAGTTGTTGCCAGCAGCTGTCGTTGTTACCAGAGCCGGTTTACCGACCTCGCCTTGTCTTCGTCATTCGAGGGGGGTGTGTCAGTCTGATCTTAACTAATGACCTACCAAGTGCTACCAGAGCAACACTCTACACTTTCAAGACCCAGCTCTTCCAAGAATCTCCTTGCTTAAAACTTCTGAATACCTAGGATGCACTTACAATGCACCCCCACTCTCTCTCTACTACACTTTTATCACTCTTTCATTGTGACTTTCAATTTATCACACTTTTTGCCAATTTCATGTTAGCAAGTTGCACTCTCAGGTAGTTTTTAATTGTGCTGTAGCTTAAATGTTCATCCTCTTTTTGTAATGTTCATCCTCTTTTTGCAGATCGCTTTGGATAAAAGCATCTGCTAAATGTGTATGTAATGTATGTAAATGTGACTTATTTCAAACAAGATTTTCCCTCATTTGTCAAGCAAGAAAGCAGAACATCTTTGCCCAGGAGTGTGTATTCCATTTTATTTGATCCTCCTTAAATATCATACTCCCATCAGTAATGAAAACTAATGTGTCATTTGCTGTTACTCTCATACTCAGAGGCCAAGTGGAGGGATCCAAACCAGATGCTATCACTGATTGGATAAGTCAACAGGGAGACCTCAAGCACATATTCCAGGTCTGGATTCATGTTATTCCTGTGCTGCTGATAAGCGGAGAATAACTGTGTTTACAGTATAACAAAATCAATCACAAAGTGCTTTGTATATTTCTGCCACCATTAGGCTTATGTTGCACAGGCTTATGTTATTCACAGATAAGCTGTATGTACTTCAGGTGCTTGAAGAGATGATTATCAGCTTTGTGAAGAATGAGGTGGAGAGATTTAAGAGGATTGTGAGTCCAAATTACCAAGAACAGTTTGAGAGTAAACCTGAGGATGAGAGTGATGCCAGAGAAGGGGCTCTGAAGATGGCACTGCACTTTCTCAGAAACATGAAGCAGCAAGATATTGTAGACAAACTGCAAGAAAGTAAGAGAACTTTGTAACTTACTTCTATCAATAAGCTACACTAGGAAAGATAACTTTAATTTATAGAACTATTTGAACTCAGTATTAGTGGGTGCCTAAAAGTAACATTGATCATAATGTGTCCTCTTTACAGATGAGCTACATGTAATGTGTCAGAAAGAACTGAAAAGAAATCTCAAGAAAAGGTACCAGAGTGTATTTGAAGGAATACCAAAACAAGGGAGCTCTGCTCTGTTAGAAAAGATTTACACAGAGATCTATATCACAGAGGGTGGAAGTGGAAAAGTAAACGAGGAGCATGAAGTCAGACAGATTGAGTCATTATCCAAGAGACCAGCTGGACAGGAGACATCAATCAAATGCAAAGACATTTTTAAACCCTTACCTGACCAAGACAAACCAATCAGAAGTGTGGTCACAAAGGGAGTTGCTGGCATTGGTAAAACTGTTTCAGTTCAAAAGTTCATGCTAGATTGGGCTGAGGGAAAAGAAAACCACAATATCCACCTCATATTTCCTCTGCCTTTTCGGGAGCTCAACCTCTTGAAAGAAAATCAGCACTCTTTGATTGATCTCCTTCACCACTTTTTCACAGAAATAAAGCAGTTAACTTTTCACAAGTATAAGGTGTTGTTCATATTTGATGGTCTAGATGAATGCCGACTCCAACTAGACTTTCAGAAAAATGAATGTTTGGCTGACATGACAGAGGTCACTTCATTGGATGTACTCCTGACAAATCTCATTAAGGGTAATCTACTTCCTTCTGCTCTAATTTGGATCACTTCTCGACCGGCAGCAGCCAATCAAATTCCACCTGAGTGTGTTGACCGGGTCACGGAGGCACAAGGGTTCAGTGACCCACAGAAGGAGGAGTACTTCAGGAAGAGAATCATTGATAAGACTCTTGAAAACAGCATTATCTCTCACATTAAATCTTCAAGAAGTCTTCACATAATGTGTCACATACCAGTCTTTTGCTGGATTGCTGCTAGTGTTCTTGAAATTATTCTTGCCACTTCAGGTGCCGAACAAGTCCCAAAGACTTTGACTGAGATGTACACATATTTCCTAATTTTTCAAACCAAGCAGAGGAGCCTGAAGTTTGGAGTTTATGATTCTGATCCACAGTGGAACCAAGAAGATCTCCTTGCTCTTGGGAAGTTGGCCTATGAACAGCTAGAGAAGGGCCATCTGATCTTTTATGAAGAAGACCTGAGAGATTCTGGCATTGATGTCACAGAGGCAGCAGTACATTGTGGCATTTGCACCCAGATCTTTAGAGAAGAATCAGGACCTCACCAGAGAAAGGTTTACTGTTTTGTACACCTGAGTATCCAGGAATATCTGGCAGCCCTGTATGTTCCATTAAAGCTGACAGTAAAAAAATCCAAACCTAAACATCCAAGGACTGGCATCCAGCTTCTGAAATGGAGAAGGAATAAGAGTAAAAGGAAAACAGTGGAGGATTCTATGTTCATCTCACAAAAAAATGCTGTGGACAAAGCTTTGGAGTATGAAGATGGACGCTTCGATCTTTTCCTCCGTTTCCTTCTTGGCCTCTCTCTGGAGTCTAACCAGAATCTCCTGCATGGTCTACTACAGAAAGAACAAAATCAGATGGGCAATAAGGAAATAATCAGTTACATTAAAGAAAAGATCAGGGAACTCCCAACATCAGAAAGAGTGATCAACCTCTTCCACTGCCTGAACGAACTCAATGATCACTCCTTAGTAGCGGAGGTCCAGAGCTTCCTGAGTGCAGGGTCACTTTCTGAATCCGAACTCTCACCTGCCCAGTGGTCAGCTCTAGTGTTTGTGCTGCTGACATCAGAGAAGAAGCTGGATGTGTTTGACTTGAAAAAGTACGTCAGGTCTGATGAAGGACTGCTAAGACTGCTCCCTGTAGTGGAGGTAGCCCAAAATGCACTGTGAGTACAGTGGCAATATGCACGTCTCCGTTGTTGCTTTGCCTTTTACAAGGTGTTTTTAGTGTACAGATTTAGTGTACTGATTCTCTCTTTTTATCTATGTGTATTTTAGACCTGTAATGCATTTATGAAATTTTTACCTGTTATGTGTTTATTGTTTATTTATAGCCATACTGAGGGGAGGGGGGGGGGGGGTTAGCTTTTCTTCTTGTATTATACGGAATTTATTGTACGGCTCTCCAGAATGCTACGGGATGTGTCCATTCACTTTGAATGGGCTTTCCCAACGTTCAGAGGTCAGTTATTTCTGTATAATCAAAGTTGTGAACAGATGGGAAAATGTAGGATAATGTAGGAAATATTTTCCTTCAGGACGAATCAAGACCCCTCTGCCTTCGGCACTGAGGTCCTGTTCGTCCTGTTGGGAAACATTTCCCTATAATATATTACTATATTACTATTGTATGATAATACATAATGCAATACATTATCCCTTACATAACTTGAGATGCAATAA
The DNA here is from genome assembly GCA_015244755.2 of Tenualosa ilisha. Taxonomy (NCBI): domain Eukaryota; kingdom Metazoa; phylum Chordata; class Actinopteri; order Clupeiformes; family Clupeidae; genus Tenualosa; species Tenualosa ilisha. The sequence continues at coordinate 89,252 of PYXC01002691.1, forward strand.
TAAACGAACTTAAACTTCTCACATCACTAATGTAGGTTTGTCAGTGTTATCAAAGTCATTGTCATTGACATTTATTGGTGGATGTTCTCTTCTGAAGGCTCAACAGCTGTGGTCTCACAGAAAGGAGCTGTGCAGCACTATCACATATCCTCTGCAAAGCATCTTCAAAGCTGAAACATCTAGACCTCAGCGACAACAGGATTGGAGATTCTGGGGTCCAAGAACTCTGTAGTGGACTGAAGAAACTAGACTGTGCACTGGAGACACTGAAGTAAGATATTTTGCATTGCTTGTACATGTACAGTATGTGTAGTGGAGGAGCGGTAACATTGCTGTCTGACAATTGATTGGCACACATTTAATTCTCAAATCTGTCATTGCGGGTCTTTGATGCTTTTACTAAAAGTGTCAGGGAAATACATTTTCTTCTAAACACATCTGTGAGTTGATTTGTTCTGTTTCATCATTTACTAAAATACTTTGGGGTAAAATATCACTGCAACTACAGACAGTACAGTTCCTACTTATATGGCTCTCCAGAATGCTGGGGGATGTTCCTTTCACTTTGAATGGGCCTGCCTAATGTTTGGAGGTCTGTTATTTCTGTATAAAGACTGCTGGGAAAGAATAATGACTGCTGTCAATAGCAACAAGTTTGTTGCCTCAAATTCACATCTTCATAATTATTCTGTGAGTAGACATACACTTATTGCAATGGAACTTCATTGAAAGAATGAAAGAACAAAACTGAAATAACAAAACTTTGTTTGAAGTTTTTCTCTTTTTGTTTTGACAAGTAACCATATAATAAGTGGGAGAGTGAAGCGTCCTTCAGGACAAAACAAGATCCCTCCACTGCTGCGTCAGGGTCCTGTCCGTCTTTACTCTGCTATAATGATTGGCGGACAATGCATTATCCCTTACATAGTTGCTGGACTAGAGGCGGAGCAAAAGTGAAATCACCCTGAAAATAGGCCCATAGGTTTAAAAAGCATGGCCTGGACCCAGACGATTCCAATAACTACAACTACTACCAATCAAAAAACTGCTGCCCATTGGCAGGTCTGGGAAAGTATCAGCTACATTATGTTAACAATAACAGTATGATAACAATATGTTCCCAAATCATTGCTGCATAAACCATCATAAACTGTTTGTTTTTTATGGGAATGAAGGACATTCTTGTGGGGTGGCAGGTTCTTTGGATAACTACATAATGTCAACAATAGCTTGATATATTGTATATTGGAAAATTTGCCACCTACAGACTGAAATAGTTTTGTGATACTGTAAAAGTACTGTGAGAAATGTCCACAGCAACAACAGTATTGGAGATACTGGGCTCCAAGAGTTTTGTAGTGGACTGAGGCTGGGCTGTGTACTGGATACATATCATGTACTTTTGTGTGTGGTGGAGCAGTGGTAACATTGTGCATACATTTGATTTCCAAACCTGCCATTACAAGATTCTGGTGTCTGAAATCCCTCTCATTTTCATTCACACTGTAGGATCATTTGTGCCTTTAGCACAAAACACTTGCTGTAAAATATCCCAAACACAGAAACAGATGGATCAGTGTTTCTTATCTAAAATGCATGATGGTATATTAGGGCCACATACACTGTATTTAAATATATGTGTTTATGGGGTGATGGTATTATTCTGAGAGAAAAGTCACAAATTTATGAGAAAAAAAAATCAGATAATCTCTGACTTTACGAAGTTGAAATATTACAAGAAAAGGACACAGATATTTCTGAGAAAAAACTAGGGTATTCTGACTTTTTGACGTCATAAAAATTTGAAGAAAGACATCCAAGATATTATCTGACTTCATAAAGTTGTACATTTCTGAGAAAAAAACTCACAAACTTACAACAACAAAAAAACCTCTGAGAAATAGCCAGAGAATGGGCTATAATATCCAAGAGTGCTATTTCATAAATTTAAATCACAACTTGAAAATTCTTTATATTGAGAACTAGCCAGGAGTGTGTTTCTACAAACCATCATTGACTAACAAGGATTGTAATCTTGATTGTTTGAACCGCCATTCACAAATTTGATGTGTCTGGCCAACTTCAGATATGAAAAGCTTCCCAAATCATTGCTGCAATAGCATTGCTAAGTCAAAAAATCACAAGATCACAAACTTATGGTTGAAATGTCAATGATAATTTTACAGTATTGCTCAAAGCTAGTCACTTACAGAAATAAATGTTTTGCTATAATTGTTGTAATAATCCTTGTTTGAATTATTGTTATAGACTTTCAGACTGCTGGATCACAGAACAAGCTTATGTTGGTCTGGCCTCAGCCTTGAGGTTAAATCCTAATCACCTCAGAGAGTTGGATCTCAGAGGAAATGATCCAGGGGAATCAGGCATCAAAGCACTTTTAGATCTTAAGGAGGACCCACAGTGTGAGCTGAAAACTGTGGGGTAAGTATATCACAAGAAGAAAAGTTTTAAGTACCAGAGTTCAAATTCCTTACATGACCATGTTTTATTAAGTAATTTAAATGATCTTTGACCATTCATAGAGACACAAGATAAGCTAAACTCCTGGTAAATGGCTCAGGACTATCAGTGTTAGGGACAATTTCTCTTCCTTCACTACAAGTCTGTTTAACAACATTTGTTAACATGCACAGGTTACTATATTATTCTGTATATATTCATTTATAGTAGTTAATATTTCATGTGTATGAAGAAGCATTCAAGTAAGAATTTTATAATACTTGGTTAACTACCTTTTAAATATGACTATTAACTTTGAACTTGAAGGTTGTCAGCTATACCTGGCCAAACAGTAGCGAGGTATACTAAACACTTTCATGTCATTTAACTTTGTGCAAAGTGTCTGGGATCCCTCAATCCCCTCAGACGTTTCTTTCCTCGTTGGCAGATACTTTCTGTGAACTTCAAAACTATTGGGCATGCCAGTGCCCTCTGTTTGCTGATTGATCACCAAAGAGAAATCCCTGACGCAGTGATCTAGCTGAATGTGATATTGAGCCTAAGCACAAAGTGACCATAAGACATAATAAGTGAAATATTTGTAGCCAAAAAGAATGCCAATGCAGGTGTCTTCTGACTTGTTTTGATTACTGGAAGCCAGGGCTATAAGCAAACTGCTGTGTTGCTGCTTGCACAAACACACAGTTTTAACCGCTTTTGTATTGATTTTGAGTCATACACACTATATTGCTGTGTATAAGATATCTGCTGATATTGCACAGCTTTTGGGGTGAGATTTGGAGCATGTTAAGATGCTAAAAACACAGTTTAAAATCCTGCCCCCATGGGTTAGATGTCAGTGCTTATTCTCCGTTCAAAGAGACCTAATGGGTTGAACCAAAATTTCTTGCATCTTTGGTATTGGGAAGTCTTGGGTACCTTGAGCAATAGAGCTGCATATTGAAAATGACTGAAACTGTCCTTTAAACCCACTCATTCTGGCCTCAATTTCTGTTCGCTGATTGGAAATAAAAAATCTATTTGAAGAAAACCGAAGCTTTGGGAGAATGGCCCGGCTAGTTCTGTAATGAAATGCAATATTGAGTGGAGGCGCTAGGCAGCACTAGTCTGCCTCATCATGGAAAGTAAGTGTCTGTTCTTCATTTTTCTTCATCAAGGCTGAAATTAACTAACTAGTGTGTGATCATACGATTTTGTCTCCTTCTCTGCAGGTTCCTTAAAAGTGCTGCTGCTGAGGAAGCCTGTGCTGCTGTGACCTCAGCTGTGGGTTCAAACCCCTTACTCATGACTGAGCTGGATCTGAGTAAACTCATACCAGGACACTTGGGAGTGACTCAGCTGTGTGCTTTACTGGAGGATTCCCACTGCAGACTGCAGAAGCTGAGGTCAGTGAATGATGTTACAGTCATTTTAAATTTACAGAGCTGGGGGTAAGGTTGTAATGAAGTGACACTATAAGTGGACATTGGAATTTGATCATTGAAGCATTGGTAAGGTTAAAACTACCCAATCCTACTCCATAGGAACCCGCTACATTCTGTGAAAAAATAATTGTGGGTTCATCACAGGTTGGGTAGGGTGGTGTTAGCGTAGCTGTTAAGCAATCTGGCTAGCAAGGCACTTAAACCTAAGTTGCCCTAAGGGATACTGGCCCTGCGCTAATTGATAGTTGACAAATGTAAGTTGCTCTGGGTAAAAAGAATTGTATAAAACACATCTGTGTTCAAAGGACTCCCTCCCTGTCTCCCTCCCTTTCTCTCTCTACAGCCTGAGTTCCTGTAGTATTGCAGAGGAAGGCTTCAGGTCTCTTGCATCAGCGCTGAGATCAAACCCCTCACACATAACAGAGCTGCAGCTGAGTGGGAATAAAGCAGGAGACTCAGGAGTGAAGCATCTTTCTTCTCTTCTGGAGGATCCCAACTGTAAACTGCAGAAATTAGAGTGAGTTTCACAAGACCACATATTGTGAAATGTGTATTTCACACTTAAACATGCACACATACACACAAACTCAAACACACACTCACACACACTCACTCACACACACTTGAACACTCATATACACACACACAGACAAACGAAATGTTGCCTTTTCGTCAAAATATATTAATGGTGAATAATTAGTTTTATAAAACACATCTGTGTTCAAAAGAATCAACATCTCTTTCCCCTTCTCTCTCTACAGCCTACACCCACACACTCACACAAAGAAACATACTTTGTCTGACTCACTCACACACAGATTTACTTCCATACTACTTGCTATCACAAACACACACACACACACACACACACACACACACACACTCACGCACAAAATGAGCAATTACCTCTTCGAACTAAATGAGGACAAAACTGAAATGCTTTTTTTTTGCTTTACGGATCTAAGATTCAGCATTAAGGAAGAGGTAACAAGTCTAGGTGTGATCCTACACTTGGACTTAACTTTTAAGTCTTATATAAGGAAAATGACTCAAACTGCTTTGTTTCATTTAAGAAATATAGCTAAGGTACGGCCTTGTTTATCATAATCGGATGCAGAGAAACTCATACATGCGTTTATCATAAGTCAGCAAGAGTATTGCAATATATTGTTTACTGGTCTTGAAAGAAATGTATTGATAAATTGCAACTGATACAAAACTCTGCGGCCAGACTCACTACACTGGCTCCCTGTGTTATTTAGAATTGATTTTAAAGTCCTTTTACTTGTTCATAAAGGGCTAAATGGCGTAGCACCTCCCTACATTGCTAAGTCCCTCTCATTTTACGTTCCCTCATGTTCCCTTAGGTCCTCCTCAGCAGGTCTACTCTTTGTCCCAAACACCCTGCAAAATAAAAATGGCAAAATATCTTTTACTCACTATGTGCCGAAACTGTGGAATACAGAACATAGACTGATGGGTTATGATAGTTGTTTTGGAACATCCGCAAACACCACTAACCACTTGGTGAGCTGCACATTTTTTAAAATGAACATTTAGGGTTGTTTTAAGGACAGCATTGTGAATGCCCATAGATAGCCATTCTGAAGCAGGCAGAGGCGATTCTAAATGAGCCAAATAGCCGAGACAGGACCAATCGTCAAACTTTTAGTATCAACCACTATTGCATCCTAGACAAGCCAGAAAAGGGGCTCAAAGTGCAAAATACCAGAATTACTCTTTAAAAGACGTTTGTGTGATGTTTTCTCCACCTTCGGCGTCGGGAAATATTTATAATATAATGACCGGCAGACAATACATTATCCCAGACATAATTTGAGATGCAACAATAAACTGAATTTCCCACATCACTAATAGAGGTTTGTCAGTGTTATCAAAGTCATTGTCAGACATTTATTGGTGGATGTTCTCTTCTAAAGGCTCAACAGCAGTAGTCTCACAGAAGGGAGCTGTACAGCACTATCACATATCCTCTGCAAAGCATCTTCAAAGCTGAAACATCTAGACCTCAGCGACAACAGGATTGGAGATTCTGGGGTCCAAGAGCTGTGTAGTGGACTGAAGAAACTAGACTGTGCACTGGAAACACTGAAGTAAGATATTTTGCATTGCTTGTACACGTACAGTAGATGTAGTGGAGGAGCGGTAACATTGCTGTTAGACAATTGATTGGCACACATTTAATTCTCAAATCTGTCATTGCGAGTCTGATGCTTTTACTAAAAGTGCCAGGGAAATACATTTTCTTCTGATCACTTATGTGAGTTGATTTGTTCTGTTTTATTTTTTACTAAAATACTTTGGGGTAAAATATCACTGCAACTACAGACAGTACAGTTCCTTCTTATACAGCTCTCCAGAATGCTGGGGGATGTTCCTTTCACTTTGAATGGGCCTGCCTAATGTTTGGAGGTCAGTTATTTCTGTATAAAGACCGCTGGGAAAGAATAATATCTGCTGTCAATAGCAACAGGTTTGTTGCCTCAAATTCACATCTTCATAATTATTCTGCGAGCAGAGATTCACTTATTGCAATGGAACTTCATTGAAAGAATGAAAGAACAAAACTTTGTTTTAAGTTTTTCTGTTTTTGCTTTGACAAGTAACCATATAATAAGTGGGAGAGTGAAGCGTCCTTCAGGACAAAACAAGATCCCTCCACTGCTGCGTCAGGGCCCTGTCTGTCCTTACTCTGCTATAATGATTGGCGAACAATGCATTATCCCTTACATAGTTGCTGGACTAGAGGCGGAGCAAAGGTGAAATTACCCTGAAAAGAGGTTTAAAAACCATGGCCTTGACCCAGACGATTCCAATAACTACAACTACTACCAGTCAAAAAACTACTGCCCATTGGCAGGTCACTGATATGTCTGGGAAAGTATCAGCTACATTATGTTAACAATAACAGCATGATAACAATATGTTCCCAAATCATTGCTGCATAAACCATCATAAACTGTTTTTTTAAGGAAATGAAGGACATTTTTGTGGGGTGGCAGGTTCTTCGGATAAATACATAATGTCAACAATATGATATATTGTATATTGGAAAATTTGCCACCTACAGATTGAAATAGTTTTGTGATACTGTAAATGTAGTGTGATGAATGTCCACAGCAACAACAGTATTGGAGATACTGGGCTCCACGAGTTTTGTAGTGGACTGAGGAACCTGGGCTGTTTCCTGGATACATATCTTGTACTTTTGTGTGTGGTGGAGCAGTGGTAACATTGTGCATATTGCACACATTTGATTTCCAAACCTGCCATTACAAGTTTCTGGTGTCTTGAAAAAAGTGTCTGAAATCCCTCTCATTTTCACACTGTGGGATCATTTGTGCCTTTAGCACAAAATAGTTGCTGTGCAATATCCCAAACACAGAAACAGATGGATCAGTGTTTCTTATACAGTTGTCAGATATCTGACAGCTAAAAAAAAAAAAATAAAGGAAAGACCAACTCGGACCATCTAAAATACATGATGGTATATTAGGGTCACATACACTGTATTTAAATATATGTGTTTATGGGGTGGTGGTATTATTCTGAGAGAAAAGTCACAAATTTATGAGAAAAAACAATCTGATAATCTCTGACTTTACAACTATTGCAAGAAAAGAACACACATATTTCTGAGAAAAAACTTTTTGACGTCATAAAAATTTGAAGAAAGACATCCAAGATATTAGCTGACTTCATAAAATTGTACATTCACAAACTCACAAACTTACAACAACAACAACAAAAAAACCCTCCTAAGGAGCCTATTATAGCCTAAGAAAGGGCTATAATATTCAAGGGTGCTATTTCATGAATTTAAACCACAACTTAGAATGATTGTAATCTTGATTGTTTGAACCGCCATTCACAAATTTGATGTGTCTGGCCAACTTCAGGTATTAAAAGCTTCCCAAATTGTTGCTGCAAAAGCATTGCTAAGTCAAAAAAATCACAAGATCATAAACTGTTATGGTTGAAATGGCAGGTTTCATTTCAGATATAATGTCAATGATAATTTTACAGTATTGCTCAAAGCTAGTCACTTACAGAAATAAAATGTTTTACTATAATTGTCTTATGTTTTCTTTGTTTGAATTATCACTATAGACTTTCAGACTGCCGGATCACAGAACAAGCTTATGTTGGTCTGGCCTCAGCTTTGAGGTTAAATCCTAATCACCTCAGAGAGTTGGATCTCAGAGGAAATGATCCAGGGGAATCAGGCGTCAAAGCACTTTTAGATCTTGAGGAGGACCCACAGTGTCAGCTGAAAACTGTGGGGTAAGTATATCACAAGAAGAAAAGTTGAAGTACCAGTTTTCAAGTACAACAGTTCAAATTCCTTACATGACCATGTTTTATGAAGTAAATTAAATGATCTTTGACCATTCATAGAGACACAAGATAAGCTAAACTCCTGGTAAATGGCTCAGGACTACCAGTTTTTCAGGGACAATTTCTCTCCCTTCACTACAAGTCTGTTTAACAACATTTGTTAACATGCTCAGGTTACTATATTATTCTGTAAATATTTATTCATAGTAGTTAATATTTCATGTGTATGAAGAAGCATTCAAGTAAGAATTTTATAATACTTAGTAAACTACCTTTTAAATATGACTATTAACTTTGAACTTGAAGGTTTTTAGCTATACCTGGCCAAACAGTAGCGAGGTATATTAAACACTTTCATGTCGTTTAACTTTGTGGAAAGTGTCTGGGATCCCTCAATCCCCTCAGACGTTTCTTTCCTCGCGGGCAGATACTTTCTGTGAACTTCAAAACTATCGGGCATGCCAGTGCCCTCTGTTTGCTGATTGATCACCAAAGAGAAATCCCTGACGCAGTGATCTAGCTGAATGTGATATTGAGCCTAAGCACAAAGTGACCATAAGACATAATAAGTGAAATATTTGTAGCCGAAAAGAATGCCAATGCAGGTGTCTTCTGACTTGTTTTGATTACTGGAAGCCAGGGCTATAAGCAAACCGCTGTGTTGCTGCTTGCACAAACACAGTTTTAACCGCTTTTGTATTGATTTTGAGTCATACACACTATATTACTGTGTATGAGATATCTGCTGATATTGCATAGCTTTTGGGGTGAGATTTGGAGCATGTTAAAATGCTAAAAACACAGTTTAAAATCCTGCCCCCATGGGTTAGATGTCAGTGCTTATTCTCCGTTCAAAGAGACCTAATGGGTTGAACCAAAATTTCTTGCATCTTTGGTATTGGGAAGTCTTGGGTACCTTGAGCAATAGAGCTGCATATTGAAAATGACCGAAACTATCCTTTAACTATCCTGGCCTCAATTTCTGTTCGCTGATTGGAAATAAAAAATCTATTTGAAGAAAACTGAAGCTTTGGGAGAATGGCCTGGCTAGTTCTGTAATGAAATGCAATATTGAGTGGAGGCACTAGGCAGCACTAGTCTGCCTCATCATGGAAAGTAAGTGTCTGTTCTTCATTTTTCTTCATCAAGGCTGAAATTAACTAACTAGTGTGTGATCATACGATTTTGTCTCCTTCTCTGCAGGTTCCTTAAAAGTGCTGCTGCTGAGGAAGCCTGTGCTGCTGTGACCTCAGCTGTGGGTTCAAACCCCTTACTCATGACTGAGCTGGATGTGAGTAAACTCATACCAGGACACTTGGGAGTGACTCAGCTGTGTGCTTTACTGGAGGATTCCCACTGCAGACTGCAGAGACTGAGGTCAGTGAATGATGTTACAGTCATTTTAAATTTACAGAGCTGGGGGTAAGGTTGTAAATAAGTGACACTAGAAGTGGACATTGGAATTTGATCATTGGAGCATTGGTAAGGTTAAAACTACCCAATCCTACTCCATAGGAACCCGCTACATTCTGTGAAAAAATAATTGTGGGTTCATCACAGGTTGGGTAGGGCGGTGGTAGCGTAGCTGCTAAGCAATCTGGCTAGCAAGGCACTTAAACCTAAGTTGCCCTAGGGGATACTGGCCCTGCGCTAATTGATAGTTGACAAATGTAAGTTGCTCTGGGTAAAAAGAATTGTATAAAACACATCTGTGTTCAAAGGACTCCCTCCCTGTCTCCCTCCCTTTCTCTCTTCACAGCCTGAGTTCCTGTAATATTGCAGAGGAAGGCTTCAGGTCTCTTGCATCAGCGCTGAGGTCAAACCCCTCACACATAACAGAGCTGCAGCTGAGTGGGAATAAAGCAGGAGACTCAGGAGTGAAGCATCTTTCTTCTCTTCTGGAGGATCCCAACTGTAAACTGCAGAAATTAGAGTGAGTTTCACAAGACCACATATTGTGAAATGTGTATTTCACACATAAACATGCACACATACACACAAACTCAAACACACACTCACACACACACTTGAACACACATATACATACACACACACAAAATGTTGCTTTTTCGTCAAAATATATGAATGGTGAATAATTAGTTTTATAAAACACATCTGTGTTCAAAAGAATCAAGATCTCTTTCCCCTTCTCTCTCTACAGCCTACACCCACACACACACGCACACTCACACAAAGAAACATACTTTGTCTCACTCACTCACACACAGATTTACTTCCAAACTACTTGCTATCACTAACACACACACACACACACACATACACTCGCACACAAAATGAGCAATTACCTCTTCGAACTAAATAAGGACAAAACTGAAATGCTTTTTTTTTGCTTTAGGGCCTTGTAGGCCCTAAAGAGATGTTGTGATGTTGTGTCCCAAAAACGGATCTAGGATTCAGCATTAAGGAGGAGGTAACAAGTCTAGGTGTGATCCTACACTTGGACTTAACTTTTAAGTCTTATATAAGGAAAGTGACTCAAACTGCTTTCTTTTATTTAAGAAATATAGCTAAGGTACGGCCTTGTTTATCGTAATCGGATGCAGAGAAACTCATACATACGTTTATCATAAGTCAGCAAGACTATTGCAATATATTGTTTACTGGTCTTGAAAGAAATGTATTGATAAATTGCAACTGCTACAAAACTCTGCAGCCAGACTCTTAACAAAAGCAAAAAGAAGAGAGCACATTACTCCTGTGTTGGCCACACTACACTGACTCCTTGTGTTATTTAGAATTGATTTTAAAGTCCTTTTACTTGTTCACAAAGCGCTAAATGGCGTAGCACCTCCCTGCATTGCTAAGTCCCTCTCATTTTACGTTCCCTCATGTTCCCTTAGGTCCTCCTCAGCAGGTCTACTCTTTGTCCCAAACACCCTGCAAAATAAAAATGGCAAAATATCTTTTACTCACTATGTGCCGAAACTGTGGAATACAGAACATAGACTGATGGGTTATGATAGTTGTTTTGGAACATCCGCAAACACCACTAACCACTTGGTGAGCTGCACATTTTTTAAAATGAACATTTAGGGTTGTTTTAAGGACAGCATTGTGAATGCCCATAGATAGCCATTCTGAAGCAGGCAGAGGCGATTCTAAATGAGCCAAATAGCCGAGACAGGACCAATCGTCAAACTTTTAGTATCAACCACTGTTGCATCCTAGACAACCCAGAAAAGGGGCTCAAAGTGCAAAATACCAGAATTAGTCTGTAAAAGACGTTTGTGTGATGTTTTCTCCACCTTCGGCGTCGGGAAATATTTTTATAATATAATGACCGGCAGACAATACATTATCCCAGACATAATTTGAGATGCAACAATAAACTGAATTTCCCACATCACTAATAGAGGTTTGTCAGTGTTATCAAAGTCATTGTCAGACATTTATTGGTGGATGTTCTCTTCTAAAGGCTCAACAGCAGTAGTCTCACAGAAAGGAGCTGTACAGCACTATCACATATCCTCTGCAAAGCATCTTCAAAGCTGAAACATCTAGACCTCAGCGACAACAGGATTGGAGATTCTGGGGTCCAAGAGCTGTGTAGTGGACTGAAGAAATTAGACTGTGCACTGGAGACACTGAAGTAAGATATTTTGCATTGCTTGTACACGTACAGTAGATGTAGTGGAGGAGCGGTAGCATTGCTGTTAGACAATTGATTGGCACACATTTAATTCTCAAATCTGTCATTGCGAGTCTGATGCTTTTACTAAAAGTGCCAAGGAAATACATTTTCTTCTGATCACTTATGTGAGTTGATTTGTTCTGTTTTATTTTTTCCTAAAATACTTTGGGGTAAAATATCACTGCAACTACAGACGGTACAGTTCCTTCTTATACAGCTCTCCAGAATACTGGGGGATGTTCCTTTCACTTTGAATGGGCCTGCCTAATGTTTGGAGGTCAGTTATTTCTGTATAAAGACCGCTGGGAAAGAATAATATCTGCTGTCAATAGCAACAGGTTTGTTGCCTCAAATTCACATCTTCATAATTATTCTGCGAGCAGAGATTCACAGATCGGAATGGAACTTCATTGAAAGAATGAAAGAACAAAACTTTGTTTAAATACACTGTATTTAAATATATGTGTTTAGGGGGTGGTGGTATTATTCTGAGAGAAAAGTCGCAAATTTATGAGAAAAAACAATCTGATAATCTCTGACTTTACAACTATTGCAAGAAAAGAACACACATATTTCTGAGAAAAAACTTTTTGACGTCATAAAAATTTGAAGAAAGACATCCAAGATATTAGCTGACTTCATAAAATTGTACATTCACAAACTCACAAACTTACAACAACAACAACAAAAAAACCCTCCTAAGGAGCCTATTATAGCCTAAGAAAGGGCTATAATATTCAAGGGTGCTATTTCATAAATTTAAACCACAACTTAGAATGATTGTAATCTTGATTGTTTGAACCGCCATTCACAAATTTGATGTGTCTGGCCAACTTCAGATATTAAAAACTTCCCAAATTGTTGCTGCAAAAGCATTACTAAGTCAAAAAAATCACAAGATCATAAACTGTTATGGTTGAAATGGCAGGTTTCATTTCAGATATAATGTCAATGATAATTTTACGGTATTGCTCAAAGCTAGTCACTTACAGAAATGAAATGTTTTACTATAATTGTCTTATGTTTTCTTTGTGTGAATTATTACTATAGACTTTCAGACTGCCAGATCACAGAACAAGCTTATGTTGGTCTGGCCTCAGCTTTGAGGTTAAATCCTAATCACCTCAGAGAGTTGGATCTCAGAGGAAATGATCCAGGGGAATCAGGCGTCAAAGCACTTTTAGATCTTAAGGAGGACCCACAGTGTCAGCTGAAAACTGTGGGGTAAGTATATCACAAGAAGAAAAGTTGAAGTACCAGTTTTGAAGTACAACAGTTCAAATTCCTTACATGACCATGTTTTATGAAGTAATTTAAATGATCTTTGACCATTCATAGAGACACAAGATAAGCTAAACTCCTGGTAAATGGCTCAGGACTACCAGTGTGTTAGGGACAATTTCTCTCCCTTCACTACAAGTCTGTTTAACAACATTTGTTAACATGCTCAGGTTACTATATTACTCTGTAAATATTTATTCATAGTAGTTAATATTTCATGTGTATGAAGAAGCATTCAAGTAAGAATTTTATAATACTTGGTAAACTACCTTTTAAATATGACTATTAACTTTGAACTTGAAGGTTTTTAGCTATACCTGGCCAAACAGTAGCGAGGTATACTAAACACTTTCATGTCGTTTAACTTTGTGGAAAGTGTCTGGGATCCCTCAATCCCCTCAGACGTTTCTTTCCTCGCGGGCAGATACTTTCTGTGAACTTCAAAACTATTGGGCATGCCAGTGCCCTCTGTTTGCTGATTGATCACCAAAGAGAAATCCCTGACGCAGTGATCTAGCTGAATGTGATATTGAGCCTAAGCACAAAGTGACCATAAGACATAATAAGTGAAATATTTGTAGCCGAAAAGAATGCCAATGCAGGTGTCTTCTGACTTGTTTTGAGTACTGGAAGCCAGGGCTATAAGCAAACCGCTGTGTTGCTGCTTGCACAAACACACAGTTTTAACCGCTTTTGTATTGATTTTGAGTCATACACACTATATTGCTGTGTATAAGATATCTGCTGATATTGCATAGCTTTTGGGGTGAGATTTGGAGCATGTTAAGATGCTAAAAACACAGTTTAAAATCCTGCCCCCATGGGTTAGATGTTAGTGCTTATTCTCCGTTCAAAGAGACCTAATGGGTTGAACCAAAATTTCTTGCATCTTTGCTTTTGGGAAGTCTTGGGTACCTTGAGCAATAGAGCTGCATATTGAAAATGACCAAAACTGTCCTTTAAACCCACTCATTCTGGCCTCAATTTCTGTTCGCTGATTGGAAATAAAAAATCTATTTGAAGAAAACTGAAGCTTTGGGAGAATGGCCTGGCTAGTTCTGTAATGAAATGCAATATTGAGTGGAGGCACTAGGCAGCACTAGTCTGCCTCATCATGGAAAGTAAGTGTCTGTTCTTCATTTTTCTTCATCAAGGCTGAAATTAACTAACTAGTGTGTGATCATACGATTTTGTCTCCTTCTCTGCAGGTTCCTTAAAAGTGCTGCTGCTGAGGAAGCCTGTGCTGCTGTGACCTCAGCTGTGGGTTCAAACCCCTTACTCATGACTGAGCTGGATCTGAGTAAACTCATACCAGGACACTTGGGAGTGACTCAGCTGTGTGCTTTACTGGAGGATTCCCACTGCAGACTGCAGAAGCTGAGGTCAGTGAATGATGTTACAGTCATTTTAAATTTACAGAGCTGGGGGTAAGATTGTAAATAAGTGACACTAGAAGTGGACATTGGAATTTGATCATTGGAGCATTGGTGAAGTTAAAACTACCCAATCCTACTCCATAGGAACCCGCTACATTCTGTGAAAAAATAATTGTTGGTTCATCACAGGTTGGGTAGGGCGGTGGTAGCATAGCTGCTAAGCAATCTGGCTAGCAAGGCACTTAAACCTAAGTTGCCCTAGGGGATACTGGCCCAGAGCTAATTGATAGTTGACAAATGTAAGTTGCTCTGGGTAAAAAGAATTTTATAAAACACATCTGTGTTCAAAGGACTCCCTCCCTGTCTCCCTCCCTTTCTCTCTCTACAGCCTGAGTTCCTGTAGTATTGCAGAGGAAGGCTTCAGGTCTCTTGCATCAGCGCTGAGGTCAAACCCCTCACACATAACAGAGCTGCAGCTGAGTGGGAATAAAGCAGGAGACTCAGGAGTGAAGCATCTTTCTTCTCTTCTGGAGGATCCCAACTGTAAACTGCAGAAATTAGAGTGAGTTTCACAAGACCACATATTGTGAAATGTGTATTTCACCCATAAACATGCACACATGCACACAAACTCAAACACACACTCACACACACTCACACACACACTTGAACACACATATACATACACACACACGAAATGTTGCTTTTTCGTCAAAATATATGAATGGTGAATAATTAGTTTTATAAAACACATCTGTGTTCAAAAGAATCAAGATCTCTTTCCCCTTCTCTCTCTACAGCCTACACCCACACACACACGCACACTCACACAAAGAAACATACTTTGTCTCACTCACTCACACACAGATTTACTTCCAAACTACTTGCTATCACTAACACACACACACACACACACATACACTCGCACACAAAATGAGCAATTACCTCTTCGAACTAAATAAGGACAAAACTGAAATGCTTTTTTTTTGCTTTAGGGCCTTGTAGGCCCTAAAGAGATGTTGTGATGTTGTGTCCCAAAAACGGATCTAGGATTCAGCATTAAGGAGGAGGTAACAAGTCTAGGTGTGATCCTACACTTGGACTTAACTTTTAAGTCTTATATAAGGAAAGTGACTCAAACTGCTTTCTTTTATTTAAGAAATATAGCTAAGGTACGACCTTGTTTATCATAATCGGATGCAGAGAAACTCATACATACGTTTATCATAAGTCAGCAAGACTATTGCAATATATTGTTTACTGGTCTTGAAAGAAATGTATTGATAAATTGCAACTGCTACAAAACTCTGCAGCCAGACTCTTAACAAAAGCAAAAAGAAGAGAGCACATTACTCCTGTGTTGGCCACACTACACTGACTCCTTGTGTTATTTAGAATTGATTTTAAAGTCCTTTTACTTGTTCACAAAGCGCTAAATGGCGTAGCACCTCCCTACATTGCTAAGTCCCTCTCATTTTACGTTCCCTCATGTTCCCTTAGGTCCTCCTCAGCAGGTCTACTCTTTGTCCCAAACACCCTGCAAAATAAAAATGGCAAAATATCTTTTACTCACTATGTGCCGAAACTGTGGAATACAGAACATAGACTGATGGGTTATGATAGTTGTTTTGGAACATCCGCAAACACCACTAACCACTTGGTGAGCTGCACATTTTTTAAAATGAACATTTAGGGTTGTTTTAAGGACAGCATTGTGAATGCCCATAGATAGCCATTCTGAAGCAGGCAGAGGCGATTCTAAATGAGCCAAATAGCCGAGACAGGACCAATCGTCAAACTTTTAGTATCAACCACTGTTGCATCCTAGACAACCCAGAAAAGGGGCTCAAAGTGGAGTACAGTAGATGTAGTGGAGGAGCGGTAGCATTGCTGTTAGACAATTGATTGGCACACATTTAATTCTCAAATCTGTCATTGCGAGTCTGATGCTTTTACTAAAAGTGCCAAGGAAATACATTTTCTTCTGATCACTTATGTGAGTTGATTTGTTCTGTTTTATTTTTTCCTAAAATACTTTGGGGTAAAATATCACTGCAACTACAGACGGTACAGTTCCTTCTTATACAGCTCTCCAGAATACTGGGGGATGTTCCTTTCACTTTGAATGGGCCTGCCTAATGTTTGGAGGTCAGTTATTTCTGTATAAAGACCGCTGGGAAAGAATAATATCTGCTGTCAATAGCAACAGGTTTGTTGCCTCAAATTCACATCTTCATAATTATTCTGCGAGCAGAGATTCACTTATCGCAATGGAACTTCATTGAAAGAATGAAAGAACAAAACTTTGTTTAAATACACTGTATTTAAATATATGTGTTTAGGGGGTGGTGGTATTATTCTGAGAGAAAAGTCGCAAATTTATGAGAAAAAACAATCTGATAATCTCTGACTTTACAACTATTGCAAGAAAAGAACACACATATTTCTGAGAAAAAACTTTTTGACGTCATAAAAATTTGAAGAAAGACATCCAAGATATTAGCTGACTTCATAAAATTGTACATTCACAAACTCACAAACTTACAACAACAACAACAAAAAAACCCTCCTAAGGAGCCTATTATAGCCTAAGAAAGGGCTATAATATTCAAGGGTGCTATTTCATAAATTTAAACCACAACTTAGAATGATTGTAATCTTGATTGTTTGAACCGCCATTCACAAATTTGATGTGTCTGGCCAACTTCAGATATTAAAAACTTCCCAAATTGTTGCTGCAAAAGCATTACTAAGTCAAAAAAATCACAAGATCATAAACTGTTATGGTTGAAATGGCAGGTTTCATTTCAGATATAATGTCAATGATAATTTTACGGTATTGCTCAAAGCTAGTCACTTACAGAAATGAAATGTTTTACTATAATTGTCTTATGTTTTCTTTGTGTGAATTATTACTATAGACTTTCAGACTGCCAGATCACAGAACAAGCTTATGTTGGTCTGGCCTCAGCTTTGAGGTTAAATCCTAATCACCTCAGAGAGTTGGATCTCAGAGGAAATGATCCAGGGGAATCAGGCGTCAAAGCACTTTTAGATCTTAAGGAGGACCCACAGTGTCAGCTGAAAACTGTGGGGTAAGTATATCACAAGAAGAAAAGTTGAAGTACCAGTTTTAAAGTACAACATTTCAAATTCCTTACATGACCATGTTTTATGAAGTAATTTAAATGATCTTTGACCATTCATAGAGACACAAGATAAGCTAAACTCCTGGTAAATGGCTCAGGACTACCAGTGTGTTAGGGACAATTTCTCTCCCTTCACTACAAGTCTGTTTAACAACATTTGTTAACATGCTCAGGTTACTATATTACTCTGTAAATATTTATTCATAGTAGTTTATATTTCATGTGTATGAAGAAGCATTCAAGTAAGAATTTTATAATACTTGGTAAACTACCTTTTAAATATGACTATTAACTTTGAACTTGAAGGTTTTTAGCTATACCTGGCCAAACAGTAGCGAGGTATACTAAACACTTTCATGTCGTTTAACTTTGTGGAAAGTGTCTGGGATCCCTCAATCCCCTCAGACGTTTCTTTCCTCGCAGGCAGATACTTTCTGTGAACTTCAAAACTATTGGGCATGCCAGTGCCCTCTGTTTGCTGATTGATCACCAAAGAGAAATCCCTGACGCAGTGATCTAGCTGAATGTGATATTGAGCCTAAGCACAAAGTGACCATAAGACATAATAAGTGAAATATTTGTAGCCGAAAAGAATGCCAATGCAGGTGTCTTCTGACTTGTTTTGAGTACTGGAAGCCAGGGCTATAAGCAAACCGCTGTGTTGCTGCTTGCACAAACACACAGTTTTAACCGCTTTTGTATTGATTTTGAGTCATACACACTATATTGCTGTGTATAAGATATCTGCTGATATTGCATAGCTTTTGGGGTGAGATTTGGAGCATGTTAAGATGCTAAAAACACAGTTTAAAATCCTGCCCCCATGGGTTAGATGTTAGTGCTTATTCTCCGTTCAAAGAGACCTAATGGGTTGAACCAAAATTTCTTGCATCTTTGGTATTGGGAAGTCTTGGGTACCTTGAGCAATAGAGCTGCATATTGAAAATGACCAAAACTGTCCTTTAAACCCACTCATTCTGGCCTCAATTTCTGTTCGCTGATTGGAAATAAAAAATCTATTTGAAGAAAACTGAAGCTTTGGGAGAATGGCCTGGCTAGTTCTGTAATGAAATGCAATATTGAGTGGAGGCACTAGGCAGCACTAGTCTGCCTCATCATGGAAAGTAAGTGTCTGTTCTTCATTTTTCTTCATCAAGGCTGAAATTAACTAACTAGTGTGTGATCATACGATTTTGTCTCCTTCTCTGCAGGTTCCTTAAAAGTGCTGCTGCTGAGGAAGCCTGTGCTGCTGTGACCTCAGCTGTGGGTTCAAACCCCTTACTCATGACTGAGCTGGATCTGCGTAAACTCATACCAGGACACTTGGGAGTGACTCAGCTGTGTGCTTTACTGGAGGATTCCCACTGCAGACTGCAGAAGCTGAGGTCAGTGAATGATGTTACAGTCATTTTAAATTTACAGAGCTGGGGGTAAGATTGTAAATAAGTGACACTAGAAGTGGACATTGGAATTTGATCATTGGAGCATTGGTGAAGTTAAAACTACCCAATCCTACTCCATAGGAACCCGCTACATTCTGTGAAAAAATAATTGTTGGTTCATCACAGGTTGGGTAGGGCGGTGGTAGCATAGCTGCTAAGCAATCTGGCTAGCAAGGCACTTAAACCTAAGTTGCCCTAGGGGATACTGGCCCAGAGCTAATTGATAGTTGACAAATGTAAGTTGCTCTGGGTAAAAAGAATTTTATAAAACACATCTGTGTTCAAAGGACTCCCTCCCTGTCTCCCTCCCTTTCTCTCTCTACAGCCTGAGTTCCTGTAGTATTGCAGAGGAAGGCTTCAGGTCTCTTGCATCAGCGCTGAGGTCAAACCCCTCACATATAACAGAGCTGCAGCTGAGTGGGAATAAAGCAGGAGACTCAGGAGTGAAGCATCTTTCTTCTCTTCTGGAGGATCCCAACTGTAAACTGCAGAAATTAGAGTGAGTTTCACAAGACCACATATTGTGAAATGTGTATTTCACACATAAACATGCACACATACACACAAACTCAAACACACACTCACACACACACTTGAACACACATATACATACACACACACAAAATGTTGCTTTTTCGTCAAAATATATGAATGGTGAATAATTAGTTTTATAAAACACATCTGTGTTCAAAAGAATCAAGATCTCTTTCCCCTTCTCTCTCTACAGCCTACACCCACACACACACGCACACTCACACAAAGAAACATACTTTGTCTCACTCACTCACACACAGATTTACTTCCAAACTACTTGCTATCACTAACACACACACACACACACACATACACTCGCACACAAAATGAGCAATTACCTCTTCGAACTAAATAAGGACAAAACTGAAATGCTTTTTTTTTGCTTTAGGGCCTTGTAGGCCCTAAAGAGATGTTGTGATGTTGTGTCCCAAAAACGGATCTAGGATTCAGCATTAAGGAGGAGGTAACAAGTCTAGGTGTGATCCTACACTTGGACTTAACTTTTAAGTCTTATATAAGGAAAGTGACTCAAACTGCTTTCTTTTATTTAAGAAATATAGCTAAGGTACGACCTTGTTTATCATAATCGGATGCAGAGAAACTCATACATACGTTTATCATAAGTCAGCAAGACTATTGCAATATATTGTTTACTGGTCTTGAAAGAAATGTATTGATAAATTGCAACTGCTACAAAACTCTGCAGCCAGACTCTTAACAAAAGCAAAAAGAAGAGAGCACATTACTCCTGTGTTGGCCACACTACACTGACTCCTTGTGTTATTTAGAATTGATTTTAAAGTCCTTTTACTTGTTCACAAAGCGCTAAATGGCGTAGCACCTCCCTACATTGCTAAGTCCCTCTCATTTTACGTTCCCTCATGTTCCCTTAGGTCCTCCTCAGCAGGTCTACTCTTTGTCCCAAACACCCTGCAAAATAAAAATGGCAAAATATCTTTTACTCACTATGTGCCGAAACTGTGGAATACAGAACATAGACTGATGGGTTATGATAGTTGTTTTGGAACATCCGCAAACACCACTAACCACTTGGTGAGCTACACATTTTTTAAAATGAACATTTAGGGTTGTTTTAAGGACAGCATTGTGAATGCCCATAGATAGCCATTCTGGAGCAGGCAGAGGCGATTCTAAATGAGCCAAATAGCCGAGACAGGACCAATCGTCAAACTTTTAGTATCAACCACTGTTGCATCCTAGACAACCCAGAAAAGGGGCTCAAAGTGCAAAATACCAGAATTGGCCTGTAAAAGACGTTTGTGTGATGTTTTCTCCACCTTCGGCGTCGGGAAATATTTTTATAATATAATGACCGGCAGACAATACATTATCCCAGACATAATTTTAGATGCAACAATAAACTGAATTTCCCACATCACTAATAGAGGTTTGTCAGTGTTATCAAAGTCATTGTCAGACATTTATTGGTGGATGTTCTCTTCTGAAGGCTCAACAGCAGTAGTCTCACAGAAAGGAGCTGTACAGCACTATCACATATCCTCTGCAAAGCATCTTCAAAGCTGAAACATCTAGACCTCAGCGACAACAGGATTGGAGATTCTGGGGTCCAAGAGCTGTGTAGTGGACTGAAGAAATTAGACTGTGCACTGGAGACACTGAAGTAAGATATTTTGCATTGCTTGTACACGTACAGTAGATGTAGTGGAGGAGCGGTAACATTGCTGTTAGACAATTGATTGGCACACATTTAATTCTCAAATCTGTCATTGCGAGTCTGATGCTTTTACTAAAAGTGCCAGGGAAATACATTTTCTTCTGATCACTTATGTGAGTTGATTTGTTCTGTTTTATTTTTTACTAAAATACTTTGGGGTAAAATATCACTGCAACTACAGACAGTACAGTTCCTTCTTATACAGCTCTCCAGAATACTGGGGGATGTTCCTTTCACTTTGAATGGGCCTGCCTAATGTTTGGAGGTCAGTTATTTCTGTATAAAGACCGCTGAGAAAGAATAATATCTGCTGTCAATAGCAACAGGTTTGTTGCCTCAAATTCACATCTTCATAATTATTCTGCGAGCAGAGATTCACTTATCGCAATGGAACTTCATTGAAAGAATGAAAGAACAAAACTTTGTTTTAAGTTTGCCTGTTTTTGCTTTGACAAGTAACCATATAATAAGTGGGAGAGTGAAGCGTCCTTCAGGACAAAACAAGATCCCTCCACTGCTGCGTCAGGGTCCTGTCTGTCCTTACTCTGCTATAATGATTGGCGAACAATGCATTATCCCTTACATAGTTGCTGGACTAGAGGCGGAGCAAAGGTGAAATTACCCTGAAAATAGGTTTAAAAACCATGGCCTTGACCCAGACGATTCCAATAACTACAACTACTACCAGTCAAAAAACTACTGCCCATTGGCAGGTCACTGATATGTCTGGGAAAGTATCAGCTACATTATGTTAACAATAACAGTATGATAACAATATCTTCCCAAATCATTGCTGCATAAACCATCATAAACTGTTTTTTTAAGAAAATGAAGGACATTTTTGTGGGGTGGCAGGTTCTTTGGATAAGTACATAATGTCAACAATATGATATATTGTATATTGGAAAATTTGCCACCTACAGATTGAAATAGTTTTGTGATACTGTAAATGTAGTGTGATGAATGTCCACAGCAACAACAGTATTGGAGATACTGGGCTCCACGAGTTTTATAGTGGACTGAGGAACCTGGGCTGTTTACTGGATACATATCTTGTACTTTTGTGTGTGGTGAAGCAGTGGTAACATTGTGCATATTGCACACATTTGATTTCTAAACCTGCCATTACAAGTTTCTGGTGTCTTGAAAAAAGTGTCTGAAATCCCTCTCATTTTCACACTGTGGGATCATTTGTGCCTTTAGCACAAAATAGTTGCTGTGCAATATCCCAAACACAGAAACAGATGGATCAGTGTTTCTTATACAGTTGTCAGACATCTGACAGCTAAAAAAAAATATGAAAGGAAAGACCAACTTAGACCATCTAAAATACATGATGGTATATTAGGGTCACATACACTGTATTTAAATATATGTGTTTATGGGGTGGTGGTATTATTCTGAGAGAAAAGTCACAAATTTATGAGAAAAAACAATCTGATAATCTCTGACTTTACAACTATTGCAAGAAAAGAACACACATATTTCTGAGAAAAAACTTTTTGACGTCATAAAAATTTGAAGAAAGACATCCAAGATATTAGCTGACTTCATAAAATTGTACATTCACAAACTCACAAATTTACAACAACAACAAGAAAAAACCCTCCTAAGGAGCCTATTATAGCCTAAGAAAGGGCTATAATATTCAAGGGTGCTATTTCATAAATTTAAACCACAACTTAGAATGATTGTAATCTTGATTGTTTGAACCGCCATTCACAAATTTGATGTGTCTGGCCAACTTCAGATATTAAAAACTTCCCAAATTGTTGCTGCAAAAGCATTGCTAAGTTAAAAAAATCACAAGATCATAAATTGTTATGGTTGAAATGACAGGTTTCATTTCAGATATAATGTCAATGATAATTTTACAGTATTGCTCAAAGCTAGTCACTTACAGAAATGAAATGTTTTACTATAATTGTCTTATGTTTTCTTTGTTTGAATTATCACTATAGACTTTCAGACTGCTGGATCACAGAACAAGCTTATGTTGGTCTGGCCTCAGCTTTGAGGTTAAATCCTAATCACCTCAGAGAGTTGGATCTCAGAGGAAATGATCCAGGGGAATCAGGCGTCAAAGCACTTTTAGATCTTAAGGAGGACCCACAGTGTCGGCTGAAAACTGTGGGGTAAGTATATCACAAGAAGAAAAGTTGAAGTACCAGTTTTCAAGTACAATAGTTCAAATTCCTTACATGACCATGTTTTATGAAGTAATTTAAATGATCTTTGACCATTCATAGAGACACAAGATAAGCTGAACTCCTGGTAAATGGCTCAGGACTACCAGTGTTTTAGGGACAATTTCTCTCCCTTCACTACAAGTCTGTTTAACAACATTTGTTAACATGCTCAGGTTACTATATTATTCTGTAAATATTTATTCATAGTAGTTAATATTTCATGTGTATGAACAAGCATTCAAGTAAGAATTTTATAATACTTGGTAAACTACCTTTTAAATATGACTATTAACTTTGAACTTGAATGTTTTCAGCTATACCTGGCCAAACAGTAGCGAGTTATACTAGACACTTTCATGTCGTTTAACTTTGTGGAAAGTGTCTGGGATCCCTCAATCCCCTCAGACGTTTCTTTCCTCGTGGGCAGATACTTTCTGTGAACTTCAAAACTATCGGGCATGCCAGTGCCCTCTGTTTGCTGATTGATCACCAAAGAGAAATCCCTGACGCAGTGATCTAGCTGAATGTGATATTGAGCCTAAGCACAAAGTGACCATAAGACATAATAAGTGAAATATTTGGAGCCTAAAAGAATGCCAATGCCGGTGTCTTCTGACTTGTTTTGATTACTGGAAGCCAGGGCTATAAGCAAACCGCTGTGTTGCTGCTTGCACAAACACACAGTTTTAACCGCTTTTGTATTGATTTTGAGTCATACACGCTATATTGCTGTGTATAAGATATCTGCTGATATTGCATAGCTTTTGGGGTGAGATTTGGAGCATGTTAAGATGCTAAAAACACAGTTTAAAATCCTGCCCCCATGGGTTAGATGTCAGTGCTTATTCTCCGTTCAAAGAGACCTAATGGGTTGAACCAAAATTTCTTGCTTCTTTGGTATTGGGAAGTCTTGGGTACCTTGAGCAATAGAGCTGCATATTGAAAATGACTGAAACTATCCTTTAAACCCACTCATTCTGGCTTCAATTTCTGTTCACTTATTGGAAACTAAAAATCTATTTTAAGAAAACCAAAGCTTTAGGAGAATAGTCTGGCTAGTTCTGTAATGAAATGCAATATTGAGTGGAGGCACTAGGCAGCCCTAGTCTGCCTCATCATGGAAAGTAAGTGTCTGTTCTTCATTTTTCTTCATCAAGGCTGAAATTAACTAACTAGTGTGTGATCATACGATTTTGTCTCCTTCTCTGCAGGTTCCTTAAAAGTGCTGCTGCTGAGGAAGCCTGTGTTGCTGTGACCTTAGCTGTGGGTTCAAACCCCTTACTCATGACTGAGTTGGATCTGGGTGAACTCATACCAGGACACATGGGAGTGACTCAGCTGTGTGCTTTACTGGAGGATTCCCACTGCAGACTGCAGAGACTGAGGTCAGTGAATGATGTAAGGTTGTAATAAAGTGACACTAGAAGTGGACATTGGAATTTGAGCATTGGAGCATTGGTGAAGTTAAAACTACCCAATCATACTCCAACCCACTACATTCTGTGAAAAAATAATTGCGGGTTGATCACAGGTTGAGTAGGGCGGTGGTAGCGTAGCTGTTAAGCAATCTGGATAGCAAGGCACTTAAACCTAAGTTGCTCTAGGGGAGACTGGCCCTGAGCTAATTGATAGTTGACAAATGTAAGTTGCTCTGGGTAAAAAGAATTTTATAAAACACATCTGTGTTCAAAGGACTCAAAGTCTCTCTCCCTTTCTCTCTCTACAGCCTGAGTTTCTGTAGTATTGCAGAGGAAGGATTCAGTTCTCTTGCATCAGCGCTGAGATCAAACCCCTTACACATAAGAGAGCTGCAGCTGAGTGGGAATAAAGCAGGAGACTCAGGAGTGAGGCATCTTTCTTCTCTTCTGGAGGATCCCAGCTGTAAACTGGAGAAACTAGAGTGAGTCTAGTCTGAGTCTATCACAGGACCACATGCGGTCTCACCCTGCATACACTCTCTTTGACCCCCTCCTTTCTGGCAGGAGCTACAGATCCCTGCGCACAAAAACTACCAGACACAAGAACAGCTTCTTCCCCACTGCCATCACCCAAATTGGGCCATCCCCCACCTTGGTCAATTATTACCCTTCAATCTCATTTCTGAAATGTCTGTTTACTGTCATGCCCTTACATATATTGTCCTTTTGCACATGGCACAAGAGGAGTGGTCTGATGTGTCCCAGGCTGGACAACCTCTGAGGCTCATCCTCCTTGTGTGTTCCCTCTTACTTACCCCTCTTCCTATTTTAGTCCAACTGGTCACTACGTGCCTATATGTATATTATTGCCTATATTAGGTGCCTATAGGTATATGGTTGTCCCTTGTGCAATATATGTCCACATATTTTTTATTTTTGTATAGTATTTATTGTGTTGTATATTGTATTGTATGTATATTACTACATGTTTATATGTTAGGTGTACAGAGAGCTAACATCTACCGGAGACAAATTCCTTGTATATGTAAATATACTTGACCAGTAAAGCTGATTCTGATTGTGATTCTGTTTTCGCACATACACACACACACACACAAACACACACACACACACATAGTGTAGTGGAGCTCTACTTTTTCTAAATTTCTTTAATGAGATTTTGTCATTTAGTCATTTTCATTTTCAGAATTACACACACACACACACACACACATATATATGAATGAATATAAAAGATTATAAAAGAAATATAAAGTAATTCATGTTCAAATTAATAAAGTGAGTTCAAGATGTACCTGGCCTTTCAGAAAGTGTATCTCTGTGCAGGAGAGTAGAGAGGTTGCTGCTGAGGGTTCTCACAGAAACTAATATCTTTTGTCTTTCTCACACACAGTTGTACTTGTAAACTATTTTGACCTTGTCTTAAACGGTTTTCCTTTCACACACATGCACATGTGCACCAGACAAACACACACACACACAACATATTGTCTTTTTGGCAAAATATCATGAATTTTATAAAACACATCTGTGTTCAAAGGACTCAAGGTCTCCCTCCCTTTCTCTCTCTACAGCCTGAGTTCCTGTAGTATTGCAGAGGAAGGCTTCAGGTCTCTTGCATCAGCACTGAGATCAAACCCCTCACACATAAGAGAGCTGCAGCTGAGTGGGAATAAAGCAGGAGACTCAGGAGTGAAACAGTTTTCTTCTCTTCTGGAGGATCCCAGATGTAACCTGGAGAAATTAGAG
This sequence comes from Tenualosa ilisha, assembly GCA_015244755.2. Classification (NCBI taxonomy): domain Eukaryota; kingdom Metazoa; phylum Chordata; class Actinopteri; order Clupeiformes; family Clupeidae; genus Tenualosa; species Tenualosa ilisha. The sequence goes on from PYXC01002691.1 coordinate 116,023, forward strand.
TGAGTTTCACAAGACCACAAATTGTGAACTGTGTATTTCATACATAAACATGCACACATACACACAAACTCAAACACACACTCACTCACACACACTTATACACACACACACCCGAAATGTTGCCTTTTCGGCAAAATATATGAATGATGAATAATTAATTTTATAAAACACATCTGTGTTCAAATGACTTGAGATCTCTTTCCCCTTCTCTCTCTACAGCCTACACTCACACACACACACACACTCACACAAAGAAACATACTTTGTCTCACTCACTCACACACAGATTTACTTCCAAACTACTTGCTATCACAAACACACACACACACACACACACACACACACACACGCACATACACTCGCACACAAAATGAGCAATAACCTCTTCGAACTAAATGAGGACAAAACTGAAATGCTTTTTTTTTGTTTTAGGGCCTTGTAGGCCCTAAAGAGATGTTTTGATGTGTCCCAAAAACTAGTGGATCTAGGATTCAGCATTAAGGATGAAGTAACAAGTCTAGGTGTGATCCTACACTTGGACTTAACTTTTAAGTCTTATATAAGGAAAGTTACTCAAACTGCTCTCTTTCATTTAAGAAATATAGCTAAGGTACGGCCTTGTTCATCATAATCGGATGCAGAGAAACTCATACATGCGTTTATCATAAGTCGGCTAGACTATTGCAGTATATTGTTTACTGGTCTTGAAAGAAATCTATTGATGAATTGCAACTGCTACAAAACTCTGCAGCCAGACTCTTAACAAAAGCAAAAAGAAGAGAGCACATTACTCCTGTGTTGGCCACACTACACTGGCTCCCTGTGTTATTTAGAATTGATTTTAAAGTCCTTTTACTTGTTCATAAAGTGCTAAATGGCGTAGCACCTCCCTACATTGCTAAGTCCCTCACATTTTACGTTTCCTCATGTTCCCTTAGGTCCTCCTCAGCAGGTCTACTCTTTGTCCCAAACACCCTGCAAAATAAAAAATATCTTTTGCTCACTATGTGCCGAAACTGTGGAATACATTTAAGTGGGGTCAGTTAACATTTTTAAGTCAGCTGAAAACGATTTGCTTTAATTTAACATATAGCTAGAAGAAATTATGCTTACAGTGTGAAACAGTTTTAATTTTACTTTTAATTATATTCTTACATTTATGTTTCCATATATTTAATTATATATATATATATTTTATTTTTTTTATCTTTTTCTGTGTGTGTGTGTACTGTGTATTTGTGTTTTGTTATAGGCACACTGGCATTTCATGTGTATGTGCATGGGGGTGTGTTGTATGTTGTATGTATGAATGTAGTGGCTTGATTGGTGGGAGTGAAGGACTACTGGGGGTTTGTCTAGTGGGGTTGTGTTTGTCTTAGTCTCATCACTGTTATTTTCCTGTGTTCAGCACTTTGAGCTGCAGTTTGTATGAAAAGTGCTATATGAATTAAGTTGATTATTATATTACTATTATAGGATTATAATGTGATAGATAACAGGAGGCCAACACTGAAACATTGGTCTATATATGAGTTTTCACATACAGTATTTGTCTCCCAAAATGACAGCTTTATACGTATAGTCAGAATATCAGTGATTTTTTTCCCATAAATTTGTGAGTGTATTTTCTTGAAATATTGCTCCCTCCCCCCAAAAATATTTACATTCCTGGCCCAAATATGCCGCCATAAAAACCAGCCACCAGTGTAAGATGTTTAAGTTGTTTTTTCCTTGCTCATTTGCTAGTATGAAACATCAAGGATTCTCTTAAACCAGTTTTTTAATGGTGTAAAAAAAGAGGTTGGCAGATTTCATTTCAGATATAATGTCAATGATAATTTTACAGTATTGCTCAAAACTCGTCACCTACAACTGTAAATAGTGTTAATGTAAATGTCTTGTGTTTTCCTTTCTTTGAATTATCATCACTGTAGACTCTCAGACTGCAGGATCACAGAGGAAGGTTATGTTGGTCTGGCCTCAGCCCTGAGGTTAAATCCCAATCATCTAAGATCTAAGATCTAAGATCTCTTTCAAACAGTTTCAAATTCCTTACATTAACACGTTTTATGAAGTGATTTAAAACATCCTTTAAAACAACCAGAGAAGCTAAACTCCTGTTGAGAAAAATGAGCCAAGAGAGCAAGATTCAAGAGAGCCCTGCAAAGGCTTGATTATCAGCACATGGTTCCCTACAATTCGACTTACAATTGTCAGCACTTCACCTGGCACAGGAATATGCTGGCACAGGAAATATGCTGGCACAGGAAAAGATGGTGCATCATGAAAGATTCTAGATACCCTGCCACAGCACTTTTCTCCTTTCTACCCTCAGTAATTGGCCTAGGACTATCAGAACAGAAACAGTGGGGTTTAGGGATAATTTCCATCCCCTCACCGTGAGTATGTTTATCACTCAAAAGATATGTTAACATGCTCAGGTTACTTTTTCCCTCTCTTCTTCTATTTAGATTTATTGATACTAGTTAATATCAAGTGTATAAAGAAGCATTCTAGTGAGAATTTAGTACTTAGGTAAGATAACATTTAGATGTGACGATACAATTTGAATTTGAGGATATACAGCTGGCCAAACATACCTCTAATTGGTGAAATATTTGTAATTTAATGCTACAAGTGTCTGTTCTTCCATTCCATTCTTAAAGGCTGAAATTAACTAACTGTTGAGTGTGTCCTGTAAACATCAGTGTGTCTAGTGTGTGATCACATGATCTCATCTCCATCTCTGCAGGTTCCTTAAAAGTGCTGCTGCTGAGGAAGCCTGTGCTGCTGTGACCTCAGCTGTGGGTTCAAACCCCATACTCAGGACTGAGCTGGATCTGAGTGAACTCTTGCCAGGACACTTGGGAGTGACTCAGCTGTGTGCTTTACTGGAGGATTCCCACTGCAGACTGCAGAAGCTGAGGTCAGTGAATGATGTTACAGTCATTTTAATTAACAGAGCTGAGGGGAAGGTGTATATTATACTTCATAATATGGCATTTATAAAAGAGCTGACGGACACGTTGAATGAGAGTTCAAAGAAAAGGTCAAACCACAGTTGATTTGAAGCAAGGGGGAGTGTGCAGAACTTCAGCTCCTGGGATGCAAGTGCAGGGGGGGCGGGGTTCAAAAATCATGTGGTTGGTCACCCCTGGGCACCCCTGTCATAGACAACCTGTGGCAACTACACTCTTTCAAGTTGGGGTTTGAAGGAAACCAAAGCCACTTTGTTGAAACCTCAGCTGATTAGGGACATGTTTGACATTCTTTTTTCATAAAATAGGAGAATGCTAGAACTTTAAATATGTGATTAATTGTGATTAATCATGATTAACTTAATTACTTTTTTATTGTGATTACTTAGATTAATTTTTATTACTTACTATTAATTGACATACTGTTATTTTCTACTCTCCTATTTCAGAAATATATAAATAACAGTCTTAATAGTCATTACAAAGTTAAACTCATGTTTGTTCTTTTCTGGAGGGTCCCAACTGTAAAGTGGAGAAACTAATGTGACCAAAAGACTGTAAGAGAAAAGGAGTTGGAGAGCTCTTTGTTATGATGCAGTATTCAGGCTTTATTGTAGCAATGAGCAGTAATGAAACATATTAAACATACTCCATAGGTTACTAGTTCACCTCCTTCACTCTATATATAAATGAATTACGTTTCTCATGTAAACACATCTGATAACCATTTGTTGCATTGTAAAATAATGAAGTTAATCTCTTCCTCTTTGCCTGTGATGGTTCTCAAGAATAGACATCACATCACCATGATAACATCACCTTTTGAGGGATTAATCTTTCACTATGAATCTCATATTCTGAGACAAGTATACATAATTTCAATTATATTTCATAATTTCTGTAAACTGGAAAAAATAAAGTGAATATCCTCACTATCTTTATATATTTTCACAAATACACACACACAAATACACACACACACACACACACACACACACACACACACACACACACACACACACACACACACACACACCTCATATGTAAAAGGATTTATGCTGATACAGGTGAAAAAACGTATCACTCCCCTGTATCATCTTTTTCCATGTGAGACACTCAAACAAACTCACATACTTTGACTCACTCACACACACACAGATATACTGTACTTCTAAAATATTTGCTTTCACACACGCACGCTTGCTACTTTTTTTTTGCAAAATATTGTGAATTTGACAGAATTATGTGATCAAAGCTATTAAGGATCCCCTTCTACAGTCTGAATAACTGCAGAGCGATGTTCAATCACTTTCCACACCCTCAGTTTTCCTACTGGTGGGGGATCAAACCAGCCCCCCCTCAGGCCTACAAGTCTGGTTACAAAACCTTTCAGTGAATCATGAAGCCAGAAAAGAAACAACTAAAAGTACTTACGTGTAATAAATAAATAATAATAAAGTGGCAGATTTTGATCACTTACACACACACGCACACACACAGATTTGACATGTCTTTACTGATTGTGATTCTGGTGTAAAAAAAAAATCATAGCCTTCCTTGTCATCTTTTTTACATGCATATACATGCATATACCAATGTTGTCTTTTCACAAAATACAGAGAATTTGATAAAACACATCAAGGTGTTTAAAGGAATAGAACATTAATTTCCCTTCTCTCTCTACAGCCTGAATAAGTGCAGCATTGGAGAAGAAGACTTCAGGTCTCTTGCATCAGCACTGAGATCAAACCCTTCACACATCAGAGAGCTGCAGCTGAGTGGGAATAAAGCAGGAGACTCAGGAGTGAAGCATCTTTCTTCTCTTCTGGAGGATCCCAACTGTAAACTAGAGAGACTAGAGTGAGTATCACAAGACCCCACACTGGGCTGATATGAGTGAATCTGACCATGACAGAAAATACTACTAGAGTGAAGATAAGAGTCCAAGCATGCGCACACACACACACACACACACACACACACACACACACACACACACACAGAAACACAACATTGACCTTGTTTCATTGTCTAAAAGGAATCAAGGTCTCCTTCACCATCTCTCTCTCCAGCCTGAATAACTGTAGCATTGCAGAGGAAGGCTTCAGTTCTCTTGCATTAGCACTGAGATGAAAAGGGAAGTGAAGAGGCTGTTGATGAGGAAAGTCCGACGACTCTATGGTTAGGCAAAATACAGAAAATATTTATGAGTATTTTTAGTGTATATTAAAATTCCTCAAAAGATTTAATGAATGAAATGTGGAGTGAAAACAGGCTCCACAGAGGGATTAAATGTGTCTTATCTGAGGGGGCAGACTATCAGCTGGTGTAGACCTATTCCAAGTCACACCACTCATGCAAGTGATTTCTGTGAAGTAATACACATCAAGACACACACACACACATACACACACACACACACACCAATTAAACAAACAAAAGTAAAGATGCACTAATTGCAATTTTCTGAGATGATTTTTTCATGGAGTTTTGGTTGATACTGATTTCATTTTTTTTCCAACCACAACACACACAAAAATGTATTTTCATTTATTTATTTATTTTCATTTCTCTAATCAAACAATTTAACAAAGAAAACCTGATTTTTTATTATGGAAGACTTGAACAGCCTGTGGTCATTAAGAGTGCAATGAATCCCATAGGTTAGGGTGACCAGACATCCCCGATTTACAGGGACAGTCCCCGTTTTTGGTGGTCTGTCCCAGATGAAATACAGGAAAACCCACTTTGTTCCTGGTTTTTGAAGCAAAAACATCACTTATTGTAATGATATTGACTGTAGAATTGGGAGTGTCCCGGGTTTTTCAGGAAAATTCAGGGAGATGTCCTTGATATTCATCTCAGAGGTCTGGTCACCTTACCCTAGGCCTAACCTAGATGCTGGTAAAGTGCAGTAGCCTACTTTAGCGCAAGCAGTTTGTTCTGTCCAAATATCACATAGTATATTATTTTTTCAGAAAGAGCAAAAAAGTCAAACAACAACTCAAATTTCCTGCTACAATTCTGCTACTGCAATTTCGTTATTTTTGCGGAGCAACAGACAAATAAGATTCTAGATGATGGGAGAAGTCCATCTCCTCATCATAGCCAATTTAAACTGTCCAGCACTAAGGTGAGTCAGCTCTGTTTGGAATCCATCAGTGACACGTGGTAAGCTCCGCGATTTTGATTCAGTCTCGCATCATGGCCCCAAACCCCAAACTGAAATTAAAATCTGAGACAAGAGACATTAGATAAAGGAACATACACATACAAACACAAAATCATGCAAAGCACTGCAAGGCATTACCCCCAGTTAGGCACAAGCCAACATGCACTCAAGAAAGGAAATACAACATGAGTACATAAAGCACTGAGCATAACTTAAAGCAGTGGCATGCAGACAATGCAAGCAGGCTCATCAGCAACACACAACACAGGAAAGTAGGAATTGGGCCTCTGAGCCCACGAGACTACTCAGACATACCCACTCCAGATACAGTCACAAGAACAAAAAGATTCAATTCAATTCAGATTCATTTATACAGCACCTTTTACAATAGTATTGTCTCATGGCGCTTTACAGAAGGAGCACCCAAGAGCAACAGGGGCAAGGAAAAATTCCCTCATGTTTAGTTAGTGTAGAAAGAAAGCTTGGGCAGATCCACGACTCGAGGGGCTAACCCAACTGCCAGGGATTATGCAGGAAAAGATCACATACTGAGATAATCTTGGTGAATTTTAAAGCTGAAATATATATGTTTTCATCCACACAAACACACACACACACACGCACACACACACACACACACACACACACACACACACACACACACATACACACATACACAACACTATTTGAAAACTATTATTCCCCTGCATCATCTTTATTCATATGAGCACACACACAAACACACAAATTTTGTCTCTTTCACTCACACACAGATATACTTCTAAACTATTTGCGTTCTCTCTTTCACTCACACACAGAGTGCACAATCTGGTGAATTTGACAGATTTTGGTGTGTAAAGGAATCAAAGACTCCTTCCCCTTCTCTCTTTACAGTCTGTATGACTTCTGTCATTGTGAATGTGAAATTCTGTAGGTTCCATGATGTCATTGTATTGTATTTCATGCATTCATGCACTGTATCTGCATGCAAACTCATGTGGTATAAAGTGATATTGTACCATGAGCTGACCCAGCACAACACAGAGCTTAGGCATGTTTGGCATCATGGCAAACACCATATAGGACCATAGAGGTCGTGTGAAGATTAGTGCTTTTTTTTCCAACATCACTCTGATGAGTTTTTGTAACTGTCCCAGGAACAGAAGGTACAACTTAAAGTACTGAGACCACAAGCCTTCTGATTTCATATTGATATTCAACTGACTTCAGCTTCTGTGTCAGAGACGTCTCAGAGACCTCAGATTACATTTAATTTGTATTGTCAATGACTACAGCATCCTGGTTGAACTCTGCTTTGTTTATGTGGCTGCACTCATGTGGTTGAGAGCCCTGGCTAATTGGCATGTGCTGTATGTGGTGTCCCCTGGACCAGAATACACTCAGGCATTGTTTCCTCCCTGCTGCACACACTAGCCACTTCTCTCTGACCTTTCTGTGCACTTTGTCAGTTTGTCCAGTCTTGAGGTTTAATTTTGCCTCGGGAGACGAGGAGGTCTCCTTGCCTGCTTTTGACAGTGATGTCATACGAGGGCTGACAGAAACACTCTTGGTGCAGCTGGATCTCAGAAGTTGGAGAGAGCACACCATCATACTGGAATGCTTGAACTGAACTGTAAGTCAGTGGACCTGCTGCTTCATGCTGTTTGGTGTTCAACACAGACCCATGCAGGCTCACATGCAGCTTAGGCTCTCCAACACTGTAGTAACATACATCCTCTTTAGTTCCAAGATCATTCCAAGGTCAAAAAATGTAACTCTTATAAGATAAGCCTACAGCTTCACAACATATCTGTACAGCAGTTATATCCTCGGACTCTTGTAATTAGCTCATTATAGTTCATATAACATATAACAGCCACTCACAATATACAACAATTTGGGAACACTTTACTTGACAGGTGAGTACATAACACATTCACAGTAGCTGTCACAAATTGCTCACAAAACATTTATGACAGTTTCATGAGACATGACTCAACATTCACATCCAGCATTTTATAAATGTGGCAGATGAATGGTGATAACTTGTGTACCAGTGTGTGTATAGTGAAGGTCAAGCTTGGCTATAGGAGAGTAAAAGTCCAATGGTGATGGTGCAAAAATGAAGAGTAGAAGTCCAGCACCAAAAACTGCCTGACAAAGAAAGATACAAAAACAGATACCAAGACCAAACAACAAAGTAACACAAAGTTACACAAATTGTGACATTGAAACACAAAGTGTGCAATTCTAGACATTTCCAACACACACAGTAGAATTAAAAACAAAGATTGCAAGCAAAGTTGTGCAATAGGGCTAATATAGCCAGTAAAAACAGAAAGACGGTCAAGTCACAGTGTAGGTGTAGATTATATGATGTGGTGAAGGCAGAGAAGGACAGACAAGGACACTGTAAAGCTAGATGTCATGCTCTTTCACACACACACACACACACACACACACACACACACACTTGCAGCATGTAAAACACATATTTCACAGTCATTTTTCAAAGTCTAAAAGCATTAACTTCTAACACTTGAACATTATGTATTTATACTCTCATGTTCCTGGAATGTTTAAATAACAGTCTTATAGTTGTTATGGTTACATTCATCCTCACATTCACTAGATGGCTGCAAAAGCACAAAATGTAACTCACAGGTGGGCCTGCTGCTTCACACCCTGTCTGTACAACCACCATATCCAAAAATTGTACTTCATAACATTTCTACAATAATTAATGACAAATGTTTTAGTCTAATGTTGCCAAAACATCATTCTAGATAACACACTCTTGTAATAAAGAGTATTTCCATTATATATTCCCACCTGACTGCAACTGCACTTTGCACTCTTCTGCAAAGTGTTTGTGAGGGTTTTATTACACACTGATGTGCCTATGTCTGGTTTGCAACAAATTGTGAAGTTGGAAATCACATTTTGCTTCAAAATAAAGAAAGACTATATTTCCTTTTCTTTTCACAGCTTGGCAAACTGCAGTATAACAGAGGAAGGCTTCAGGTCTTTATCAGCAGCACTGAGATCAAACCCGTCACACCTCAGATGGCTGAATCTGCACGGGAATAAAGTAGGAGACTCAGGAATGAAGCATATTTGTTCTCTCCTAGGGGATCCCAACTGTAAACTAGAGACCCTACAGTAAGTATTACAAGACCAACCACTGAGTTTATGTGAGTGAATTTGTTTGACAGTGACGGTGAATTGCCCTGCTCATTCACACAGACACATATGTGTGCATGACATGCAGCATGCAATGTTAGACACACTTATACTTCACAGTCATTTTCTAACACAAAAATCATTAGCCCTGTAGCACTGGCATTATTTATTCTCACCTACATTTTTCCTACTGGTCGGGTGTTGAAGTGAGACACCCTTCAGTTACAAGTTTGATTCCAAAGCCTTTCAGTGAATTATTAAGCCAAATAATAAACAGCTAAATAACAGAGACTTTTTGATCTCTGCTCGTTGAATCTGCCTCAGGGAAATGGGAGATGATAAATAGATAGACAGACAGACAGACAGACAGACAGGCAGAGACCTTATTTATCCAGAGGATAATGAAGGTGTCCAGTATCTTATACACACACAGACACACTGACTCAGAACGCTCACAGAAGACAACTGTACAGTGATAACAGATACCAGTGTGTGCATAGTGAAGGTAAAGCTTAGCTAGAGAAGAGGAAAAGTATCCAATGGTGATGGTGCAAAAATGAAGAGCAGAAGTCCAGCACCAAAAAACTGCCTGACAAAGACATATACAAACACAGATACCAAGACCAACAACAAAGTAACACAAATAGGAATTAAAGTGTGCAATTTTAGACATTTCCAACACACACAGTAGAATTAAAAATAAAGATAGCAAACAAAGTTGTGCAATAGGGCTAATGTAGCCAGTAAAAACAGAAAGACACTGCAGAACACACTCTTCTGCAAAGTGTTTGTGAGGATTTTATTACACACTGCTGTGCCTATGTCTAATTTGCAAAAAAATTGTGAATTTGGAAATCACATTTTGTCTGAAAATAAAGAAAGACTATATTTCCTTTTCTTTTCACAGTCTGGCAAACTGCAGTATAACAGAGGAAGGCTTCAGGTCTTTATCAGCAGCACTGAGATCAAACCCGTCACACCTGAGATGTCTGAATCTGCACGGGAATAAAGTAGGAGACTCAGAAATGAAGCATATTTGTTCTCTCCTAGTGGATCCCAACTGTAAACTAGAGACCCTACAGTAAGTATTGCAAGACAAACCACTGAGGTTCTGTGAGTGAATTTGATGAACAGTGATGGTGAATTGCCCTGCTCATTCACACATAGACACATATGTGTGCATGACCTGCAACATGCAATGTTAGACACACTTATACTTCACAGTCATTTTCTAACACAAAAATCATTAGCCCTTTAGCACTGGCATTATTCATTCTCTCCCATTATACTCACTCACACACACACAAACAAACAAACACACACACACACACACACACACACACACACACACACACACACACACACACAAAACAATTTCTTTTTTGCAAAATGTAGTGAATGTCACAAAACAGGTCACTGTGTTTAAAGGAATCAATGACTCCTTCCCCTTCTCTCTCTCCAGCCACACAAACATTTGATTTGTAGACGGACTGACACTGATACAGGTTATGGCAAAGCAGTAAGGAAGAGGGAAGGGGAGGAGCCTGTTGAGGAGGAAAGTCCAACAATTCTACTGTTGGCAAAATACAAAAAATAATTGATTAATATTTTTAGCAGATATTAATTAAAATTCCTCAATGTGGGAATGTGGAGTAGAAACAGGCTCCACAGAGGGATTAAATGTGGCTTATCTGAGGGGGCAGACTATCAGCTGGTGTAGACCTATTCCAACTCACATCCTTCGCACAAGCAAGTGATTTCTGTGAAGTAATACACAAGTCACACACACACACACACACACAAAAAAAAACACTCTTGATAGCACAGCACCAATATCTACAGTACACACATTTTTTTTCTTATTTTCATTTCTCTAATCAAAATTTTAACATAGTAAACCAAACTTTCAATTATGATAAACTTGAACAGCCTCTGGTCATTAAGAGTGCAATGAGTCCCCTAGGGTAGGGTGACCAGACGTCCTTGATTTCCAGGGTCAGTCCCCATTTACTTCAGACATACCCACTCCGGATGCGGTGGTGATGAGGTCAGGAATCCTCACTGAACTAGCAGGGAGACAATTACAGCACAACGAGAGTAGTAGAGGAAGGGGAGTTGATGAATCCTCTGGTAGCCAGGAAGAGGAATATTAGGGGACTTATGGACTTAGTGGAGCTGAAGGCTGCAGTTACGAGGCACATAATAACAGGATCATCTGCATCAACAGGAGGGGAGGGGGCACAAACACAGACACAGACACCACCGTCAATCCTGTTCATTCAGTTAGCGCTTTTATTGCTTTTCTGTCATCATCTTTATCCATATAAATGATGAAGGACCCATCCCCCACCACCTCACTGGACAGAGACTGCATCACAGGTACTGGTGAGCACTATGCAGCATTAACCCTCGTAAGGCACCAGGACCGGATGGCATTCCCGCGCGGACTCTAAAATACTGCACAGACCAACTGAGTGCAGTCTTTACGAGCCTGTTCAACATCTCCCTGAAACAAGCCGCAGTCCCCACCTGCCTGAAAACCAGCACCATTGTTCCTGTCCCCAAGCAGGCAGCCTTCAAGTCTCTGAACGACTATCGTCCAGTGGCACTCACGCCCATTGTGATGAAGTATTTTGAACGATTGGTGCTGGCGCATATCAAAACTTACACCCCCCCGTCCCTGGACCCACACCAATTTGCATACAGGGCTAACAGGTCAACGGAGGATGGCATCTCCTTAGCCCTTCACACTGCCCTTTCACACTTGGAGGAACCAAACAGCTATGTGCTGTTCCTTGACTTAAGCTCTGCTTTTAACACCCCTCCAAGCTGGCCATTAAGCTGGCCATTAAGCTGAACAATCTTGGTCTCAGCTCACAACTGGATACTGGACTTCCTTAGCAACAGATCTCAGTCTTTGCACATGGGCAAACTCTGCTCCAGATCCATCACCCTGAACATGGGTGCGCCACAGCATGCGTTCTCAGCCCTCTCCTATACTCCCTCTTCACACACGACTATGTTCCAAAGCACAGTACCAACACAATTGTGAAATTTGCTGACAACACCACTGTGATTGGTCTGATCTCAGACAACAATGAGACGGCCTGCAGGGAGGAGGTGGAGCACCTGGCACACTGAAAACAAAGACAACAGCTTGGCCTTGAACTCCAAGAAGACGAAGGAGGTGATCTTGGACTTCAGACGACAGCGCCAGGGCGACCACCTACCCATCAGCATCGGAGGGGAGACAGTGGAGGTGGTACAGAGCTTCAGGTTCTTGGGAGTGCACATCAGTCATGACCTGTCATGGGCCACCAACACTTCTGCAGTGGCCAAAAAGGGCACAAGGAGGCTACACTTCCTGAGGATCCTGAAGAAGGCTCAGCTACCGCAAAAACTGCTTGTCAACTTCTACCAGTGCACCACTGCCTTGAGCATTTTCTGAATGTGCAATAAGACTCTGGACTGTGCAATTAGGACTGTGTAAAAATTTTGCACCTTATTTATTACCCATCATAGCCTTATTTGTATATATCAACCATATTTGTATATATTATTTAGTAGTTTGTAGTTTGTATATGTTGCTGTTCCTATACTGCTTCTCTGTGCATCTGTGGGCTGTTCTGAATGACATCTCACTATACTTTGTATTGTGACAATAAAACACTTCTACTTCTACTTCTACACTCATGCAGAAACACACACACTTTGTCACTCACTCACTCATGGAGAGATAGACTTCAAAGTATGTGTTCTCTCTCTCTCTCTCTCTCTCTCAGAATTCTGTGTTCAAAGGTATTAAGGACTCTACTACTTGCTTTCATACATACACACACACACACACGCACACACACACACACACACACAATTTGAGAAACGAGAGGGAGGATCACAAGATCACATACTGAGAAACTCTCAAATTTTGAAATGTGTATGTTTTTACACGTCTACATCTATATCCACACACACACACACACACACACACACACACACACACACACATACACACACATTTGAAAACTGAAAATTAATTTTTTTCCCCTGCATCATCTTTTTTAATATGAGCACACACACACAAACACACAGATTTTGTCTCATTCACTCATACACAGAAATACTTCTAAACAATTTGCTTTCTCTCTTTCACTCACACACAAAGTGTTTTTTAGCAAAATATAGTGAATTTGACAGAATTTGGTGTTGAAAGGAATCGAAGACTCCTTTCCCTTCTCTCTCAGCTCAGGCATGTTTGGCATCATGGCAAATACCACATAGGACCATAAGGGTCACTTTGATGAGTTTCTGTAACCATCTTATGATCAGAAGGTACAACTTAAGCTACTTACTCTGATTTCATATTGATATTCAACTGACTTCAGTTTCTGTGTCAGAGACGTCCCAGAGACCCCAGATAGATTTAATTCACATTCATTAATTGCTCACAAAACATTCATGACAGTTTCATAGCACCACAAGACAATTGTATTGTTAAATGGCGCTGTATAATATTGAGTCATGTCTTATTAAATGTCATGAATGCTTTGTGAGCAATTTATGACAGCTGCTATGAGTGTGTTATGTACTCAAGTAAAGTGTTACCATTTATTTTAATGTTGCCAGAAACACTCCAGAGTGTACATAACACCCTTTATGGAATGGAAAGTATGTTCAGTATACAATCCCATCTGACTGTAACTTGATTCTGCAGAGCACACTCCACTGCAAGTATTTGTAATGTGGTCATATGTGGTCATATTACATACTGCTATGGGCCAAAATGTTGTCTGAATGTAAACAAAGACTATTTATAGCTGTTAAAAGAAAAGGAAATGTTCAGTTTCAGAAATACAGATGTGGTCTATTTTTATATCTCATGTCCAACATGCACAGACAGAACTTACTGTAGAAACTGCTCCCCTCCTAGTCCTCATGTGTGTCCCTATGGTGATCTAATAAACGAATTCCTTTCTTTCTCTCTACAGCCTGTCATGCTGCAGTATCACAGAGGAAGGCTTCAGATCTTTAGCAGCAGCACTGAGATCACATCCATCACGTCTCAGAAAACTTTGGCTGTGGGGTAATAAACCTGGACCCTCAACACTGGAGCTCTTCTCTGAACTTCAGAAACATCCTGACTTTAAACATGTTCAAATACATGGACTCTACTGATTCCATTCACATTTTATTCCACATGGGCAGGAAATATCTCCAGACAAATAATCAATTAAAAAATGTTTTTTGTTTGGTGTTTTGTCTATGATAATCAGAATAATATGACCTGTTCATGCAGTACTGTTGATACTTTGTGAAGAATTGTTGTTATTCTTATTTCTGTGTGAGGAGGGATATGTGTCCCCAAATAATTTTATTTTCACATATAAATGTTCAACAAAATCTTTGTAAATAGTGATGTATGATACCACACAAATATCTGTCTGTAAATGAGAGGATGATCTGTTATCTATTTGTTTTATCTTCACACACTTCTCAGAGTTGTTGTTAAGGGCACAAGCAGGTGTGGTTACAGTCTACTGTTTGGCTAAGAAATGTAAAAGGTAACATTACACACACACATACTAAGCATGCAGTTTAATTAAAAAATATTGCATTGAAAAAAGCAGGTGTTACTCAACTTTGGAAATTTCCTTCATACCATTAATTTTTGAGTTTTAAAAAGGATAGTTTTAAGTTACTTGCAATTTTCCAGGATTAATTTAAGTTTGAAAGTTAGTTGAAGCAGCGTCTGCTGCATTGGCTTGTCAAGGCGATAGGCCTGGCATATGATGCGTCTGGCATACATCCACCTGAATGGCTGAGAGCCCACTCCACAAGGAGCATCTCTGCGCCGTGGGCCGTATGGAAAGGCGTCTCTGTGCAGGACGTTTGTCAGTCGGCCAGCTGGGCCAGCGATAACACCTTCTACAGCTTGGGCATCATTAACACACCTGTGACCCACTCCGTCCTGTCTGCAGATGTGAGCTTCGTTTCCAATCCTGTGGTGTGGAGGCTGTATGTGCGCCTCTGGTTTGCTATACCCACTCACTATGTGTCTGATGTGATATTGAATCTCATGTGCATGTCTGTTGCTTGCTATGCCTTCACTCACCATGTCTAGTCTGGCGTGGCGTGACCATCATGCGCACACCTCATTGCACAAGGTTGTGATGTTATGTGCGTGCCTAAGGCTCGCCCTGCCCAACTGTTCGAGTCTGATACCGAGAGGGCTGGCATGAGTGCTGACTGCGTGGCGACGTTCACTCTGTTCTGTCTGTTTGTAGGACGTGCAACACCGTATGCAGAGGCTGTGTTATATGCATGTTCCCAACAGGTGGCATGGAAGTGCTTCGACTGATAGAGAACGTTAGGTTATTGTGAAATAACCTCAGTTCTCTGAAGGTGAACACAAAATGCATCTACTTTCCGTCCGTACACTGCAGCTACTATGCTTCAAGTGTGAAAGAGGAAGATGTGCAAGCACCTGTGTTTCATAGCCTATGGGCTGAGATCAGCGTATGCACACCTAATGCCTGACTACGTCAAGCTTGGTGGTAAATGGTTCAGCGGAATTGGATTTGACAAGGTGATATCCCAACAGGTGGCACCTTGTATTCTCCTTGAGAGAACCGAGGTTATTTCATCATAACCTAACGTTACTTTTTCATATATTGGCAAAAGTGGAAGTTAAAACCTATTGCAGGATGGAGTGAATGAAAATCTCACCTAAACATTTTCTGTTATCTTCACTTTCAGTTATGCTTGGCTTGAAATAGAATGAATGATATCTGAGAGATCCACAGATATGGTTTTGTCACACCAGCCCTCCCGTAAGAATGGAGGAAATAGCAGCCAAAACAACCAGCTCAAAAATTGGAAAGAAGAACCGTCCCCCTTCAAGGTAACAATAAAATTCTATGATGTGATTCGTGTTAAAAGTGCAAAAGGAATGTGTACAAACTTGTCACAACACAAGCCTTGATATGGAGCTTTGCTGGAAAGGGCTCAAGGGTAAAAAAGATTGAAAAGTCCATCATATAAGTCAATTAAAATGTTAGGTGAGACAGTTGTCCTTTTACACTGTATGTAGATCCACATGCCATGTTCTTAGTTTTGACTTGCAAGATTTCTAACAGGTATTCTTCTTCATCTCAGTCCACATACATTTACACAAGCTGGGCTACCACTTTGTTTTACCTGGGTTCACTGCACAGCTCTCCATTGCAGTTGTTGAGGGGCAAATCTGCTTTAAGTACTCATGACGATAGACCAAAAAGTTCCCGATATTAAGATCACAGATAATACAGGTACAGACAAACAAAATAATGCCAATCTCAACTGATTTGATTGATGGTGATATGGATTTGTAAAATGGCATACGTGTTCATTCTTCACTAAAATAATCACCTCTGAGGATTCAATTCAATTCCATTCTATTTATACAGCACCTTTTACAACACTATTGTCTCCTGGCATTTTACAGTAAGGAGCACCCAAGAGCAAAATCGTGTCAGCACTGTTGGTGTGAATTCCAAAGGAGGAGGAGGTCCCAAAGTGTACATAGATGTACAACTCATAAGGCTTGAGTGTCGTGAGATGTGAGAGCCACTTGATAATGGTACAAAAGTGTAAATGGGCAGTTTTGAACAGACCCCAGAGAACAGCGCCTTTAGTTTGAGTTTGCCACAGTAGTGACCTCAAGTTTGTGTCCTCAACTTTTATATGGCAAAATTTCATGACAGTAGGATATATGAACACTCCGACATTTAAGGGAAATCCTGAATTGTTTTCTTCAAAATCAAATTGGAATTTTGAAAGTTTGAAATGAAAGTCCAAACTTTTTCTTCTTAAGGTTTTCACATGTGTGTGTCTTTTTCCAAAATTGCATCACATATTTTTTTATCAGGCTACAAATCTATTATGTTCATTCATTAACTAACTTGGCCACATTAAACCAACTCAGCAACACACACACTGATGATACCACACATGCTATAAAGCTTGCTTTTCCAATCTAGCTTTTCATATTTAAATATTTAAATTAATCGTGCTTCTCGACAAACTGACAAAGTGACACCAAGCCTGTTCATGATCATACACACTGGCCCCCCACACATGCCAGGCTTTCTTCTCCAATAGGCTGCACCTTTCACACGTTACAACCTAACTTTACTGTACTGTGGCACACAACTGATTTCTTCCTTTGTATTTTTGAATGTATGTGATGCATTTGATGTATGTGTGTGTGTGTGTCACATGTCTGTGTGCCTATGCGTATGTTGTGTATAAGCTACTAGACACCTTAATTTCCTTCTGGATAAATAAAGTATATCTATCTATCTATCTATCTATCTATCTATCTATCTATCTATCTATATCTTTTCATATGCACCCCATGCCAAATAAGCAGATGTGATTGTTTCCAGTGTTTTGGAAATTGATTTCTGTTGTTTTTTCTTTCTTCTTAAATGGAGTGCATTATTTATTTATTGACCACATCACCTGTGCCCACTTGTTTGCCTATGAGGGGTGATGATTCAGATCACTGCATGATCAACTTCCAGAGTGCAGATTACATTGATGAATTAAGGTAAACATACTTCTTGCTACAGATGTAAGCCTGTATAAATAAGGGATGGTAGGATGATTTGGTGAAGGGTATTTTACCTGATATCATGCTCGGTTCTGAAGGGGTGCAGAGGGGAACTGAGCCAATACAAATGTGTGTCTTGCCCACCCAATGAAAAATTAATATTTTTTCTTTTCATCCAATGGGACAAACATACTGAATTATTAAAAACCATTCCTTAACCTCTAACTGGGCTGCAGAGTGACCTGAAGCTCATATTCCAGGTTTAATGTACTGCTATGCTTACTGTAACTTGCTCAGATTTGGCAATGCTTTTTGAAATGTGAAACAGTCTGTAACTTTACTGCTGCTCATCCACATCTATACATGCTCAACTAAAAGCAGTTCAAATAGTGTGTAAGAACTGCAGTGTAGTTGGTAGGGTTAATGTTCACACCTCTTCCATGGCACTGATGAGGTTCTGGGTGGATTTGCTGTCTCATTTGCCACTGTAACACCTGTGCCTGAGTAAGAAGAGTTCATGACCACATTCAAGTATTCATGTCCACAGTGAAACTGGCTTTAGTAGGCCAGCATAACTGGTTATGCAGGATAAAATAAACAGCAAACACATACAGACCCTGCCAAAAGAAAAGCACAAGATGAAAAACAGGAAATGATTTTTAGACAAATCTTAAAGGAGAAATCCAGTGTGATTCAATCCATAGCCCTGTTGAGGTCACAGAGTGCTGTCTGTCTAGTGTTCACTGCCAGCTCACTATACGGCCTATGTTGTATCAAATCTTGTGACCTTGGAGAACAGGGCTATGGATTGATTCACACCCAATTTCTTCTTTAAATAATTGAAAGCTGAATGGATTTCTGTGTGAAACTCATTCTAAATGATTTGCCTCTTCTTTTAGCACTATGCATAATGTAGTGCATGATAATGACTTCATGATTGACAAGCTCTTACCAACAAGATGTTGAAGATGATATAAAGGATCTGCATCCAGAGGAATCTGTAAGCCATATGCAGTCCTGCCCAGAGCCACACCAGAGAGACCAGAGCAAACAGATAGAGGACCATGGGGATCTCTGAAAGGGTTTAACACAGACACAGAGAGAGACCACAGAAATGTATATATTCATTTGATTTTTTTCTTATGTATGTGTATATATTTTTTAAAAATCCATTTGCAGCAAGCATGAAACATCTGTGGTAGAAAATGTGCTGGGAGTTCCTTCTTCAGTTTTAGAATTACTGTGCCATGTAAAAATTCTACATTAAATATATATTCACTCATTCCAATTCTCACACACTCTTGCACACAGACCTGAGCTGTTGGTGCGGCCCCTGTAACTGTCATCATAAGCCTTCCACTGCTGAGTAACCTGATCACCTGATCACCATCACACACAGATGAGTGGCACCAAAGCAGCTGAACAGAGGGCAGCATACACGTTAGGGATGAAACACCTGAGAGGGAAATATGTTAAGATGTCAAAAACTCATTGCATGTACATGTACGTTACTGGAAAATGATTTGATCTTCTGCCTAATATTGTACTTTGAAACACACATTTCCATTACCACCTACAGTAAGAATGAGGGAGGAAACACCTGTTGAACGTATTTTATGTTCTTCCTTTGATATTTGAATATTTGATAATTGAAAATTAATTACAAAAAACACATAAATTAGATACTTATATAATTATTGCAAAGCTGATTACTGTAGAATTTAATGTGACTATGGATAAGGTGAAAAGTTTTCAACATCGCAAAATTATGGTATGTTTTTCTCAAATTTGCACACACACACACCTCCACTTCATACCATGATATCAGGAAGAGTCTTTGTCACACACACCACTCTTGATGTTCATCTCAATGGTGAGCACTCTGGCGTGGAACACTGACCAGCGATCTAGAGTTCTATCGACTGGTTCTTCAGTTCCACCATCAGCTCAGTTGACTCTCCTTCAGAATGGGTCAAATCAGCTCCACACAGGCACCATTCCACCATTACATACCATATTGCTGATAGCATCCACACACTCATCAGCATCTCCCAACGTTTCTCTCTGCAACCTGCAGTAGTGCAGTGCCAGCTGTGTACACCAGAGGGCCAAAAGGAGAACATCAGTCTGCCAACATTCCTCCATTTATGGTAAAAAAGAAAAGGTGTTGGATATGTTGTTACATTTAGGCCCACCGGTCATGCTAGGCGGTGGTCTGGTTCATCAAGGGCTGTGAACTTGAGAAGAATCTAGAATCCAGTGGTCTATAGTTTTGTACATTTAACCACCCTCTTTTCTGACTCTTTAAATGTTGATTTGCAGTTGCCAATGCATGGGGACTAGCTGAATATTGGAATCTGGTATAATGAGACAAAACCTAAATACAAAATTTACATTTTGGAAAAAAAAAATATTGTTAGGCAACATTTCAAGCTTTTCATTTTGCACCAATAAACATGTATCAGTCGGTCTCCTGCCTAGAGTATTAATGGTGATTCTATAAGCTCAATCAGTTGAAAAAATAAAATAAAATACGTTAGCCTGCCTTTCGTGTGCTCGCTGTAATAAAACATAACTGCACAGTGCTTTTGAACTTTTACATGTAGCTCCATTTCCTGCGGGCTGCAGGTGCACACGGCATAAAAAGGGGAGGGTTCAGGGAAAATGAAAGTAAACTGAAGTGGCCATCTTTAGGAAGGTGAATTCTTTAAACCTCGAGTAGGTATAGTTGGGCATTAGTTCAACGTGTTGCGGATTATTAAATCTCACAATGGCTTAGATTACAAACTACATAGGCTGTTTCAGAAAAATGGATTGAAATTCCTTGATACACCTCGCACAATTCGCTGTTGAAAGGTGGGTTATTATTTTTTAGGCCTATTTCACTGCCTATTTGACGTTTGAAACACTCATAAAAAATCTTTGTTCAGTGTGCATAGCCTAGCCTACATGTATTAGTTGGCTATATCTTCATGGTTTGTCTTTGAACACTGTGTGTAGGTGTATATGCCCAAAATTGTAAAATAGCTTCCATAGTTTTTTTTCCATTAACGATTTCTCTGACACGCATGAAATAGGTCAGATTGTTGCAATAAAATTGTGTTAAGTGAACTCGGAGGAGAATCGCGTTCCCTACATAACTAGTGAATATGCGGTCCATGTATCGCTTTGTAGTGCTTTGTTCTATTTGCAGATTTTACATGAAAAGAATGAAAAATTGGGTTAGAACTTCGATTATCGACTTTTCAGACTAGTCAGCAAATTGAATTCTGTTTGTCTGATCTGTCATTTGTGTTGTGTGGCAACCCGTATTAGCAATTCAGTGTGGGGGTCTGGTTTGTGTGGCTGCTTGTCTTGACTCTGAGGCAGGTCACATGACCAACTAGAAAGTTATAAAGTTTGGCTTTTTTTTCTGAGATCACCCTCTCTTGCTGCTGCTATTTGTCACTGTGACTGTGGGCTCGTCTGTCATGCAGGATGATTGCTAGAACCATGTGTTTCACACTTCATGGAAGACACAGAGGTGTCTGCCTGATATTTGAGAGTTTTGACCTGTTGAGTAGCTGAGCTACAGACATTGATGCTCTGCACTGGAATGTTCCATTATCCGCCTGTGTTACTGTGCTGTGGGGAGTACTGAACGCTCTTGCAAAGGACCAGACCAGCCACTGTTTTACTGTTAGTTCCCAAGTCTCTGTTGAAATTTATTTTGTTTGTTTGATGATTTTGTTTCTTTTGTATGGTTGTTTTGTTTTTCCTTTAGTTGTTATCCTTTATCTGTCCTGGGCTTTCTTGCCTGGGCTAACTGTCAGGTCACGGCCACGCCCCCTCACTCTACGCCACGGTCTCACAGCTCATCTCCTCGTTTGCACTCACCTCTTCAAGCCCGATCACCTTCACCTGAGTTTTGGTTAGTGTCACCTGGTCTCCACTCTACTTAAGCCTCCCTCCCGCTTCACTTGGGGTCTGGTCTCATCGCTATTACCTTGTCTCCTGTTCCCTCGTATGCTCCCTTCGTCTTCCGTGATCTCCGGCATCACCTCCCGCGCCCGGGCCGTCGTACTCCAGGAGCGGCCCCTGAAGGGGGGGGTAATGTCAGGTCCGCATCGGATCTGGTCACGGCCACGCCCCCTCACTAACATTGTCTTGTAGTTTTAGTCAGCTAGAATTTTGGTCAATATGGTGTTGGTAGCTGGCTGTTCTACTCTCTTTGTCCCTGTGTAAGTTGTCTCTGTATAAGGCCAGATCTGCACCTGGCTACTGCTCCTGCACCTGGCAGGTTAGGCTATGCGAAGGTCTGTAGCCTATCCATCGAGGGGGTCCCTCCTGACCTGCCAGGTTAAGTGGGACTGAGGATTTGAGCGGTCCTCAGTCGCCCCCAGTCAGTGTGGTGGGCATAGGCCTACTGTACGTGTACGTCTCGAACTCGCTTGGTGTACTATAAGTTTATTGATAACTCCATCCATCTCATTTATACCTCTACGAATGGCAAGTGGTGCAACCTGTACCAGGACATCTCAATGATTGGGACATGCCCTTGCGCGGTTTTAAATCCAGTATTTACCATTTCAAAAAAAACAGACTCGAACAGCAGTAAAATTAAAAGATAACATAAATTATCTATTTGCTGAGTAGTCTTAATGATGGGTAATGGAGGTTTTGAGCCCATTTTTAATTTTCTTCATGTGAATTCTGCAAATGGAGCAAAGCACTGCACAGCGTTACATGGACCATATGCGAAGAGTGTGGCACTTTTCACGATTTCTGTGGTAGGCTACCGTCAAGTATAACACGTTTGTATCAAGCATAACACATAGGCTATCAATTGAGTTTAGTGACTTCATGTGTTTATAGACCCAATCCTAGTGGTGTGCCATTACATTTTGTCATAGGGAGGAGAGAGAAAAGAAAAGTTAAAGAAAAACTGAAGTAGAGCACATTGGGAAAGTGAAACTCTTCAAAAGCAAAAACACTTTATCCAAAACCAAAACAACAGCGACACTTACTTGACACACTGCAGACAGAAACCTCGTCATATTCAAATGCTGGTAGTGCCTGCAAATGTAATTAAAATATAAATAACATGGAAATGTTATATAACAAAATCTATTGTTGTAGACTAGTTGTAGGCCACAGCAAAGTCAGTCGTGTGTAATGGAAGTTGTGCGCCAATCTGGAGAGACTCATCTCACAAAAATTATGTTGTCTTTTTCACCGTGTTGTGAGTGTTTTTATTGTTCTTTGTGTGTCTACTGGATGCCTTCATCTCATTCAGAAAGTAGGTAGGGTATCTATCTACCACTTAAAAGTTGTTTTTAAATAACTGTAGTGTAGGATAGATGTAGAGTGTGACATTGCTTTAAAGTGCCATGAGACAATACTATTGTGAAATCCACTGTATAAATATAATTGAATTGAATATTTTTCTTTTTTCTTCATCCAGACTGTTTTGATGTTTTTTTTTTTTTTTGATTATTCTTTAAAGTGAATCCTGATGACTAATCACTCACATTCCACTGTTCATGAAAAGTGACGATGGACAAACAAGTCAACATTAAACAGGGGGACAGTCCAAAGGGGCAGAGGTAGGATAACTGTGCACTTATAGGTTCATCAACCTGTTACACACACAGTACTTTAAACCACAGCCTCATGTTCTGGGATTCAGCAGTGAGGAGCGTGTAATCCTCATGATTATTACGGCTGAATGGCCACTCAGAGTTGAATTAAAGAAGAAATCCAATGTAAATCAGATAATAGCTCTGTTGTTCAAGGTCACTGAATGCTGTCTGCGGGAAAAAGAACCAGAACATTTGATGCAACATAGACTGAATAACGAAGCAATAGCTAATGTTAACTGTATAGAGCATAGCAAAATAAAACTGAAAGTAAGTTACTGTGCCTGATTCACTTAGTGTTAGTTGCCAGTTCACTATTCGGTCTATGTTTTATCAAAGTAAACTCTGTGAGATGTCATATCAGAGTGTTCATATCATGGTTGGAAATGCACAACATTCTCAAACCATAGAAATAAATTAGTGTTTTTTTTATACAACAGCCCACTCCAGTATGCGAGACCTCCATCACCTGTGCCCACATGTATGTCCATGAAGAGTGACCAGCCAAAGAATCATGACATCACATTCCACTCTGGAGATGGCAATGACGGATCAAGGCAAGTCCCTGAATCAGAGAAAGGATGTTCTACAAACTTTAACACCTTACAGTACAATGTAGATGAGCAAGGGATTCTTGCACATATTAATTTCATGTTTTATGATGTCACAAAGCTGCTCTATTTATAACCAGTGAAGCATCTCATAACAGAACACCTGAAAAAAACATAATGTTTGTCCTGTGCCTAAACCCCAAGTGCTGTGCCAATTCTCAGTTGCCTGTTGTGTAAAATATCCAGTTAGACTGAAGTGGAAAGTCCACGAGACATTTTTGTTCCTAAATGTTCATATAATATGTCATAATTTAATCTCACTTAAAATATAATATGAAAATATGTTTTGTGCATAACATCCAACTCTCTGGCCTGTGGTGAAGAACTGCTTGCTATTAGTGTGACATGTTTGAGTCATCTTGTATATGGAGTATGAGTTTCTAATGCCTTTTTGGTAATTCACATACAACTATAAACCATGACCAGGCTGTCAGACTCAATAGGATTCAATGGTTTCTTTTTAAACTACAGGCCAATCCATCATGAGAAACCTGCATCACCTGTGCTCACATGCATGTCCATGAAGAGTGACGTGTCAGAAGATCGTGACATCAACTTTAAGCATGATGATATTATAGATGAATCAAGGCAAGTTGGTTCTCTGATCTGATGGGTCAAAAGTGACAAGATGTTTTAAAACCAAAAATATGTCCCAGCTAAGAGAACAATATATGATGTGTGATTTTATGAACGGAGGCTTTTTACCCCCTTTTTATTGTATCTGTCATTGTCTTTGTTCTTGGGTGTGTCTTTGTGTAGCTGTGGCAAATGTTATGTTTTATTATTTGTTTTCTCCTACATTGACTGTAAAGCACTTATATATATTTATGGATATAAAGGTGCCATACAAATACATTTTACTCTTTAATGAAAGAGACATGATTAAAGATGACATAAAATGGAAAACCATTTTCACATTGGCTTTGTTGCATATGTATAGAGCCATCATGAAACTGTAGCCACTAAAAATATCAACAAAGCCAGACTGTGATGCAGTCATGAAATCAACTATAGTTTGCCTGTGGTTGCAGAATTGGGCACCATTTAGCCAAAGTGAATTACTTCCATTCCATGCCTAAACATAAGGTTGTAATTAGGTTTGTAAAATTGCATCTGAGCTCATTTTTGATAAATCAAAATTACCTTCTATTTTACGTCAGAGAACAAGATACAATATTCCATCCATCCACTATGTCACCTTTAATGGTTTTTTGACGAGTCAGAACTGCAGCAGCTTCCAGTGTGGAGCTTTTGTGGATAGACTGGTCCCTACAAAAATGTTATGATAGTTATCATAAAGTGCTAGTAGATTTACAATGGTAAGTTGTGAATATACAGTTTAAAAAATCTGTTTCATCAACTAAAAAACACTGTACAGAGTGGATAAAGGTTTTGGATGCTTGGATGTTTTAGAAAAGCAATAACCTGCTCTGAGTCTGTGAGTTTTGTTTGTTTTACCATGGCTAAAGGGGTTTGACAACTACGCTCTGTTCTGTGTCATGCCTAGGGTTAACTCCCTTTAGCTGTGGTAAAACGAACATAACTTTCAGCCTCTCTTTTTGTGTACTTCTGGAATTCATGTTCCTCTATAAAACATTAAACTTAACTTAAATATCTTTTTTGTAAAGTAGTCATACACATAAAAGTAAGGAAAACCATTGTGTTATTTGTTGCATCCATTTTACTCAGAGGCCAAATGAAAGGATGGAAATCAGATGCTTTCATTGACCAGATTACCCAGAGTCAACAGGGAGACCTTGAGCACATATTCCAGGTTTGGAATAAGGTCACATCATTGCTGTACTGCTATTAGTCATAGAAAAAAAAAAATTCATATAAAACATTATAATTATTTAAAACAATCACTGTACTGTACCTCTGCTACAGTTAAGATATATAAACCTCGTGCACTCCAGGTATTGGAACAGAAGATCATTAGCTTTGTGAGGAATGAGGTGAAGAGATTTAAGAGGATTGTGAGTCCAAATTACCAAGAACAGTTTGAGAGTAAACCTGAGGATGAGAGTGATGCCAGAGAAGGGGCTCTGAAGATGGCACTGCAGTTTCTTAGAAACATGAAGCAACATCATTTTGCTAACAAACTACAAGAAAGTAAGATACCTTCTTGACTACATTTTTTTTAATCAGTAAGATACTGTACAAAATATCTGACCTCAGTGTTAGTGCATAATATATTATGTTCTCTTTACAGATGAGCTGCATGTACTGTGTCAGACAGAACTGAAAAGAAATTTCAAGCAAAGGTATCAGACTGTGTTTGAGGGAATACCCAAGCAAGGGAGCTCTACTTTGTTAGAAAAGATCTACACAGAGATCTACATCACAGAAGGAGGAAGTGGAAAAGTAAATGAGGAGCATGAAGTCAGACAGATTGAGTCAATATCCAAGAGACCAGCTGGACATGAGACTCCAATCAAATGCAAAGACATCTTTAAACCCTTACCTGGCCAAGACAAACCAATCAGAAGTGTGGTCACAAAAGGAATAGCTGGCATTGGTAAAACTATTTCAGTTCAGAAGTTCATTCTAGACTGGGCTAAAGGAAAGGAAAATCAGGACATTCACTTTATATTCCCACTAACTTTTCGAGATCTCAACCTCATGAAAGAAAGACGGTACTCTTTGATAGATCTCCTCCACAGCTTTTTTACAGAAATAAAGCTGTCAACTTTTCCCAGCCAGACAAACCACAAGGTCTTGTTTATTTTTGATGGTATGGATGAGTGTCGTTTCCAACTAGACTTTCAGAAAAATTAAAGTTTGGCTGATGTGACAGAGGCCACTTCATTGGATGTACTACTGACAAATCTTATCAAGGGAAATCTATTTCCTTCTGCTTTACTCTGGATCACCTCTCGACCAGCAGCAGCCAATCAAATCCCACCTCAGTGTGTTGACCGACTCACAGAAGCACAAGGTTTCAGTGACCTACAGAAAGAGGAGTACTTCAGGGGGAGGATCAGAGACCGGAATGTTGCAAACACAACCTTCTCTCACATTAAATCTTCAAGAAGCCTACACATCATGTGCCACATACCAGTATTTTGCTGGATTGCTGTCACTGTTCTTGGACATATTCTTGAGACTGGTGTTGAACAAATCCCAAAGACTCTGACTGAGATGTACACATATTTCCTCATTTTTCAGACCAAGCAGAGGAGCCTTAAGTTTGAAGGAATTCATGTCTCTGATCCACAGTGGAACCAGGGAGATCTCCTAGGTCTTGGGAAATTGGCCTTTGAGCAACTAGAAAGGGGTCATCTGATCTTTTATGAAAAAGACCTGAGAGACTCTGGCATTGATGTCAAAGAGGCAGCAATACAGTGTGGCATCTGCACCCAGATCTTTAGAGAAGAATTAGGCATTCAGCAGAGAAAGGTGTACTGTTTTGTGCATCTGAGCATCCAGGAATATCTTGCAGCTTTGTATGTGCTGTTGATGCTGACAGAGAAAAGGAAAGATGTCCTGTCCAAACCTAAACCTCCAACCAAAGGCATTCAGCTATTTCAGGATTCTATGATCATCTTGCAAATGACAGCTGTGGACAAAGCTTTGGAGTATGAAGATGGACGCTTTGATCTTTTCCTGCGTTTCCTTCTTGGCCTCTCTCTGGAGTCTAACCAGAATCTCCTACATGGTCTACTACAGAGAGAACAAAATCAGATGGGCAATAAGGACATAATAAGTTACATTAAAGAAAAGATCAGGCAAGTTCCTACATCAGAAAGAGTCATCAACCTCTTCCACTGTCTGAATGAACTCAATGATCACTCCTTAGTGGAGGAGGTGCAGAATTTCCTGAGCTCAGGGACACTTTCTGAATCTAAACTCTCAACTGCCCAGTGGTCAGCTCTAGTGTTTGTGCTGCTGACATCAGTGGAGAAGCTGGATGTATTTGACTTGAAGAAGTACATCAGGTCTGATGAAGGACTGCTAAGACTGCTACCTGTAGTGGAAGAATCACAAAAGGCTCTGTGAGTATGATTGCAATATGCACTTCTGACATCACTAATGTAGGCCTGTATATAAAAGTCATTGTTAGAAATGTACTGATGGATGTTTTCTACTGAAGGCTCAACAGCTGTTGTCTCACAGAAAGGAGTTGCTCAGCACTATCATCTGTCCTCTGCAAAGCATCTTCAAAGCTGAAACATCTAGACCTCAGCAACAACAGTATTGGAGATTCTGGGGTCCAAGAACTCTGTAGTGGACTGAAGAAACTAGACTGTACACTGGAGACACTTAAGTAAGACATTTTACACTTTTGCTTATAGTTGTGGAGGAGCAGCGGTAACATTGCTGTCTGACAATTGATGGCCTCCTATCTGGCCACTGCCATGTACAGACTCACATAGATGCTTTGATGGTTTACCTGGTTTGACCAGCTTATAGCAGCTGGTTTTGCTGGCCATACCAGCCATTTCCAGCTTGCAAATTGTTCACACCATCAAACCATAACCAACCTCCAATAATGTCCAATCTGACAGCATATGATGTCCTGCCCAGCTAGACCATTGCTGGAAAACAGCTTGACCAGTTTGCATCAAAGACCTACCTAGAGCATCTAAAACAGCTACCAGCATAATATGTTTTTAAGCAATTCTTTTTCTTGCTGATATCAAACAATCAATCATTATCTTACACCAGGCAAAGCCTGGTTTGAACTGGATTTTTCAGCAGGACGGTCACTTATACATCTGACAGCACCTCTCAAAATACCACATAGCGTCAATAATAATTTTTGATTGTTGCTGAAAACTAGCCACCTACAGATACATAGACTTCCGATAAATATCTTATGTTTTCTTTCTTCCTTTGTATCATCATCAATGTAGACTCTCAGACTGCAGTATCACAGAGGAAGGTTATGTTGGTCTGGCCTCAACCCTGAGGCTAAATCCCCATCATCTAAGAGAGCTGGATCTCAGAGGAAATGATCCAGGGGAATCAGGTGTCAAAGCACTGTTAGACCTAAAGAAGGACCCACAGTGTCGACTGGAAACTGTCTGGTAAGTACTGTATACCTCAAGGAGAAAAGTTGAAATATCTGTTTCAAAGAGTTTCAGATTTGTTACATGAACAAGTGAATTGATGTTTGCTGAAACACCATTCATAAGTTAGTTTCAGGTTATATGTGTTGCTGTTGATTATGGAAGATGACCATACTTAAAGGGACCAGATAAGACTGATGTCCTGTTGAGGAAAATGAGCCTAAAGAGTGTATCCTCACAGGGTGTATTATGGAAGCTGCAGTGAAAGGGACAAGAGAGCACTGCAAAGGGTTGTTAAAACTGCACAAAAGATTATAGGCACACAGTTCTCTGCAATTCAGGATATCAACATCAGGCACAGTGGGGTTTAGGGACAATTTCTATCTATTCACCAGAAATCTGTTAAACACTCAAAACGTTAATCTTGTCCCTCTCTTCTGCTATTTATAGTTCATTTATATTGACTGCATTTTAAATATGACTATAGACTTTGAAGCTGATGATTTACAGCTGTATCTGACCAAACAGACCTTTAATAAATGAAATATTTGTAGATTTAAAAAATGATGCAATAATATAAGTGTCTGTTCATCATTTCTTACAGGCTGAAAGGCTGTAGTGTGTGTAGTGTGTAATCACAGCAATTAACAAACTAACTGTTGAGAGTGTCCTGTAAACATCAGTGTGTCTAGTGTGTGATCACATGATCTCATCTCCATCTCTGCAGGTTCCTTAAAAGTGCTGCTGCTGAGGAAGCCTGTGCTGCTGTGACCTCAGCTGTGGGTTCAAACCCCTTACTCATGACTGAGCTGGATCTGAGTAAACTCATACCAGGACACTTGGGAGTGACTCAGCTGTGTGCTTTACTGGAGGATTCCCACTGCAGACTGCAGAGACTGAGGTCAGTGAATGATGTTACAGTCATTTTAATTAACAGAGCTGGGGGTAAGGTGTGTTTTATGCTTCATAATATGACATTCATAAAAGAGCTGATGGATGCTTGGATGCTTGGACTGAACTGTACTTAACAAAAAAGTAAATGCAACCCATTACGTCTTTTATTTTATATGATAACTAGTGGTTAGAGATATATCCTTGCATAACTCTGTGAAGGACCCCCTTCTTTCTCTACAGTCTGAGTAACTGCAGAGCGATGTTCAATCACTTCCCACACCCTCAGTTTTCCTACTGGTCGGGGATCAAACCAGCCCCCCTTGGACGTACAAGTCTGGTTACAAAGCCTTTCAGTGACTCATGAAGCCATATATGTATATATATGTAATATATATAGGAGTTACTACAATCAGAGTTATTTCCTCTTGAAAATATAGATGTATCTATAGGCTACATTTGGTATCAGAGTTCTTTCAGTGATGGCTGTTCTTCCCCGTAAGACTCATCAGTAACTGTAGGCTCACTGAGAGGCGCTGTGGAGGTCTGTCATCTGTCCTCAGCAAAGCATCTTCAAAGCTGAAAGATCTGGACCTCAGTGACAACAGTATTGGAGCTTAGATTGTCCAATGAGATTTCTTTGGTTAGATTGGTTTTACTTACACATAATTAAACTTCTCATTTTTGAAATCCAGTGTGACATCAAAATTGATTTCAGCACATGCAAACATTACTTGTCAAAAATAGAAATTTGAGGAAAAAATCATGTCATGTTTAAAGCTATGAATTTATATTTCCCCTTTTCTCTACAGCCTGAATGACTGCAGTATTGGAGAAGAAGGCTCCAGGTCTCTTGCATTAGCACTGAGATCAAACCTCTCACACATCAGAGAGCTGCAGCTTTGGGGGAATAAAGCAGGAGACTCAGGAGTGAAGCATCTTTCTTCTCTTCTGGAGAATCCCAACTGTAAACTGGAGAAATTAGAGTGAGTATCACCCCACACTGGGCTGATATGAGTGAATCTGACCATTACAGAAAATACTACTAGAGTGAAGATCAGAGACCAAGCGTGCACACACACACACACACACACACACAAACACACAAACACAACATTGACCATGTTTCATTGTCTAAAAGGAATCAAGGTCTCTCCAGCCTGAATAACTGCAGTATTGCAGAGGAAGGCTTCAGTTCTCTTGAATTAGCACTGAAATCAAAAGTGGAGGAGCCTGTTGAGGAAGAAAGTCCGACGACTATATGGTTAGGCAAAATACAGAAAATATTTATTAATATTTTTAAATATATTAAAATTCCTCAAAAGATACAATGAATGAAATGTGGAGTGGAAACAGGCTCCACAGAGGGATTAAATGTGGCTTATCTGAGGGGGCAGACTATCTGCTGGTGTAGACCTATTCCAAGTCACAGCCCTCGTGCAAGCAAGCGATTTCTGTGAAGTAATACACATCAAGTCACACACACACACACACACACACACACACACACACACACACACACGCACACACAAAGGAGTGCAACACTCTTGATAGCACAGCACACCAAGCATGCAGTGATCCAGACCCGCCACCAGTGGACTACAGCCTCCCTTTGGGCCTCCCGTGTCTGACAATTAAACAAACAAAAGTAGAGATGCACTAATTGCAATTTTCTGAGCTGATACTGATTTTTTTATGGAGGTGCCTCAGCTCTGTTTGGAATCCATGTGGTAAGCTCCCCTATTTTGATTCAGTCTCACATCATGGCCCCAAACTCAAATCTGAAATTAAAATCTGAATTCTAAACTATGAAGTTGCGCTTGCTTTACACAGTTCCAACAATCTGTAAACACAACAAATTCACCATTGGCCATAACTGGATTTCCACTTAGAAAGTGAAAGTAATGTGTAATGTGTGTAATGTCGGCCTATATGGCACAAGTGATTAGTTTTCATTCAGGACTGCTGGTGACAGAAGAAAATATTGTTTCGTTTCGTCCGCTCTGATAGCCCTTGCAGGTCTGCCAAAATTGGATGATCCCTGTTGTAGGTTAGCCTGCGCGCGTTCAAAGTGTGTGTATATTTGTGCTACTGATATTCCAATGTACACATGCATTTGACCGACATGAAATCAGAATGTTTTCGTCTCACCGGCCAATCGTTGGTCATCGGCCATCATGTGAAAATATGATGCATGATTCCGATCATGAGCTGGTCAATCGGTGCATCCCTAATCAAAAGTTGAAAAGCAGAAGCTGCCATGAAACAAGAGACACTAAATAAAGGAACAACATGCATTTTACTTCTCACATGGCAGGCTGTTTCTCCTCTCCAAAGTCTGCTGGGTTACTGCATGTTTGTTGAGCATGTCTGTGGCCATCACACACCATCAGCTCTGCAGTTCTACCAAGGGGGGCTCTTGCATCAGCTCAGTTCCAACCCTCTTTCAGATGCAGTGCTGTAACTGTAAGTCAGTGGACCTGCTGCTGCATGCTGTTTGGTGTTCAACCCAGACCCATGCAGGCTCACATGCAGCTTATGCTCTCCAACACTGTAGTAACATGCATCCTCTTTAGTTCCAAGATCATTCCAAGGTCATTATTTTCAAAATCACAAATTTTAACTCGTAAAGGTGAGCCGACAGCTTCACAACATAACTGTACAGCAATCATATCCTCAGACTCAACTCACAGTCTAGGTGTAGATTGTATGATGCGGTGAAGGCTCTTTCACACACACACACACACACACACTCACTCATTCACTCACACACACACACACACACACACACACACACACACACACACACACTTGCCGCATGTAAGACATGTATTTCAAAGTAATTTTTCAAAGACTAAAGACATTAACACTTGAACATTATAGAAATATTTAAATCTTCAATTTAATTTCAAACATTTATTATACAGGAAAATTTTAAAGTATCGGTCAGTTACAGTTTAAATGGACCTGACTCAGCTTAAACTGGTTTTCAGCAGGTTCCTGTTCTGCAGCACATTAAACAGGGTTCAGGTTTACAAGACACAGACACAAGATAGACAGATACAGACACCACTGTACAACAGCAACAACAACATCTTGGAACACAGACAAGAGTACAGACAGAGTAGACAACAACATTGTGTAGACATTAACAACACTGTGTAGACATTAACAACATTATATAGACATTATAGTTGTTATAGTTACATTCATCCTCACTTTCACTAGATGGTTGCAAAAGCACAAAATGTAACTCACAGGTGGGCCTGCTGCTTCACCATATCCAAAAACTGTACTTCATAAAATTTCCCACAACATCATTCTAGATAACACACATTTGTTATTAAGAGTATTTCCATTATATATTCCCACCTGACTGCAACGGAATTCTGCAGAACACACTCCTCTGCAAAGTGTTTGTGAGGGTTTTATTACACACTGCTGTGCCTATGTCTGGTTTGCAAAAAAATGTAAAGTTGGAAATCACATTTTGTCTGAAAATGAATAAAGACTATGTTTCCTTTTCTTTTCACAGCCTGGCATATTGCAGTATAACAGAGGAAGGCTTCAGGTCTTTATCAGAAGTACAGAGATCAAACCCGTCACACCTGAGATGGTTGAATCTGGGGGGGAATAAAGTAGGAGACTCAGGAATGAAGCATATTTGTTCTCTCCTAGTGGATCCCAACTGTAAACTAGAGACCCTATAGTAAGTATTACAAGACCAACCACTGAGTTTCTGTGAGTGAATTTGTTTGACAGTGACGGTTAGTTTCCCTGCACATTCACATAGACACATATTTGTGCATGACATGCAACATGCAATGTTAGACACACTTATACTTCACAGTCATTTTCTAACACAAAAATCATTAGCCCTTTAGCACTGGCATTATTTATTCTCACCTACATTTTTCCTACTGGTCGGGTGTTGAAGTGAGACACCCTTCAGTTACAAGTTTGATTCCAAAGCCTTTCAGTGAATTATTAAGCCAAATAAGAAACAGCTAAATAACAGAGACTTTTTGATCTCTGCTCATTGAATCTGCCTCAGGGAAGTGGGAGATGATAAATAGACAGGTAAACAGACAGACAGACAGACAAAGACAGACAGACAGACAGACAGAGACCTTATTTATCCAGAGGAAAATGAAGGTGTTCAGTAGCTTATACACACACAGGCACACAGACTCAGAACGCTCACAGAAGACAACTGTACAGTGATAACAGATACCAGTGTGTGCATAGTGAAGGTAAAGCTTAGCTAGAGGAGAGGAAAAGTATCCAAAAATGCAAAAATGAAGAGTGCTAAGGAAGTCCAGCACCAAAAAACTGCCTGACAGACAGATACAAAAACAGATACCAAGACCAAACCACAGAGTAACACAAATAGGAATTAAAGTGTGCAATTCTAGACATTTCCAACACACACACTAGAATTAAAAACAAACATATCAAACAAAGTTGTGCAATAGGGCTAATGTAGCAGGTAAAAACAGAAAGACAGTCAAATCACAGTCTAGGTGTAGACTGTATGATGTGGTGAGGACAGAGAAGGACAGACAAGGACACTGTAAAGCTGGATGTCAGGCTCTTTTACTTACACACACACACACACATACACATACATACACACACACACACAGACACATACACACACACTTGCAGCATGTAAGATACATTTCAAAGCAGCAATGTTAGACACACTTATCCTTCAGTCATTTTCTAACATAAAAAGCATTAGTCCTTTAGCTCTTGCACTCACACACACACACACAGTGTTTTTTTGCTAAGTATAGTGAATTTGACAAAATTCTGTGTTCAAAGGCATTAAGGACTCATTCACCTTCAGGTTTCCTGCATCAGCACTGAGATCAAACCCCCACATCAAAAAAACTGTGGCTGAGTGGGAATGAAGCAGGACACACACACACACACACACACACACACACACACGCACACACACACACACACACACACACACACACACACAACGTCTCTTTTGCAAATTGTAGTGAATATCACAAAACAGGTCACTGTGTTCAAAGGAATCAATGACTCCTTCCCCTTCTCTCTCTACAGCCTGAATAACTGCAGTATTGCAGAGGAAGGCTTCAGCTCTCTTGCATCAGCACTGAGATCAAGCCCCTCACACATCAGAGAGCTGCAGCTGAGTGGGAATGAAGCAGGAGACTCAGGAGTAAATAACCTTTCTTCTCTTCTGGAGGATCCCAACTGTAAACTGGAGAAACTACAGTGAGTACCACAACATCACATACTCACCTGATATCAGTGAATTTGAATGCAACTAGAAATTAGTATGCCTTGCGAGCACACACACACACACAGTGAAAATATTACAATATTCCAATCTGCAAAACAGGTTGTCATATTTAAAGCTAAGAAATGTTTCCCTTTTCTGATGCAGATTTAGATTTATTTTGTTGTAGAAACAATGGAAATGAAGTTGTAGTCAAACTAGCAGGAGTGTACCACACGCATCAGAAATCTGATGTGAATCAATCCATAGCGCTGTTGTTCAAGGGCATCGATTGCTGTTGGTAGGAAAAAGAACAAGAAATCAAACCGATCAACAGAAAGCACTAGCTGAATGAGGCACAAAAACTCACTTATTATTTATTATTTTTTATCACTTCACCATAACCTAACGTCCTCTTTCAGTCAAAGCACTTTGACGGCACCGGTTGGGAACACGCATACAACACAGCCTCTGAACGCGGTGTTGCATGTCCCACAAACAGACTGAACTGAGTGAACATCACCAGACAGTCACTAGTCATAAGAGAGGGCAGGTGCTCACACCAGCCCTCTCATGGTGTCACAAACTCGAACAGTGGGGCAAGCCCTAGGTGCACACACTACATTCAACTACAGAGGAAGGAAAATGTCCACTCTGGTATCACAACCTTATGGACACACAATGAGCAGTCACAGCGGGCCACAGGCGCATGGTGAGGTCAAAGGCCAAAGGTGCTACATTAGACTAGACATAGTTAGTGAACACACAACAAGCCACAGGCATGCACATGACATTCAATATCACATCAGACACATAGTGAGTGGGTGTAGGGAGCCGGTGGCGCGCACGCAGCCTCCACATCACACAGGTGGGCGAGGTGTCCTTGGCGGCTCGGGATTGGAACTCTCAACTGCAGACAGGACGGAGCAGGCCACAGGTGTGCTAATGAGGTCTGAGCTGTAGAAGCGGGTAAAGGTGTTACCACTGGCCCAGCTGGCCGACAAACGTCCTGCACAGAGACGCCTTTTCATACGGCCCATGATGCAGAGGAGTGGCACCATTCCAACTGACGTGGCACACAGAGATTGCTGCCAGGTAGACTTTGAGTGTTGAGAAGGCAAGGTCTTCTCCAGCAGATATTGAAGGAAAGATAAGATGGTAAATGGACTGCATTTATATAGCACTTTTCTACTCCAACAAGTTCTCAAAGGGCTTTATAGAGTATGCCTCACAGTCACCCATTCACACACATGCATTCACACACCGATGGCGGAGGCTGCCATGCAAGGTGCCAACCTGCCACCGGGAGCAATTTGGGGTTCAGTATCTTAGATATCTCAAGGACATCTCACCTCAAGGACACTTCCATGCGGTCAGGCAGAGTGGGGCTCAAACCCGCAACCCTTCGCGGTTGCCGAACAGTACCTCTACCACCTGCGCCACCACCGCCAGCATCTACAGGGCATGTGAGTGGGTTGTGGCCATGTTCCACGCACCATGATGTGAATACGTCAGCTGCTACTGTGTGGGTGGTGGGTGCCATACTGTGCAAGCTGTCTATGCCATACAGTCGCCAGGGCTCTCCCAGCACGAGGGAGATCAGGTCCGAGAACCATGTCCGTGCAGGCCAGCCAGGCGTTACTAAGATCATGGTGTGCTTCTCCATGTGCACTCTGTCCAGCATCCTCTGTATGAGAGAGATGGGAGGAAACACATCTGTGCCCATAGGGGGGTTGTCAACATGATCGATAACCACAAGCTGGCAGTGAGCATTCACCTTGGATGCAAATAGGTCTAGATAAGCTAACATGAACATGTTCCAGAATATCCACACCACTTACGTATGAATTTTCCAGTTCGTGGCTGACGGACCGCCTCTGGACAGCAGGTCTGCACTATAGTTCATAGGGCCTGGGGGGTGAGCTGCATGCAGCGAGAGGACTCGAAGGACAGGTTATGCAGCGGTGGTCCAGTGTAACAGTAACAGTGAATTGCCTTGTGCTCCTTCACACACAGACATGCACATGTGTGCATAACATGCAACATATAATGTTAAAACATTCACACTCATACTTTAGTCATTTTGTCATAATATATTCCTGTATCGGTGATGTGTTAGCCACCAAAATATTAGCAAAAACTATGGCTAAGAGGTGCTGAGGTGCTCGAGGTAGATGAAGTGTAAGAAGCAGTCATTTGTCATAAATGTTTTACACAAAGTTTTATGGTTATTAATTGAGAAGGTTGCTATACATTCTTTTCATATTAGGCGTGACAATGTGTACAGCAAATTTTATAGCTAATTTATGTATAATAATGTATACAGCTAATTTTCTCCAGATTTAATTGTTCATTTGTCATTAGCACCCCTTGGACAATTTTGTTTACTTCTCTGGATTGGTTAAACCAAACTGTACAAATGTTTCCTTGTTTGAAAGATGGATAACACTTTATTTGAAGTCTACATAAGGTGACACGAGCCTGTCATAAACATGACATGACACATACCATGAATATTAATGACACTTAATTCAGTGTCATTAAGTGTCATTCGGTTTTTGAAACGCAGACTTTGGGATGCAGACCTTACAAAAACTTTCAAAAACTTTTTGTGGTGGCGTGCTTGAATAATAAAATCATATGATCACAAATGTTTGTTTTTTGTTTGTTTGTTTGTTTGTTTTTAGAATAGAAATGGCAGGTGGTTTTTCAAACTGCCAGATAATGTGAAAAATAACTAGAATACGACTGCAAAATATTATCTACCAACAGATGGATAATAGGATCAATGTAATTGTAATTTAAATGTCTTGTGTTTAATTTTTCCCTTGATATTTTCACCTAGACTTTCAGACTGCAGAATCACAGAGGAAGGTTATGTTTGTCTGGCCTCAGCCCTGAGGCTAAATCCCAATCACCTAAGAGAGCTGGATCTCAGAGGAAATGATCCAGGGGAATCAGGAGTCAAAGCACTTTTAGATCTTAAGAAGAACCCACAGTGTCAGCTGGAAACTGTCTGGTAAGTACTGTATATCTCAAGGAGAAAAGTTGAAATATATGATTCAAAGAGTTTCAAATTCCATATATGAACAAGTGATTTGATGTTTGCTGAAACACCATTCATAAGCCAGTTTCAGGTTAGATGTGTTGCTATTGATTATAGAAGATGACCATACTTAAAGGGACCAGATAAGGCTGATGTCCTGTTGAGAAAAATGAGCCTAAAGAGTGTATCCTCACAGGGTGTATTATGGCAGCTGCAGTGAAAGGGACAAGAGAGCACTGCAAAGGGTTGTTAAAACTGCACAAAAGATTATAGGCACACAGTTCTCTGCAATTCAGGATGTCAACATCATGCACTGCCAGTGGAAAAGAAGGTGCATCATGAAAGACTAGCTACCCTGCCCAAGCACTTTTCTGCCTTCGACCCCATAGTAAATACTATAGTAAATATCTATCCTCTGGCTCAGGACTATCAGTACAGGCACGGTGGGGTTTAGGGACAATTTCTATCTCTTCATCAGAAATTTGTTAAACACTCAAAACTTTACTTTTGTGCCTCTCTCCTGCAATTTATATTTATTTATATTGACTGCATTTTAAATATGACTATAGACTTTGAACTTGATGATTTACAGCTGTGTGTGACCAGACAGACCTATAATAGGTGAAATATTTGTAGATGAAAAAAGTGTGTGTGTAGTGTGTAATCACGTAAATTAACAAATTAACTTTTGAGAGTGTCCTGTAAACATCAGTGTGTCTAGTGTGTGATCACATAATCTCATCTCCATCTCTGCAGGTTCCTTAAAAGTGCTCCTGCTGAGGAAGCCTGTGCTGCTGTGACCTCAGCTGTGGGTTCAAACCCCTTACTCATGACTGAGCTGGATCTGAGTAAACTCATACCAGGACACTTGGGAGTGACTCAGCTGTGTGCTTTACTGGAGGATTCCCACTGCCGACTGCAGAAGCTGAGGTCAGTAAATGATGTTCCAGTCATTTTAATTAACTGAGCTGTGGGTAAGGTGTATTTTATACTTCATAATATGGCATTTATAAAAGAGCTGATGGACACATTGAATGAGAGTTCAAAGAAAAGGCCAAATACACCATAGATTTGAAGCAAATGGGAGTGTGCAGAACCTCAACTCCTGGAGTGCAGGGGGGCGGGGTTCAAAAATCATGTGGTTGGTCACCCCTGGGCACCCTTGTCATAGACAACCTGTGGCAACCGCACTCTTTCACGTTGGGTTTGAAGGAAACCGAGGAGCACCACTTTGCTGAATCCTCCGCTAACCAGGGGCATGTGTGACATTCTTTTTTTCACAAAAGTGGGAATTCTGGAACTTTACGATTTGTGATTAATCGTGATTAACTTAATTACTTTTACTATTATTTGACACACTATTATTTTCTACTCTCCTATTTCAGAAATATGTAAATAGCTTAATAGTCTTAATCTACTTAATAGCAGGGCTTTGAACCAGAATTTTTTGCCAATTGGTTCGTTCCGAGCAGAAACCGAATTTTAACGTTTCTGGTTTTGGGTTCCACCATAAAATTGACGTTCACGAACCGGTTAGAACAAAAAAATATCGTTCCCGGAACGGTTAATTACGTTCCTTGTCAGATGTTTAACAACAATAGGCATATATTCTATATATTGCTAGTTTATAGCTATATTGTGACTTACATATATAGATAATTTATAATACAACCTTCATTGAACAAGACAAGAATTGTTTCTTCAAGAATTGTGCTATTTATTGTATTGAAACATTTTGTAAAAATGATCAAGGCATGGTCCAAACCAGATTAACTTGGCTTAGTCTATGTAAACAAAATATTGCAATTAGGCCTACCTTACCATATCCGCCAGGTATTGTCAACAAAAATGCCATTCATATTTATTGTAGACTATATAGCCATGAAAAACTTTCCATACATAACAAAAAAAGAATTCCCATACCATATGTCAGGTAATT
Source organism: Tenualosa ilisha (assembly GCA_015244755.2). Lineage (NCBI taxonomy): Eukaryota > Metazoa > Chordata > Actinopteri > Clupeiformes > Clupeidae > Tenualosa > Tenualosa ilisha. The sequence goes on from PYXC01002691.1 coordinate 156,323, forward strand.
TAATCAACAAAACATTGGCTATATGTGTTTATTAAAGTAGTCAACATTTTTCCCCATATAACAAATATCTCGAATATTGGCAGAGTTTATAACGAAACCATTTCCAATTGCCTGTTGCAATGGGTCGATTATTTTCCTAAACCCAGAGTCGTCTATTATAGAGAATGGTCTGCCGTTAACTGTAACAAGCTCCAAACAAGCATCTTCTAGAGCCTCAGGAGTAATAGGCACTTGGACTAATTTGGGCTTCTTAACAACTACTGCATCCAGAGTCTTTTGCCCTGTAGAAGCAGCCCTTTTCTGTACGGCGTCAGTGGAAGCGTTTTTGAATATGTCCAGATGCCTTCGTTGGATATGTCTCTGCAAATTCCCCCCGTGGTTTCCCTTAATTTCGACTCCACATCCATCCACGTTGCATTTGGATTTGTTTGTTGCTGGGTCAAACGAAAAATGTTGTCGCATGCGATTCTCAGAATGTCTTCCCATCTGAACACAAGAAGTGCCAAAAATAAAGAATTAGTTTGCGCGTTACCAAAGAAATACTGTAGCATATGCTAGCTAGACAGGCCTGCATTGCTACCCGTTAACAATACCCTATTTAATATTCGCAAGGCAAATATATGCTATTGATATTGTGTCTGAAACTAACATTTTAAATATTGATAGACTACAATATTTACCTCTTTATGTTTCCTTTGAGATGTGGAAATAGTTGGTAGTCCTCCCCATACATCTGATGACGGTCCTCCCGCTCTCTCAATCAATGATCTGGTCAATCAATGGTCTATCTTGAACGTTACAGGCAGTGAACCTCTTCGGGTCATTGTAGGCTACCATAGACGTGTTAGGTTAGGAGACGAATGACTTTGATTCTAGGCTATACAGAATTTTAGAAGAACGAAATAAACCGGTATTAACCGGTTACCATTATTTTTGAATAAGCGTTTCTGTTCCGGAACAAAAAAATATATAAAGTTTCTGGTTTTGGTTCTGTTCCAAGCAAAATGCTAAAAGTTTCCGGTTTTCGTTTTCGTTCCTTGAACTGGTTCAAAGCCCTGCTTAATAGTATAATAGTTTAATAGTAATTATAAAGTTAAACCTATATTTGTTAGTATCTAATGTGAGAACCAAAAGACTGCAAGAGAAAAGAAGTTGGAGAGCAATTTGTTATGATGCAGTATTCAGTCTTTATTGTAGTAATGATCAGTAATGAAACATGTTAAACATACTCCATAGATTACTAGTTTACCTCCTTCACTCTATATATGAATGAATTACTGAATTATTAATGAATTACTGAGGCATTCATTTTTCACTATGAATCTCATATTCTCAGACAAGTATACATAATTTCAACTGTAAACTGGAAAAAGTAAAGTGAACATCAGAAGATCACATACTGAGATAATCTTAGTAAATTTGAAATGTGTATGTTTTCACAAATACACACCATACACACATACAAACACCTCATATGTAAAAGGATTTACGCTGATACAGGTAAAACTACTTTTTTGAGTGAGACACTCAAACAAACTCACACACTTTATCGCACTCACACACACAGACGTACTTCTAAAATATTTGCTTTCACGCATGCACACTCGCTACTTTTTTGGGGGGGAAATATCGTGAATTTGACAGAATTTTGTGTTCAAAGCTATTAAAGACCCCCTTCTCTCTCTACAGTCTGAATAACTGCAGAGCGATGTTCAATCACTTCCCACACCCTCAGTTTTCCTACTGGTCAGGGATCAAACCAGCCCCCCTCGGACGTACAAGTCTGGTTGCAAAGCCTTTCAGTGAATCATGAAGCCAAAGGAGAAACAACTAAAAGTGCTTATGTATAATTAAAATTAGAATATATATATACAGAGTTATTTTCTCTTAAAAATAATGATGTATCTAGAGGCTAAATTTGGTATCAGAGTTCTTTCCATATGGTCAGTGATACCCTTTAAGACTCATCAATAACTGTAGGCTCACTGAGAGGAGCTGTGGAGGTCTGTCATCTGTCCTCAGCAAAGCATCTTCAAAGCTTAAAGACCTCAGTGACAACAGTATTGGAGATACTGTGGTCCAGGAGCTCTGCACTGGACTGAAGAGCTCAGATTGTACAATGAGATTTCTTTGGTTAGATTGGTTTTGCTTGGTAGATGACGTATAGGATTTTGATCACTTTGATCACACACACACACGCACACACTCACACACACACACACACACACACACACACACACACAGACTTGACATGTCTTTACTGATAGTGATTTAGGAGTAAAAAATTCATTAAAAAATCATAGCACCTCCTTGTCATCTTTTTTTCATGTATATACATGCATATACCAATGTTGTCTTTTCACAAAATACAGAGAATTTGACAAAATACATCATGGTGTTTAAAGGAATACTACATTCATTTCCCTTCTCTCTCTACAGCCTGAATAACTGCAGTATTGCAGAGGAAGGTTTCAGTTCTCTTGCATCAGCACTTAGATCAAACCCCTCACACATCAGAGAGCTGCAGCTTTGGGGGAATATAGCAGGAGACTCAGGAGTGAAGCATCTTTCTTGTCTTCTGAAGGATCCCAACTGTAAACTAGAGAAACTAGAGTGAGTATCACAAGATCACATACAGACCTGGTATATGTGGATTTTAAATCGGAAATGTGTACATTTTCACATGTACACGTGCATGCATACACACACACACACACACACACACACAATTGATATGTTAAGGTATTAATGCTGATACGAGCTGGGGCAAAGCAGTAAGGAAGGGGAGTTTGAGTCTCAGATAGTCTCACTATTCCACCCGGTGAACAGTTATAAATCTCCTCCCCAGGGACCATCAGAAAAGAAGCCCCCAATTGAACATCTGCACAAGTCCAATGCGCTAGACAGTAGACATGAATTTCATTAAAAATTAGTTTATTGAAAATAAGGGAAAAGGGAAGGGAAGGAGGCTGTTGATGAGGAAAGTCTGACGACTCTGTGGTTAGACAAAAAACAAAAAATATTTATTAATATTTTTAGCATGTATTAAAATTCTTCAAAAGATTCAATGAATGAAATGTGAAGTGGAAATAGGCTGCACCGAGAGATTAAATGTGGCTTATCTGAGAGATAGACTATCAGCTGGTGTAGACCTATTCCGAGTCACACCACTCGTGCAAACATGCAATAAAGTGATTTCTGTGAAGTAATACTCATCAAGTGTCTCACACACACACACACACACACACACACACACAAAGGAGTGTAACACTCTTGATAGCACAGCACACCAAGCATGCAGTGATCCAGACCCACCACCAGTGGACTACAGCCTCCCTTTGGGCCTCCCGTGTCTTTTGGCCAATTAAACAAACAAAAGTAGAGATGCGCTAATTTCAATTTTCTGAGCTGATGCTGATTTTTCATAGAGTTTGACCAGCCAATACCAATTTTTGTTGATTCTGATTTAATTTTTTTCCAACCACAGCACACACAAGAACATATTTTCATATTTTCATTTCTCTAATCAAACATTTTAACATAAAAAACCTGATTTTAGATTATGTGCAATGAATCCCATAGGTTAGGGTGACCAGACATCACCAATATCCAGGGACAGTCCCCATTTTTGTAAAACAACAGGAAAATATGATTCTAGATGATGGGAGAGGTCCATCTCCTCATCATAGCCAATTTGTTCAGCACTGAGGTGTGTCAGCTCTGTTTGGAATCCATCAGTGACATGCGGTAAGCTATTTTGATTCAGTCTCACATCATGGCCCCAAACTCAAATCTGAAATTAAAATCTAAAAGACTAAACTATGAAGTTGTGCTTGCTTTACACAGTTCCAACACAACAAATTCACCATTGGCAATAACTGGATTTCCACTTAGAAAGAGAAAGTAAACAGTCAGTGTGTAATGTTGGCCTATATGCAGGACTGCTGGTGACAGAAGAAAATATTGGTTCGTTTCGTCCGCTCTGATAGTCTTTGCAGGGATGCCAAAATTGGATGATCACTGTTGTAGGTTTGCCTGTGTGCATTCAAAGCGTGTGTGTATCAGTGATGCTGATGTTGTGCTGTACACATGCATTTGACCGGCATGAAATCGGAATGTTTTGGTCTCACTGGCCAATCACCAGTCATGGGCCTTCATGTGAAAACTGTATGATTCCGATCATCAGCTGGTCAATCGGTGCATCCCTAAACAAAAGCTGAAAAGCAGAAACTGCCATAAAACAAGAGACACTACATAAAGGAACATACACATACAAACACAACATCATGCAAAGCACTGCAAGGCATTACCCCCAGTTAGGCACAAGCCAACATGAACTCAAGAAAGGAAATACAACAGGCGTACATAAAGCACTGCACATAACTTAAAGCAGTGGCATGCAGACAATGCAAGCAGGCTCATCAGCAACAAACAACACAGGAAACGTAAATAAACTAAAGAAACAAACATGTAGGAATCCCAAATATGGTCGCCAAATATTTCCCTGCATCATCTTTATTGATATGAGCATGTGGTAAAAAATTAGAGGCACGCAACTTGGTGAATCACTGCAGTCTTTAATCATGACGCTGGAGACAAGTTACCCACACACAAAGGTGTGCCGATTAACAAGCCCATCTTCTTGGAGACTAGGATTCCCTTTTACACCCCCCTGAACACACATCACATGTAAAACAAATGGCAGACCTTCCTGCCCTCACAAATGGCATTTGAGTTCTTGCCCTTCTGTTGTTTTAACTTGTCTAGGTTCCATGTCCACTCCCTCTAAATTCCTGGTGGAGACAGATGTCTATCTGATTTTTCACATTCACGATCACATTCTGTTACCCACATTCCCAACCATATTTTGCTTGATTGGCTGTTTTACCCCTTTAGAATAAGGTTTTACACATGACATACATTTGTATCACATTATTATTATTCTCTTTTACTGATATTCATTTCTAGGATATTACACATTTTTCTACAAGCACACACACAAACACACACATTTTTTTTTCTCACTTACACACAGATATACTTCTAAACTATATGCGTTCTTTTTTCACTCCCACACAGTCTTTTTTGCTAAATCTGGTGAATTTGACAGAATTTGGTGTTCCTTCCCCTTCTCTCTCTACAGCCTGTATGACTCCTGGCTTTGTGAATGTCATTGTGAATGTGAAATTCTGTAGGTTCCATGATGTCTTTGTATTGTATTTCATGCATTCATGCACTGTATCTGCATGCAAACTCATGTGGTATAAAGTGATATTGTACCATGAGCTGGCCCAGCGCAACACAGAGCTCAGGCATGTTTGGCATCATGGCAAACACCACACAGCACCATAAAGGTAGTGTGAAGCTTAGCGCTTTCATTTTTCACCACTCATCACTCTGATGAGTTTCTGTCACCATCTCATGATCAGAAGGTACAACTTAAACTACTTGGACCACAGGCTGTCTGATTTCATATTGATATTCAACTGACTTCATCGTCTGTGTCAGAAATGTCTCAGATTAGATTTAATTTGTATTGTCAATGACTATGGCATCCTGGTTGAACTCTACTTTGTCGATGTGACTGCACTCATGTGGTTGAGAGCCCTGGCTAATTGGCATGTGCTGTATGTGGTGTCCCTTGGATCAGAAAACACTCAGGCATTGCTTCCTCCCAGCTGCACACACTAGCCGCATCTCTCTGAACTTTCTGTGCAGCTGGATCTCAAAAGTTGCAGAGAGCACAACATCATACTAGAATGCTTGAACTGAACTGTACTGAACAAAAAAGTAAACGCAACCCATTAGGTCTTTTACTTTATAGAATAACTAGTGGTTAGAGATATATCCTTGCTTTATAAAGTCTCCCTCTTATAAAGATAGGTTTTAATATGATGCCTCTGGTTGAGGACTGGTTTGCATTTTACTTCTCACATGGTAGGCTGTTTCTCCTCTCCAAAGACTGTTGGGTTACTGCATGTTTGTTGAGCATATTTGTGGCCATCACACACCATCAGCTCTGCAGTTCTACCAAGTGGAGCTCTTGCATCAGCTCAGTTCCAACCCTCTTTCAGATGCAGTGCTGTAACTGTAAGTCAGTGGACCTGCTGCTTCATGCTGTTTGGTGTTCAACACAGACCCATGCAGGCTCACATGGAGCTTAAACTCTCCAACACTGTAGGAACATGCATCCTCTTTAGTTCCAAGATCATTCCAAGGTCATTAGTTTCAAAGTCACTAAATTTAACTCTCAAAGCTGAGCCTACAGCTTTACATCATATTTGTACAGTAATCATATCCTCAGACTCTCGTAATTATCTCATTATATTTCTACAACATATAACAGCCACTCATAACATACATCAATTTGGTATCACTTGACGGGTGAGTACATAACACATTTACAGCAGCTGTCACAAATTGCTCACAAAACATTAATGACAGTTTCATAAGACATGACTCAACATTCACATCCAGCATTTTATAAATGTGGCAGATGAATGGTGATAACTTGTGTACCAGTGTGTGTATAGTGAAGGTAAAGCTTGGCTATAGGAGAGTAAATGTCCAATGGTGATGGTGCAAAAATAAAGAGTAGAAGTCCAGCACCAAAAACTGCCTGACAAAGAAAGATACAAAAACAGATACCAAGACCAAACAACAAAGTAACACAGCTTGTGACATTGTAACATACAAAGTGTGCAATTCTAGACATTTCCAACACACACAGTAGAATTAAAAACAAAGATTGCAAGCAAAGTTGTGCAATAGGGCTAATGTAGCCAGTAAAAACAGAAAGACGGTCAAGTCACAGTCTAGGTGTAGATTGTATGATGTGGTGAAGACACAGAAGGACAGACAAGGACTGTAAAGCTGGATGTCATGCTCTTTTACACACACACACACACACACACACACACACAGACACTCACTCACTCACTCACTCACAGAGAAGGACACTGTGAAGCTGGATGTCACACACACACACACACTTGCAGCATGTAAGACATATATTTCATAGCAATTTTTCAAAGACTAAAGCATTAACTTCTAACAGTTGAACATTATGCATTTACATTCTCACGTTCCAGAAATATGTAAATCTTTAATTTCATTTCAACATTTATTGTATAGAAAAGTTTAAAAGTAACGGTCAGTTACAGTTTAAAGTTTTAAGCTGGTTTTCAGCAGGTTCCTGTTCTGCAGCACATTAAACAGGGTTCTGGTTTACAAGACACAGACACAAGATAGACAGATACAGACACCACTGTGCAACAGCAACAACAACATCTTGGAACACAGACAAAAGTAGACAAAGGAGACAACAACATTGTGTAGACATTAACAACATTGTGTAGACAATAACAACATTGTGTAGGTATTATAGTTGTGAGTAAGTTACATTCATCCTCACATTCACTAGATGGCTGCAAAAGCACTAAATGTAACTCACAGGTGGGCCTGCTGCTTCACACCCTGGGCCCTATCATGCCGCGGCGCACTGTGCATTCGCGACATGGGCATGGTGTCATTACTATTCTGTGCCAGCGCATCGTTCATTTTTTCAGGCAAAAAATCACGTTGTCTAGATAGCAGATGACACTGCGCCATCATGGGTGTGTCAGCGAAAAGAAGAGGTGTGGTCCGGCGCAAAGCGTGCCAGATGCTATAATAAGGACGCAAAAAGTAAATCCGCCAGTGACCAACAAAACCCTGGTCTGTTGTCAGTTGCGCATTGCTGAAAATATGATATGAATATGGGATATGAAAGCGTGCACAATGCGCGAACACCATGCTTCTCTCATCAGCAGGAGCACACAGCAGGGTTTATACAAAAGTTTTTCATGTGGAGAAAAAAATTATGGAGTCCCTGGAAATATGCAATATAAATGTACATCACATATATCACAATATTTATGAATTTGCATTGAAAGCTTTTGTTTCCCCCATCTTCTAACATCATTGTACCGCTTTCGGCACTGTTCGGATGTTCTTTTTTTGCCAAAGGCGGAGGACGCAACTGAGGATACTTCCTCCCATACTTCCTTGACCCGTGGAGGTTTGGGGGGATTCTTTCCATCCCCGAAGATAACCTGTTCACGCGCTTTTACCTCACGCACTAGCAGATCGGTCTCCTCCATCGAAAAACGCCCCGGTCTTCCGGGTAAATTCGCCATCGTAATAGCAACACACCATGGAAAATGCGCCGCTGGCTTTTAAAGGGAATGAGAGTATAAATCCTGATTGGTTAATTGTATGTTATGCCCAAAACACACCCATGACTAATGAAGTACTTTAAGACCAACCCTTTTGAACCATGCGCCTGGCGCAATGTTCGCTTTTCCCGCCGTCAAAATACCAAATTGTGTCGGGCACGCCCCCAAAGCAACTTGCGCGACAGACTTTAGACAATGCACATATGATCGTGAAAATAGAGCCCCCTGTCTGTACAACCACCATATCCAAAAACTGTAGTTCAGAAAATTTCCTCAGTTATTAATGACAAATGTTGTAGTCTGATGTTGTCAAAACATCATTCTAGATAACACACTCCTGTAATAAAGAGTATTTCCATTATATATTCCCACCTGACTGCAACTGAATTCGAAAAAAGTGTTTGTGAGGGTTTTATTACACACTGCTGTGCCTATGTCTGGTTTGCAACAAATTGTGAAGTTGGAAATCACATTTTGTCTGAAAATAAATAAAGACTATATTTCCTTTTCTTTTCACAGCTTGGCAAACTGCAGTATAACAGAGAAAGGCTTCAGGTCTTTATCAGCAGCACTGAGATCAAACCCGTCACACCTGAGAGTGCTGGATCTGGATAGGAATAAAGTAGGACACTCAGAAATGAAGCATATTTGTTCTCTCCTGGTGGATCCCAACTGTAAACTAGAGACCCTATGGTAAGAGTTAGAAGACCAACCACTGAGTTTCTGTGAGTGACAGTGACAGTGAATTGCCCTGCTCATTCACACATAGACACATATGTGTGCATGACATGCAACATGCAATGTTAGACACACTTATACTTCACAGTCGTTTTCTAACGCAAAAATCATTAGCCCTTTAGCACTGGCATTATTTATTCTCACCTACATTTTTCCTACTGGTCAGGTGTTGAAGTGAGACAACCTTCAGATACAAGTTTGATTCCAAAGCCTTTCAGTGAATTATTAAGCCAAATGAGAAACAGCTAAATAACAGACTTTCTGATCTCTGCTCGTTGAATCTTCCTCAGGGAAGTGGGAGATGATAAATAGACAGGTAGACAGACAGACAGATAGACAGACAGGCAGACAGACACCTTATTTACCCAGAGGAAAATGAAGGTGTTCAGTAGCTTATACACACACAGACACATAGACTCAGAACGCTCACAGAAGACAACTGTACAGTGATAACAGATACCAGTGTGTGCATAGTGAAGGTAAAGCTTAGCTAGAGGAGAGGAAAAGTATCCAATGGTGATGGTGCAAAAATGAAGAGTAGAAGTCCAACACCAAAATGCTGCCTGACAAAGACAGATACAAAAACAGATACCAAGACCAAACAACAAAGTAACCCAAATAGAAAATTAAAGTGTGCAATTCTAGACATTTCCAACACACACACTAGAATTAAAAACAAATATTGCAAACAAAGTTGTGTAATAGGGCTAATGTAGCCAGTAAAAACACAAAGACACTGCAGTACACACTCCTCTGCAAAGTGTTTGTGAGGGTTTTATTACACACTGCTGTGCCTATGTCTGGTTTGCAACAAATTGTGAAGTTGGAAATCACATTTTGTCTGAAAATAAAGACAGACTATATTTCCTTTTCTTTTCACAGCTTAACAAACTGCAGTATAACAGAGGAAGGCTTCAGGTCTTTATCAGCAGCACTGAGATCAAACCTGTCACACCTGAGAGAGCTGGATCTGCGGGGGAATAAAGTAAGAGACTCAGGAATGAAGCATATTTGTTCTCTCCTAGTGGATCCCAACTGTAACCTACAGACCCTATGGTAAGTATTACAAGACCAACCACTGAGTTTCTGTGAGTGAATTTGATTGACAATGACTGTGAATTGCCCTGCTCATTCACATATAGACACAAATGTGTGCATGACTTGCAATATGCAATGGACACACTTATACTTCAAGCCATTTTTGAACACAAATATCATTAGCCCTTTAGCACTGGCATTATTCATTCTCTCCCATTCTCTCCCCTGCACAAGTTCAATGCACTAGACAGTAGACATAAATTCCATTAAAAATTTGTTTATGAAAATAAGGGAAAAGGGAAGAGGAGGAGCCTGTTGAGAAGAAAAGTCAGACGACTCTACAATTAGGCAAAATACATAAACTATTTATTTATATTTTTAGCAGATATTAAAATTCTTCAAAAGATTCAATGAATTCAATTTGGAGTGGTAACAGGCTCCACAGAGGGATTAAATGCGGCTCATCTGAGGGGACAGACTATCAGTTGGTGTAGACCTATTCCAGGTCACACCACTCGTGCAAGCATGCAATAAAGTGATTTCTGTGAAGTAATACACATCAAGTGCTAAGGTGCGTCAAGAGCTAACGTGCGTCAGCTCTGTTTGGAGGCCATCAGTAACACATAGTAAGGTCTGATTTAAAATTTAAAATCAAATTTAAAATCTGAAAACTAAACTATGAAGGTATGTTTGTGTAGATTTTCAGTCATCCAGGTCATGGCAGTCAAGGTGTTCAGTTATATGCAACTGGGCTTCTTTTTGGAGCTTGAAAACGTTTCACCTTTCATCCAAAAGCCCTTTTCAGTTCTGGCCTGGTGATGGGAAGACCAGGAGATTTATGTCTGGACTGTTATGCTGCAATTTCACACATTGACTTGTCAATTAACTATGTCAAAGGGTGACTCATGTGACCCACTGTCACACGATAGGAGCTGTGGTCTATAGCTCACAGTTACACTCACAATCTGGAGATAAATCTCCTGGTCTTCCCATCACCAGGCCAGAACTGAAGAAGCCTGAGAGCCCCTGGCTAATTGACATGTGCTGTATGTGGTGTCCCTTGGACCAGAATACCCTCAGGCATTGCTTTGTGTGTCTTTGCTGTGCCCACACTGTGAGGCTCTGAGTGGCTCTGGGCTCCAGGCTAGTGGATGAGATACAAGCCTCACCAGTCCTGTGGTGATGGTGGTAGAGGTGCTATTCGTCAACCGGAGGGTTGCAGGTTCGAGCCCCACTCTACCTGACCCCATGAAAGTGTCCTTTAGCAAGATACTAAATCCCAAATTCCTCCTGGTGGCAGGTTGGCACCTTGCGTGGCAGCCTCTGCCACCAGTGTGGGAATGGGTGAATGTGAGGCATACACTGTAAAGCGCTTTGAGTGCTCGTAGTAGAAAATCGCTATATAAATGCCATCCATTTACAGTCCTCCCTGCTACACACACTAGCCGCATCTCTCTGAACTTTTTGTGCACTTTGTCAGTTTGTCCAGTCTTGAGGTTTACCTTTGCCTCTGGAGACGAGGAGGTCTCCTTGCCTGCTTTTGACAGTGATGTCATACTAGGGCTGACAGAAACACTCTTGGTCCAGCTGGATCTCAGAAGTTGCAGAGAGCACACCATTATACTAGAATGCTTGAACTGAACTGTACTGATCAAAAAAAGTAAACACGACCCATTAGGTCTTTTACTTTATAGGACAACTAGTGATTATAGATATATCCCTGTTTTATAAAGTCTCTCCAGCTTAGGAGTACGCAGCCTTCTCCACAATGGATGTCTTTGATGAGCTGAAAGTAAGTAAATTTTAGGTCTTTTATAGGATAACTAGTGGTTATAGATATATCCTTGCTTTATAAAATTTCTCTTTTATAAAGCTAGGTTTTAATATGATGTCTCTGGTCAAGGACTGGACTGCATTTTACTTCTCACATGGCACATGGCTCCTCTCCAAAGTCTGTTGGGTTACTGCATGTTTGTTGAGCATGTTTGTGGCCATCACACACCATCAGCTCTGCAGTTCTATCAAATGGAGCACTTGCATCAGCTCTGTTCCAACCCTCTTTCAGATGCAGTGCTGCAACTGTAAGTCAGTGGACCTGCTGCTGCCACTGGGTTTCTGTCAGTTGATAGTGACAGTGAACAGTGATAGTGACATACTCCTTTACACAAAGAACACACACGGGTGGATGACTTCAATAATTTACACTAGTCAATTTGAGAAATACAGATGCGGTCTATTTTTATATCTCATGTCCAACATGCACAGATAGAACTTATAGTAGAAACTGCTCCCTTCCTAGTCCTCATGTGTGTCCCTATGGTGATCTAATAAACCAATTCCTTTCTTTCTCTCTACAGCCTGTGGGGCTGCAGTATCACAGAGGAAGGCTTCAGAGCTTTAGCAGCAACACTGAGATCACATCCGTCAAGTCTCAGATGGCTTTTGGTCCAGGATAATAACCATGGACCCTCAACACTGCAGCTCTTCTCTGAACTTCAGAAACATCCAAACTGTAAACGTGTTCAAATATGTGGACTCAAATGATTCCATTCACATTTTATTCCACATGGGCAGGAAATATCTCCACACTGGACAGGGACAAATAATCAATTAAATAATGTTTATGTTTGATGTTTTGTCTATGACAATCAGAATAATGTCACCTGTTCATAAAGTATTGTTGATACTTTGTGCCTGATATTTTGAAGAATTGTTGTCATTCTTATTTCTGTGTTATGTGAGGAGGGATATGTGTCCCCAAATAATTTTCTTTTCACATAATAATGTTCAACAAAATCTTTGTAAATAGAGATGTATGATACAACAGGGATATCAATCTATAAATGCATAGATCATCTCTTATGCGTCTGTTTTATCTTCACACACTTCTCAGAGTTGTTGTTAAGGGTACAAGTAGGTGCAGTTACAGTCTACTGTTTGGCTAAGAAGGGTAAAAGGTAGTCACACACACACACACACACACACACACACACACACACACGAATTTAAAAATAGTACATTGAAAAAAGCAGGCGTTACTCAGCTTTTGAATTACCATTGTAACGGGGTGCGCCCGAGCGGATGGGTTGGTCAAGACCGAAGGATGGACAAATGCAAGTGAACTTATCGAAAATAGTCTTCTTTATTATTATTTTTTATAAACTACCAGCTAAGGATCAACAAACAAAACAACAAACAAACACTGGGTCAATGCCCACGCAAACTAGGCTCTATTCTCACAGACAGCACAGGTACACACGTCCTCTCACTACAGAGGCAATTCCCGAGTGAGCTGCGCGGCACATATTTAAAAAAACTAGGCCCAACCATGGTATGTTTAAAATCAATTAACTGATATAAACATGGTTTTACCCTTCTAAACATTTTACCTGCACACATCACATTTTAGCAACAACATGTAATGATTACATTTTACAGGCAACACTTTAATAATGATTTAAAGAAAAACTCTCAAAACCCCCTGCTCTAATGAGCTGTTCCACCGCGCTTCGCGAGTGGAACGCTGAAAGCATTGTCTGCGCTGCACTCCGGTTTCTTCCCACACACCCGGTACATGGACACAGGTAACTAGATACAAACATTTCTTACTAAGTAACTCTAGTAAACTCCAACATGCCAACATTCTGATGTTTCATTTGTGCGCACTTAGAAGAACCTTTTTTACATGGCTGTTGTTTATAGAGTACTTCAAAAAATGTTTGCAATTCGAAACATGTTTAGCGTCTTTTTTAAACAAACTCGTGCGTGTAACAATCTTGCTGTTTTATGAACCATGAACCCCCCAAACCTTCATATATACACTTAAACAACATACAGGCATCCACAACAATCATAACCGACACCATGCAGTCTTTTAATGTCCCTGCAAAAGTTCGTTTAGCCCCGTTTGTTTGGCCATTGTTCTCAAACCAGCGGAAACCCGCTGATTACTGTGGCAGACGCGCTGCGCCCTGTCACAACCATTTAAACCATTAATTTTGAGTTTCAAAAATCATAGCTTACAGGGGAAAAAGTCAGTCTTTAGTTTAACCCACAGTGATGCATGGTGCACATGAGAAGTTTGAATGTAACAATTGCAACTACTTATAAATTTAGTTGCACATTGCAGTAGGCTACAGAGACTTACAGTAGGGTAATGCAGTAGGCTACAGAGACTTACAGTAGGGTAATGCAGTAGGCTACAGAGACTTACAGTAGGGTAATGCAGTAGGATACAGAGACTTACAGTAGTGTAATGCCGTAAGCTACAGAGACTTACAGTAGGGTAATGCAGTAGGATACAGAGACGTACCACTTCTAATGTCACCTTGGTCTCCCAAATGAAGCATATCTATTGGGCCTCTTTTGTCAGTGTATCCTCAGGCAAGGATAATGCCGGTCATGTTCTGCAGGAAGTGTGTGTGTGTGTGTGTGTATGTATGTGTGTATGAGTGTAGTGGTATGGTGAACTAGGCCTATGGTTCTATACTTCGCCTCCATTTCTCATGCCTTCACTCTCTCAGTGTTGATTGTGCAGTTCAAGAATGACTTTGGGCCCTATCATGCCGCGGCGCACTGTGCATTCGCGACATGCGCATGGTGTCATTGCTATTCTGTGCCAGCGCATCGTTCATTTTTTCCGGCAAAAATCACGTTGTCTAGATAGCAGATGACACTGCGCCGTCATGGGTGTGTCAGCGAAAAGAAGAGGTGTGGTCTGGCGCAAAGCGTGCCAGATGCTATTACAAGGACGCACAAATGAAATCCGCCAGTGACCAACAAAACCCTGGTCTGTCGTCAGTTGCGCATTGCTGAAAAGCTATTTTAGGGGCGCACAGCGCTTTGGGATATGAAAGCGTGCACAATGCGCGAACACCATGCTTCTCTCATCAGCAGGAGCGCGCAGCAGAGTTTATACAAAAGTTTTTCATGTACATCACATATATCACAATATTATTGCCATTGAAAGCTTTTGTTTCCCCCGTCTTCTAACATCATTGTACCGCTTTCGGCACTCTTCGGATGTTCTTTTTTTGCCAAAGGCGGAGGACATAACTGAGGATATTTCCTCCCATACTTCCTTGACCCGTGGAGGTTTGGGGGGATTCTTTCCATCCTCGAAGATAACCTGTTCACGCGCTTTTACCTCACGCACTAGCAGATCGGTCTCCTCCATCGAAAAACGCCCCGGTCTTCCGGGTAAATTCGCCATCATAATAGCAACACACCATGGAAAATGCGCCGCTGGCTTTTAAAGGGAATGAGAGTATAAATCCTGATTGGTTAATTGCATGTTGCGCCCAAAACACACCCATGACTAATGAAGTACTTTAAGACCAACCCTTTTGAACCATGCGCCTGGCGCAATGTTCGCTTTTCCCGCCGTCAAAATACCAAATTGTGTCGGGCACGCCCCCAAAGCAACTTGCGCGACTGACTTTAGACAATACGCATATGATCGTCAAAATGGAGCCCTTTGAGTCTGACATGAAGAATGTACTATAGGTGTGCCTAGAAGAACTACTTTATGTTCCAATATTATAATTTATTATGGCTCTTCATATTGCTGCAGGAAGTTCTATTAAGTTGAACAGACTTTTTTAAGGGGTCCAATAGTTTTATTAATGGCCATTACAAAAATAATCAAAACTGGAATTGGCAGTGGGTTTTGTGCTGCTGATTTTTGTATAGATTTGAGCTCATTCTGGCAGGTTAACTGTATAATATGCAGGATAATGACTCTGTAAAAGCTGCTGGAGATATTAACTCCCTGAATGCAATCGTCTACAGGCAGTGAATTTCTGGCAGATGCTTGTGATGAATGATGAACACACAGAGGCACTATCTTCTGTTCATCCTCCTGAGCTTGGGGCTTCTAGCACTGGTCATCATCATACTGGTCATTGTGCTCCTGGGAGGATATGGTTGGAGCATCCATGATGCCAATGGCCTAGTTAATTGAGAACTGTGAGTTGTTTGTAACACCTCAATGAAATGATATAGACATGCGCAATTGGCAAGAATCATAAGATATAAAGCCATAAGATATAAGCGTAGACTGAATGTACAATATTTTTCTGTGAGTTGTCGGGAGACAGAGGTCTTTCTGTGCTCTACATATTTTTCCTCATAGTTTCAAAGTACAACAGCAAGCAGAAGATCTAATAATTTTCCAGTAACGTAAATGTACATGCAATGAGTTTTTGAGATCTTAACATATTTCCCTCTCAGGTGTTTCATCCCTAACGTGTATGCTGCCCTCTGTTCAGCTGCTTTGGTGCCACTCATCTGTCTGTGATGGTGGTCAGGTGATCAGGTTACTCAGCAGTGGAAGGCTTATGATGACATTTACAGGGGCCGCACCAACAGCTCAGGTCTGTGTGGAAGAGTGTGTGAGAATTGGAATGAGTGAATATATATTTAATGTAGAATTTTGACATGCCATGGTAATTCTATTCACAAATTAAATTTAAACAGAAGAAGGAACTCCATAATCCTAGCACATTTTCTACCACAGATGTTTCATGCTTGCTGCAAATGTATTTAAAAAATATATACACATACATAAGAAAAAAATCAAATGAATATATACATTTCTGTGGTCTCTCTCTGTGTCTGTGTTAAACCCTTTCAGAGATCCCCATGGTCCTCTATCTGTTTGCTCTGGTCTCTCTGGTGTGGCTCTGGGCAGGACTGCATATGGCTTACAGATTCCTCTAGATGCAGATCCTTTATATCATCTTCAACATCTTGTTGGTAAGAGCTTGTCAGTCATCAATCATTATCATACACTCCATTATGCATAGTGCTAAAAGAAGAGGCAAATCGTTTAGAATGAGTTTTCAGAAATCCATTTAGTTTCCAATTATTTAAAGAAGAAATTTGGTGTGAAGCAATCCATAGCCACGTTCTCCAAGGTCACAAGATTTGATACAACATAGACTGAATAGTGAACTGGCAGTGAACACTAGACAAACAACACTCTGTGACCTCAATAGGACTATGGATTGAATCACACTGGATTTCTCCTTTAAGATTTGTCTGAGTCTAAATAATTTCCTGTTTTTCATCTTGTGCTTTTCTTTTGCCAGGGTCTTTATGTGTTTGCTGTTTATTTCGTCCTGCATAACCAGTTATGCTGGCCTACTAAAGCCAGTTTCACTGTGGACATGAATACTTGAATGTAGTCATGAACTCCGCTTACTCAGGCACAGGTGTTACAGTGGCAAATGAGACAGCAAATCCACCCAGAACCTCATCAGTGCCATGGAAGAGGTGTGAACATTACACTGCAGTTCTTACACACTATTTGAACTGCTTTTAGTTGAGCATGTATAGATGTGGTTGAGCAGCAGTAAAGTTACAGACTATTTCACATTTCAAAAAGCATAAAATCTGAGCAAGTTACAGTAAGCATAGCAGTACATTAAACCTGGAATATGTGCTTTAGGTCCCTCTGCAGCCCAATTAGAGGTTAAGGAATGGTTTTGATATTTTAGTATTTTTGTCCTATTGAATGAAAAGAAAAAATATACATTTCTCATTGGGTGGGCAAGACACACATTTGTATTGGCTCAGTTTCGCTCTGCACCCCTCCAGAACCCAGCATGATATCTGATAAAATACCCTTCAGATCATCCTACCACCCCTTATTTATAGAGGCTTGAATCTGTAGCATTTTTTAAACTTCATCGTCAGTGTTCATGTACTTAGATACAGTGCAGCAACTCATATTAGTCCCATCATATGCCATATGATAGTTTTACCTTAATTTATCAATGTAATCTGCACTCTGGAAGTTGATCGTGCTCGTTGATCGTTGAATCATCACTCCTCATAGACAAACAAGTGGGCACAAGTGATGTGGTCAATAAATAAATAATGCACTCCATTTATAAAGAAAGAAAAAACAACAGAAATCAATTTCCAAAACACAAGAAACCTTTACATCTGCTTATTTGGCATGGGATGCATATGAAAAGATCAGTGTGTATGTTACTGAGTTGGTTTAATGTGTGGTATCATCAGTGTGTGTGTTGCTGAGTTAGTTAATGAATGAACATAATGGATTTGTAGCCTGATAAAAAATGGTAACACTTTATATTAGCACACACAGATCCACCATTAACAAGCTGCTTATTAACATGCAAATCAATAACATACTAGCCATTTGTTAGTCAGTACAAATCACTTATTAATACCTTATTCTGCATGACTTTATTCTACCCATAATAGACCACTAATTTAGAATTTTTCCAATATTAACTTGTAATTACTGTTTATTCGCAGATAGTAAGTTAGTTGATGAACATGAATTATGAATTATTTAATATGCTTTGGTTAGTGTGGGGCTTTTAAGACGGTAGTACAACAGGAGCAGTTATTCTCCTTCAGTAATACTGAGAAAAGATGTTCTATTCATAGGAACAACACCCAAGTTCTAATCTTGTCCAAATAAGTCTTAATTACATTTTTTTGACTGAGAATAATTGTTCCAGAGAATACCTGTTCTTGTTTTACTAGCACCTTGAAAATGTTTAGGTGAGATTTCTGTTCACTCCATCCTGCAATAGGTTTGAACTTCCACTTTTGCCAATATATGAAAAAGTAACGTTAGGTTATGGTGAAATAACCTCGGCTCTCTGAAGGAGAATACAAGATGCCACCTGTTGGGATATGACCTTGTCGAATCAAATTCTACTGAACCATCTACAACCAAGCTTGACGTAGTCAGGCATTAGGTGTGCATACGCTGATCTCAGTCCTTAGGCTATAAAACACAGGTGCTTGTGCATCTTCCTCTTTCACACTTGAAGCATAGTAGCTGCAGTGTACAGATGGAAAGTAGATGCGTTTTGTGTTCTTCTTCAGATAATTGAGGTTATTTCACAATAACGTTCACTATCAGTCGAAGCACTTCCATGCCACCTGTTGGGAAAATGCATACAACACAGCCTCTGAATACGGTGTTGCGTGCCCCACAAACAGACATAACTGAGTGAACGTCGCCACGCAGTCAGCACTCATGCCAGCCCTCTCGGTATCACAGACTCGAACAGTCGGGCGGGGCGAGCCTTAGGCATGCACGTCACATCCAACTACAGAGGAGGTAAAATGTCCACTGGCATCACAACCTTATGCAATGAAGTATGCACATGATGGTCACGCCATGTCAGACTAGACATGGTGAGTGAAGGCACAGCAAGCAACAGACATGCACATGAGATTCAATATCACATCAGACACATAGTGAGTGGGTGTAGCAAACCCGAGGCGCACATACAGCCTCCACACCACAGGATCGGGAATGAAACTCGCAGCCGCAGACAGGACGGAGCAGGCCACAGGTGTGTTAATGACGCCCCAGCTGTAGAAGTGGGCAAAGGTGTGAGCAATGGTGTGACTGACAAACGTCCTGCAAAGAGACGCCTTTCCATACGGCCCATGATACAGAGATGCTCCTCGTGGAGTGGGCTCTCAGCCCTTCAGGTGGATGTACGCCAGACACACCATATGCCACGCCTATCGCCTTGACAAGCCAATGCAGCAGACGCTGCTTCAACAAACTTTCAAACTTAAGACAATTTTAAACATAAATTAATCCTGGAAAATCGCAAGTAATTTAGGCATTTAGCAGACGCTTTTATCCAAAGCGACTTACAAAAGAGGATAACATTCAAGCTACAACACAATAAAATAACTAACAAGGAGTGCATATTGCTAACATAGAATCTGCACTATTTTAAGTTGAAAGTGCAATAGTGTAACGCAGTGTAGAGAAATTAAATTATTAAGTGCATTCTCAAAAATTTACGCCAGGAGATATTCTTGGAAGAGCTGGGTCTTAACGAGTTTCTTGAAGGTGGAGAGGGCATCAGTTGATCCTTTTTTAAACTCAAAAATTAATGGTATAAAGGAAAATTCAAAAGTTGAGTAACACCTGCTTTTTTCAATGCAATATTTTTTAATTAAACTGTATGCTTAGTATGTGTGTGTGTAATGTTACCTTTTACATTTCTTAGCCAAACAGTAGACTGTAACCGTACCTGCCTGTGCCCTTAACAACAACTCTGAGAAGTGTGTGAAGATAAAACAAATAGATAACAGATCATCCTCTCATTTACAGACACATGTCTGTGTGGTATCATACATCACTATTTACAAAGATTTTGTTGAACATTTATATGTGAAAATAAAATTATTTAGGGACACATATCCCTCCTCACACAGAAATAAGAATAACAACAATTCTTCAAAACATCAGTCACAAAGTATCAACAGTACTGCATGAACAGGTCACATTATTCTGATTATCATAGACATTTTTTAATTGATTATTTGTCCCTGCCCAGTGTGGAGATATTTCCTGCCCATGTGGAATAAAATGTGAATGGAATCAGTAGAGTCCATGTATTTGAACATGTTTACAGTTTGGATGTTTCTGAAGTTCAGAGAAGAGCTGCAGTGTTAAGGGTCCAGGATCATTACCCCACAGCCAAAGATTTCTGAGACGTGATGGATGTAATCTCAGTGCTGCTGCTAAAGATCTGAAGCCTTCCTCTGTGATACTGCAGCATGACAGGCTGTAGAGAGAAAGAAAGGAATTAGTTTATTACATCACCATAGGGACACACATGAGGACTAGGAAGGGAGCAGTTTCTACAGTAAGTTCTATCTGTGCATGTTGGACATGAGATATAAAAATAGACCACATCTGTGTTTCTGGCAACATTAAAATAAATGGTAACACTTTACTTGAGTACATAACACATTCATAGCAGCTGTCATAAATTACTCACAAAGCATTCATGGTGGTTTAATAAGACATGACTCAACATTATACAACACCATTTAACAATACAACTGTCTCCTGGCACTTCACAGATATGAAAATAGAACACATCTATTTCTGAAATGGGAGAGAATAAATAATGCCAGTGCTGAAGGACTAATGCTTTCTGTGTTAGAAAATGACTGTTAAGTAAAGTGTGTCTAATATTGCTGCTTTGAGACTGTTGGACTTTTATTTTGATAAGTTATCGCCGTTCTTTCTTTCACATTTATAAAATACTGGATGTGAATGTTGAGTCATGTCTTATGACCCTCTTCCTTATTGCTTTGCCTCAACCTGTATCAGTGTCAGTCTGTCTACAAATCAAATGTGTGTGTGGCTGGAGAGAGAGAAGGGGAAGGATTCATTGATTCCTTTGGACACAGAGACCTGTCTGGTGACATTCACTTCATTTTGCAAAAAATACATAGTTTTGTGTGTGTGTCTGTGTGTGTGTGTGTGTGTGTTTGTGTGAGTGTGAGAGAGTTAAATGGGAGAGAATAAATAATGCCAGTGCTACAGGGCTAATGCTTTTTGTGTTAGAAAATGACTGTGAAGTATAAGTGTGTCTAACATTGCATGTTGCATGTCATGCACACATATGTGCCTATGTGTGAATGAGCAGGGCAATTCACCGTCACTGTCTAACAAATTCACTCACAGAAATTCAGTGGTTGGTCTTGTAATACTTACTATAGGGTCTCTAGTTTACAGTTGGGATCCACTAGGAGAGAACAAATATGCTTCATTTCTGAGTCTCCTACGTTATTCCCCCCCAGATTCAGCTCTCTCAGGTGTGACGGGTTTGATCTCAGTGCTGCTGATAAAGACCTGAAGCCTTCCTCTGTTATACTGCAGTTTGCCAAGCTGTGAAAAGAAAAGGAAATATACTCTTTCCTTATTTTCAAACAAAATGTGATTTCCAACTTTACAATTTTTTACAAAGCAGACATAGGCATAGTAGTGTGTAATAAAACCCTCACAAACACTTTGCAGAGGAGAGTGTTCTGCAGAGTTCAGTTGCAGTCAGGTGGGAATATATCATGGAAACTATAATGGACTTTTATTTTGATAAGTTATCACCATTCTGTCTTTCACATTTATAAAATGCTGGATGTGAATGTTGAGTCATGTCTTATGAAATTGTCATTAATGTTTTGTGAGCAATTTGTGACAGCTGCTGTGAATGTGTTATGTACTCACCCATCAAGTAAAGTGTTACCAAATTGTTGTATGTTATGAGTGGCTGTTATATGATGTAGAAATGTAATGAGATAATTACCAAAGTACAATAATATGATTGCTGTCCAGACCGGTTGTGAAATTGTAGGTCTACCTTTGAGAGTTACATTTTGAGATTTTTTAACTAATGACCTTGGAATAGTCTTGGAACTAAAGAGGATGCATGTTGTTAGACTACTACGTGTTGGAGAGCCTAAGCTGCATGTGAGCCTGCACGGGTCTGACATGAGGCAGCAGGTCCACTGACTTACAGTTACAGCACTGCATCTGAAAGAGGGTTGGAACTGAGCTGATGCAAGAGCTCCATTTGGTAGAACTGCAGAGCTGATGGTGTGTGATGGCCACAAACATGCTCAACAAACATGCAGTAACCCAGCAGTCTTTGGAGAGGAGAAACAGCCTGCCATGTGAGAAGTAAAATGCAATCCAGTCCTCGACCAGAGGCATCATATAAAATCTAGCTTCTGAACGGCCTCTATTGTGGAGAAACTCCTAAACTAGAGAGACTTTACAAAATAGGGATATATCTATAAGCACTAGTTATCCTATAAAGTAAAAGAACTAAAGGGTTGCGTTTACTTTTTTTGATCAGTACAGTTCAGTTCAAGCATTCTAGTATGATGGTGTGCTCTCTGCAACTTCTGAGATCCAAATGCACCAAGAGTGTTTTCTGTGAGCCTTAATATGACATCACTGTCAGAATCAGCCAAGGAGACCTGCTCGTCTCCAGAGGCAAAGGTAAACCTCAAGACTGGACAAACTGACAAAGGGCACAGAAAGTTCAAAGAGATGCGGCTAGTGTGTGCAGCAGAGAGGACTGGTGAGTCTTGTCCACTGGTTTGGAGCCCAGAGTCACTGAGAGTCTCACATTGTGAGCAAACCAAAGGCACATATTCTGGTCCAAGGGACACCACATACAGCACATGCCAATTAACCAGGACTCTCAACCACATGAGAGCAGCAACACCAACAAAGCACAGTTCAATCAGGATTCTGTAGTCATTGACAATACAAATTAAATCTAATCTGAGATGAAAGCACTAAGCTTCACACTACCTTTATGGTCCTATGTGGTGTTTGCCATGATGCCAAACATGCCTGAGCTCTGTGTTGCACTGGGCCAGCTCATGGTACAATATCACTTTATACCACATGAGTTTGCATGCAGATACAGTGCATGAATGCATGAAATACAATACAATGACATCATGGAACCTACAGAATTTCATATTCACAATGACATTCACAAAGCCAGGAGTCATACAGGCTGTAGAGAGAGAAGGGGAAGGAGTCTTTGATTCCTTTAAACACCAAATTCTGTCAAATTCACTATACTTGGTAGAAAAAGACTGTGTGTGTGTGTGTGTGTGACAGAGAGAGAGAGAGAGCATACTTAGAAGTATATCTCTCCTTGAGTGAGTGAGTGACAGTGTGTGTGTTTGTGTGTGTGTGTGCTGACATGAATAAAGGTGATGGCATAAAAGCGCTAACTGGATGAACAGGATTGATGGTGGTGTCTGTGTTTGTGTCCCCTCCCCTCCTGTTGATGCAGATGATCCTGTTCTTATGAGCCTCGTAACTGCAGCCTTCAGCTCCACTACGTCAGTAGCTCCCCTAGTATTCCTCTTCCTGGCTCCCAGAGGATTCATCAACTCCCCTTCCTCTACTCTTGTTGTGCTGTAATTGTCTCCCTGCTAGTTCAGTGAGGATTCCTGACCTCACCACCACTGCATCCGGAGTGGATATGTCTAATTCTGCTGCGCTTTACCAGTATCTAGATTAGGCCTATGGTAAGGTGACCAGACCTCTGAGAGTAACCCTTAAAATCAAGGACATTTCCCTGAATTTTCCTGAAAAAATGGAGAAACTCCTATTTCTACAGTCAATATCATTACAATAAGTGATGTATTAGCCTCAAAAATCAGGGACAAAGTGGTTTTTCTTGCATTTTGGTGGTCCGTTCCCTGGAAATCGGGGACGTCTGGTCACCCTAGCCTATACAACTCATTACACTCTTAATTACCTGAGGTTATTCAAGTTTTCCATAATAGAAAATCTGGTTTACTATGTTAAAATGTTTGATTAGAGAAGTTAATATGAGAAAATATTTTTTTGTGTGTGCTGTGGTTGGAAGAAAATAAAATTAGTATCGGCCAAAATTGGTACTGGCTGGTCAAACTCCAAAAAAAAAAAAAAAAAAAAAAAAAAAGAGTAAGAGGCTTGTTTACACTAGCTGATAGTCTGTCCCTCAGATAAGCCACATTTAATCCCTCTGTGATGCCTGTTTCCACTCCATATTTCATTCATTTAATCTTTTCAGGAATTTTAATTAATATCCGCTAAAAATATTAATCAATATTTTGTTGTATTTTGGCAACAGTAGAATTGTTGGACTTTCCTCCTCAACAGGCTCCTCCCCTTCCCTCTTCCTTACTGCTTTGCCACAACCTGTATCAGTGTCAGTCTGTCTACAAATCAAATGTGTGTGTGGCTGGAGAGAGAGAAGGGGAAGGAGTCATTGATTCCTTTGAACACAGAGACCTGTTTTGTGACATTCACTTCATTTTGCAAAAAATACATAGTTTTGTGTGTGTGTGTGTGTGTGTATGTGTGTGTGTGTGTGTGTGAGTGTGTGTGTGTGTGTGAGTGAGTGAAATGGGAGAGAATAAGTAATGCCAGTGCTACAGGGCTAATGCTTTTTGCGTTAGAAAATGACTGTGAAGTATAAGTGTGTCTAACATTGCATGTTGGATGTCATGCACACATATGTGTCTATGTGTGAATGAGCAGGGCAATTCACTGTCACTGTCAATCAAATTCACTCACAGAAACTCAGTGGTTGGTCTTGTAATACTTACTATAGGGTCTCTAGCATACAGTTGGGATCCACTAGGAGAGAACAAATATGCTTCATTTCTGAGTCTTCTACTTCATTCCCCCCCAGATTCAGCCATCTCAGGTGTGACGGGTTTGATCTCAGTGCTGCTGATAAAGACCTGAAGCCTTCCTCTGTTATACTGCAGTTTGCCAAGCTGTGAAAAGAAAAGGAAATATAGTCTTTATTTATTTTCAGACAAAATGTGATTTCCAACTTTACAATTTTTTGCAAAGTAGACATAGGCATAGTAGTGTGTAATAAAACCCTCACAAACACTTTGCAGAGGAGAGTGTTCTGCAGAATTCAGTTGCAGTCAGGTGGGAATATATAATGGAAATACTCTTTATTACTAGAGTGTGTTATCTAGAATGATGTTTTGGCAACATTAGACTAAAACATTTTCATTAATTATTGTGGAAATTTTATGAACTACAGTTTTTGGATATGGTGGTTGTACAGACAGGGTGTGAAGCAGCAGGCCCACCTGTGAGTTACATTTTGTGCTTTTGCAGCCATGCAGCCTTGCAGTTAATGTCTACACAATGTTGTTGTCTACTTTGTCTGTACTTTTGTCTGTGTTCCAAGATGTTGTTGTTGCTGTTGTACAGTGGTGTCTGTATCTGTCCATCTTGTGTCTGTGTCTTGTAAAGCTGAACCTTGTTTAATATGCTGCAGAACAGGAACCTGCTAAACCAGCTAAAGCTGTGTCAGGCCCATTTAAACTGTAACTTAGAGGGAGTGGACATGTAACCTAGACAAGTTAAAACAACAGAAGGGCGAGAACTCAAATGCCATTTGTGAGGGCAGGAAGGTCTCCCATGTGTTTTACATGTGACGTGTGTTCAGGGGGGTATAAAAGGGAATCCTAGTCTCCAAGAAGATGGGCTTGTTAATCGGCACACCTTTGTGTGTGGGTAACTTGTCTCCAGCGTCGTCATTAAAGACTGCAGTGATGCACCAAGTTGCCTGCCTTGAATTTTTGACCACATGCTCATATCAATAAAGATAAAGTTTTCAAATGTGTTGTGTGTGTGTGAGTGTATGTGTGTGTGTGTGTGTTTGTGTGGATGTAAATGTGTGAAAACATACATATTTCAGCTTTGAAATTCACTAGTATTATCTCAGTATGTGATCCTAAATATATGTGATTCTCACTCTAGTTTTCCAGTTTACTGCTGGAATTGTGTGTGTGTGAGTGAGAGAAAGTGTGTGTGTTGCTTGAGCATGCTGACATGACAAAAGGTGATACAGGGAAGTTTTTCACAGAGGATTCATCAACTCACCTTCCTTTACTACTGTTGCTGTGCTGTAATTGTCTCCCTGTTAGTTCAGTGAGGATTCGTGACCTCACCACCACCGTATCTGGGGTGGGTATGTCTGAGTAGTCTCGTGGGCTCAGAGGCCCAATTCCTACAGGCACTGCTGTTTTGTCTAGGCTGTGACACGGCCCCATACACATACCCATGTGTATGTTTCTTTATTTAGTGTCTCTTGTCTCAGATTTTAATTTCAGTCTGGAGTGGGTATGTCTGAGTAGTCTCGTGGGCTCAGAGGCCAAATTCCTACTTTCCTGTGTTGTGTGTTGCTGATGAGCCTGCTTGCATTGTCTGCATGCCACTGCTTTAAGTTATGCTCAGTGCTTTATGTACTCATGTTGTATTTCCTTTCTTGAGTGCATGTTGGCTTGTGCCTAACGGGGGGTAATGCCTTGCAGTGCTTTGCATGATTTTTGTTTAGTTTCATTTACCTTTAATGTTGTCTTTGTATGTGTATGTTCCTTTATCTAGTGTCTCTCGTTTCATGGCATCTTCTGTTTTTCAACTTTTGTTTAGAGATGCACCGATTGACCAGCTGATGATCAGAATCATAGAATTTTCCTATGATGGCCCATGACCAGTGATTCGCTGGTCAGACGAAAACATTCTGATGTCATGCATGTGTAAAGTGCAATATCAGCAGCACAGATACATACACACACATTGAACATGCGCAGGCTAACCTACAACAGTGATCATTCAATTTTGGCAGACCTGCAAGGGCCGTCAGAGAGGACAAGATGAAACAATATTTTCTTCTGTCACCAGCAGTCCTGAATGAAAACTGCTTGTGCCATATAGGCCAACATTACACACTGACTGTTTACTTTCACTTTCTAAGTGGACATCCAGTTATGGCCATTGGTGAATTTGTTGTGTTTACAGATTGTTGGAATTGTGTAAAGCAACTTCATAGTTTGGTTTTCAGATTTTAATTTCAGATTTGAGTTTGGGGCCATGTTGTGAGACTGAATCAAATCACAGAGCTTACCACATGTCACTGATGGATTCCAAACAGAGCTGACGCACCCTAGTGCTGGACAGTTTAAATCGGCTATGATGAGGAGATGGACTTCTCCCACCATCTAGAATCTTATTTGTCTGTTGCTCCACAAAAATATTGAAATTGCAGTAGCAGAACTGTAGCAGGAAATTTGAGTTGTTGTTTGACTTTTTTGCTCTTTCTGAAAAAATGATATACTATGTGATATTTGGACAGAACAAACTGCTTGCATTAAAGTAGGATACTGCACTTTACCAGCATCTAGGTTAAGCCTAGTGTAAGGTGACCAAAACTTCCGGGGGCAAAAAAAAACGGGGACACTCCTATTTTTACAGTCAATAGCATTACAATAAGTGATGTTTTAGCTTCAAAAATCAGAGACAAAGTGGGTTTTCTTGTATTTTACCAGGGACAGACCACCAAAAACGGGGACTGTCCCTGGAAATCGGGGACGTCTGGCCACCCCAACCTATGGGATTCATTGCAGTCTTAATGACCAGAGGCTGTTTAAGTCTTACAAAATCAGGTTTTCTATGTTTGATTGTTTGATTAGAGAAATTGAATGTTTGATTAGAGAATTGAAAATAAGAAAACACATTTTTGTGTGTTCTGTGGTTGGGAAAAAATGAAATCAGTATCAACTAAAACCGGTATCTGCTGGTCAAACTCCATAAAAAACAGTATCAGCTCAGAAAATTGCAATTAGTGCATCTCTACTTTTGTTTGTTTAATTGTCAGACATGGGAGGCTCAAAGGGAGGCTGTAGTCCACTGGTGGCGGGTCTGGATCACTGCATGCTTGGTGTGCTGTGCTATCAAGAATGTTGCACTCCTTTGTGTGTGTGTGTGTGTGTGTGTGTGTGTGTGTGTGTGTGTGTGTGTGTGTGTGTGACTTGATGTGTATTACTTCACAGAAATCACTTGCTTGCACGAGTGGTGTGACTTGGAATAAGCTTACACCAGCTGATAGTCTGTCCCTCAGATAAGCCACATGTAATCCCTCTGTGTAGCCTATTTCCACTTCACATTTCATTCATTGAATCTTTTGAGGAGTTTTAATATATGCTAAAAATGTTAATAAATATTTTTTGTATTTTGTCTAACCACAGAGTCGTCGGACTTTCCTCATCAACAGCCTCCTCCCCTTCCCTTTTCCCTTATTTTCAATAAACAATTTTTTTATGGAATTCATGTCTACTGTCTAGTGCATTGAACTTGTGCAGGTGTTCAGTTGGGGGCTTCTTTTCTGATGGTCCCTGGGGTGTCTCTGGGTGGCATAGTCAGACTATCTGTTGGAGACTCAAACTCCCCTTCCTTACTGCTTTGCCACAGCTTGTATCACCATTAATACATAAACATGTCAATTGTGTGTGTGTGTGTGTGTGTGTGTGTGTGTCTGTGTATGTGCATGCAAAAAATGTACACATTTCCAATTTAAAATCCACGTATACCAGCTCTGTATGTGATCTTGTTGTACTCACTTTAGTTTCTCTAGTTTACAGTTGGGATCCTCCAGAAGAGAAGAAAGATGCTTCACTCCGGAGTCTCCTGCTTTATTCCCCCAAAGCCCCAGCTCTCTGATGTGTGAGGGGTTTGATCTCAATGCTGATGCAAGACACCTGAAACCTTCTTCTCCAATAATGCACTTATTCAGGCTGTAGAGAGAGAAGGGAATTGAATGTTCTATTCCTTTAAACACCATGATGTGTTTTGTGAAGTATATGCATGTAAAAAAGATGACAAGGAAGTGCTATGATTTTTTTTACACCTGATATATATCTATATATATATATATATATATAGATAGATAGATAGATAGATAGATAGATAGATAGATAGATAGATAGATAGGTATATAGTGGTAAGCAATGAGTGATTGAAATCCCATTTCCAGAGAGGGAGAGAAGGACTGGGAAATCTTAATCCTGGGTCACATGAGCACTTGGACTCACACATATGAGCACTGTAGCCAGTTGTGCAACAACATCCTACGAAGAGTCAGGCAGATTTAACTCCATTCTCTTACACCAGTGCTGCAATACCAATGTCTGCCTCTAGTGTCACTTAGTACAACCTTACCCTCAACTCTGTTTATTAAAATGACTGTAACATCATTCACTGACCTCAGCCTCTGCAGTCTGCAGTGGGAATCCTCCAGTAAAGCACACAGCTGAGTCACTCCCAAGTGTCCTGGTATGAGTTTACTCAGATCCAGCTCAGTCATGAGTAAGGGGTTTGAACCCACAGCTGAGGTCACAGCAGCACAGGCTTCCTCAGCAGCAGCACTTTTAAGGAACCTGCAGAGATGGAGATGAGATCATGTGATCACACACTAGACACACTGATGTTTACAGGACACTCTCAAAAGTTAGTTTGTTAATTTATACA
This sequence comes from Tenualosa ilisha, assembly GCA_015244755.2. Classification (NCBI taxonomy): domain Eukaryota; kingdom Metazoa; phylum Chordata; class Actinopteri; order Clupeiformes; family Clupeidae; genus Tenualosa; species Tenualosa ilisha. Next base: position 185,972 of record PYXC01002691.1, read on the forward strand.
CTACACACACTTCAGCCTGTAAGAAATGAAGAACAGACACATATATTATTGAATAATTGTTTTTTTGGTCTACAAATGTTTCACCTATTATAGGTCTGTTTGGTCAGACACAACTGTAAATCATCAAGTTCAAAGTTTATAGTCACATTTAAAATCCAGTCAAAATAAATATGATGTCCATATCCTGATTGCAGAGAACTGTGTGCCTATAATCTTTTGTGCAGTTTTAACAACCCTTTGCAGTGCTCTCTTGTCCCTTTCACTGCAGCTGCCATAATACACCCTGTGAGGATACACTCTTTAGGCTCATTTTCCTCAACAGGACATCAGCCTTATCTGCTCCCTTTAAGTATGGTCATCTTCTATAATCAATAGCAACACATTGAACCTGAAACTGACTTTTGAATGGTGTTTAAGCAAACATCAAATCAATTGTTCATATAAGGAATTTGAAACTCTTTGAATCGTATATTTCAACTTTTCTCCTTGAGGTATACAGTACTTACCAGACAGTTTTCAGCTGACACTGTGGGTCCTCCTTAAGATCTAAAAGTGCTTTGACTCCTGATTCCCCTGGATCATTTCCTCTGAGATCCAGCTCTCTTAGATGATGGGGATTTAGCCTCAGGGCTGAGGCCAGACCAGCATAACCTTCCTCTGTGATTCTGCAGTCTGAAAGTCTACAGTGATGATAATTCAAAGAAAGGAAAACACAACACTCTTTAAATCTGACATCCTATATATGGGGTGTTTATCAGTAGCCCATCAGTGGACTGGCAGGAAACTGATGGGTAAAACGCCACCTTCCTATCTGGGTTGTGTAGTCTTGCACTGAATGAGTTTGCACGCACCTACAGTCACTGATAGTGTTTCAGGAGTTGACTTTCTGCTTTGATTAGATGGTTAAGGTTGAATTTTCTGAGTTGTCACCTTTTACATTTGAAGAACATGACAATTCACACTGTCCAATTGACTTATTAACTCAGCATTTGGTGTTGTGTGCATAAAAAAGATAAATATTATCACAGCAATGATGAGATGTATTTTCACCCGTACAGGATTTTTCCTGGCCTTCTTTTCCCTTTTCATAACATTAATTCCTGTCATGGTTTCTGTTCCTCACTGATGCTCAGATTCTCTCCATCACCTTCCACTTGTGGCCCAACAACTTACATTTACATTTACATTTAGGCATTTGGCAGACGCTTTTATCCAAAGCGACTTACAAAAGAGGAACATTCAAGATACAACTCAATGAAAGAACAAACAAGGAGTGCATATTGCTAACATAGAATCTGCACTATTTTAAGTTGAAAGTGCAATAGTGTAACGCAGTGTAGAGAAATTAAATTATTAAGTGCATTCTCAAAAATTTACGCCAGGAGATATTCTTGGAAGAGCTGGGTCTTCACGAGTTCCTTGAAGGTGGAGAGGGTATCAGTTGATCTGGCAGCACTTGGGAGGTCATTCCACCAGCGCGGAACCAGATACGAGAAGAGTCTGGCTTGACCTGCACAAGGCGTTGGCCATGCTAGAAAACGTTCCCTAGAGGAGCGTAGCGGTCGTCGGGTGACATATGGCTTCAGAAGAGTATTCAGGTAGATGGGGATGGCAGAGCCATCATTCACACTGTCTTAGCCATATTTTCTCAATAATAAATCAAAAGAACTAAGATTTCTGCTTCACTGCCACTGTGCGTCTCCTTACCAGTGTTTTCCAACAGATTTTACAAGATTATGGTGGGGTGTGGCGATGCGTGCAGTACACTCCTCTTAGTTTGACTACAACTTCATGTCCATTGTTTCTACAACCAAATAAATCTAAATCTGCACTAATACACATACCAATATAACTGAAGGTAAAGGAAATAAAAAAGACTGACTAGTCAGTATACATGCATCAGACATGGCTGAAATATAATGATCCAGTTTTAGACTATGGTGGTGCAAATTAGACTATGGTGGGCCGTCATAGTCATGTCAATATATGGGAAACACTGCTCATGAACTCTCTTTTAACATAATGTGATTCTTTATAAAGAACATTTACTGGGATCTAGAGCTTCTTTAGGGACTTTTCTTCAAGAAGTTGTGGTTCTTTATAGGAAATAGGTTCATATTCACCAGAACAAGGGGCAGTTACAAGTAAGAGTTCTGTGAATTATGCTCATTAGAAAATAATGTTTCCTATAAAATAAATACTTCAAATATGTCGGAGGCCAAGGCAACAGAAAATTTGGACGAGGTGGTGACTACATTTAAAAAGCCTGTTGAATCCATTATATCTCAAGTCACCCTCTCTCACTGAAAGCTTTAAACATCACAATATTTTTAACAAGTAATGTGTGTGTGTGTCTCTCTTTCTCTGTTTCTGTGTGTTTCTCTCTCTCTCCCTCCCTCTCTCTTTCTGTCTGTCTGTTGTGTGTATGTTTGAGACAAATCCTGTCACTTTCCAATTCAGTGTTATCAGCTCAGTGTGTGATCTTCTGATACTCACTCTAGTTTCTCCAGTTTACAGCTGGGATCCTCCAGAAGAGAGGAAAGATGCTTCATTCCTGATTCTCCTGCTTTATTTCCCCTTAGCTGCAGCTCTCTGATGTGTGAGGGGTTTGATCTCAGTGCTGATGCAAGAGAACTGAAGCCCTCTTCTGCAACGCTGCAGTTATTCAGGCTGTAGAAAGAAAAGGGAACAAAACATGTTTTGCAAGATCGTAATATTTTCAATGTGTGTGTGTGTGTGTGTGTGTGTACGCAAGGCATGTTAATTTCTAGTTGCATTCAAATTCACTGATCTCAGGTGAGTATGTGATCTTGAGGTACTCACTGTAGTTTCTCCAGTTTACAGTTGGGATCCTGCAGAAGAGAAGAAAGGTGATTTACTCCTGAGTCTCCTGCTTGATTCCCACTCAGCTGCAGCTCTCTGATGTGTGAGGGGTTTGATCTCAGTGCTAATGCAAGGGAACTGAAGCCATTTTCTGCAAAACTACAATCATTAAGACTGTACAGAGAAGAAAGATTAGTAATTGCATTTTTGTAATCAAATTATATACTGTCAAATAATGTATTACTCTAAAATGTGTACATCATGTTACTTAAAACGGTCTTACCAAAGAACTGTTACTGCACAATCTTGGCTCTTCAGTCCAGTACAGAACTCTTGGACCCCACTATCTCCAATACTGTTGTCACTGAGGTCCAGATCTTTCAGCTTTGAAGATGATTTGCTGAGGACAGATCCCAGACCTCCACAGCTCCTCTCAGTGAGCCTACAGCTATTGAGCCTTAAGGGGGGAGAACAGCCATCACTGACTATATGGAAAGGACTCTGATACCTATATATCTGATATATACAGACTCTGATATATATAGACTATACATACACACATGATTTTAATCATGCATATGAAAGTACTGATATCCAGATACACTTTCCTTTATACAATTATTGCCTCATTACTTACAGGGCCTTTTGTGATTCTTCCACTACAGGGAGCAGTCTTAGCAGTCCTTCATCAGACCTGATGTACTTCTTCAAGTCAAACACATCCAGCTTCTCTTCTGATGTCAGCAGCACAAACACTAGAGCTGACCACTGGGCAGGTGAGAGTTTATATTCAGAAAGTGACCCTGAGCTCAAGAAGATCTGCACCTCCTCCATTAAGGAGTGATCATTGAGTTCATTTAGACAGTGGAAGAGGTTGATCACTCTTTCTGATGTAGGAACTTCTCTGATTTTTTCTTTAATGTAACTGATTATTTCCTCATTGCCCATCTGATTTTGTTCTCTCTGTAGTAGACCATGAAGGAGATTCTGGTTAGACTCCAGAGAGAGGCCAAGAAGGAAACGCAGGAAAAGATCAAAGTGTCCATCTTCATACTCCAAAGCTTTGTCCACAGCACTCTTTTGCAAGATGATCATAGAATCCTCCAATGTTGGAGGACTACTCCATATATGTTTCAGAAGCTGAATGCCTTTGGTTGCAGGTTTAGGTTTGGACAAGACATCTTTACTTTTCTCTGTCAGCATCAACAGCACATACAAAGCTGCAAGATATTCCTGGATGCTCAGATGCACAAAACAGTACACTTTTCTCTGCTGAATGCCTGACTCTTCTTTAAAGATCTGGGTGCAGATGCCACACTCTACTGCTGCCTCATTGACATCAATGCCAGAGTCTCTCAGGTCTTTTTCATAGAAGATCAGATGACCTCTTTCTAGTTGCTCAAAGGCCAATTTTCCAAGAGCTAGGAGATCTCCCTGGTTCCACTGTGGATCAGAGTCATGAATTCCTTCAAACTTAAGGCTCCTCTGCTTGGTTTGAAAAATAAGGAAATATGTGTACATCTCAGTCAGTGTCTTTGGGATGTGTTCAACACCACTGGTCTCAAGAATATGTCCAAGAACAGTAACAGCAATCCAGCAAAATACTGGTATGTGGCACATGATGTGCAGACTTCTTGATGACTTAATGTGAGAAAAGGTTGTGTTTGCAAGATTCCGGTCACTGATCCTCTTCCTGAAGTACTCCTCTTTCTGTAGGTCACTGAAACCTTGTGCTTCTGTGACTCGGTCAACACACTCAGGTGGGATTTGATTGGCTGCTGCTGGTCGAGAGGTGATCCACAGTAGAGCAGAAGGAAACAGATTGCCCTTGATAAGATTTGTCAGTAGTACGTCCAATGAAGTGTCCTCTGTCATGTCAGCCAAACTTTCATTTTTCTGAAAGTCCAGTTGGAGACGACATTCATCCAGACCATCCAAGATAAACAAGACCTTGTGGTTTGTCTGGCTGGGAAAAGTTGACAGCTTTATTTCTGTAAAAAAGCTGTGGAGTAGATCTATCAAAGAGTACCGTCTTTCTTTCATGAGGTTGAGTTCTCGAAAAGTTAGTGGGAATATAAAGTGAATGTCCTGATTTTCCTTTCCCTCAGCCCAGTCCAGAATGAACTTCTGAACTGAAACAGTTTTACCAATGCCAGCTACTCCCTTTGTGACCACACTTCTGATTGGTTTGTCTTGGCCAGGTAAGGGTTTAAAGATGTCTTTGCATTTGATTGGAGTCTCATGTCCAGCTGGTGTCTTGGATATTGACTCAATCTGTCTGACTTCATGCTCCTCATTTACTTTCCCACTTTCTCCTTCTGTGATGTAGATCTCTGTGTAAATCTTTTCCAGCAGAGTAGAGCTTCCTTGCTTGGGTATTCCCTCAAACACACTCTGGTACCTTTTCTTGAGATTTCTTTTCAGTTCTGTCTGACACAGTACATGCAGTTCATCTGTAAAGAGAACATATCATTATCAATATTATTTTCAGACAGCCACTGACAATGAGAACAAATAGTTCTATAAATGAATGTTCTCTTTCCTAGTGTAGCTTAGTGATTGAAGTTCTTTCCCAAAGTTCTCTTACTTTCTTGCAGTTTGTCTACAATATCTTGCTGCTTCATGTTTCTGAGAAAGTGCAGTGCCATCTTCAGAGCCCCTTCTCTGGCATCACTCTCATCCTCAGGTTTACTCTCAAACTGTTCTTGGTAATTTGGACTCACAATCTTCTTAAATCTCTCCACCTCATTCTTCACAAAGCTGATAATCATCTCTTCAAGCACCTGAAGTGATATAGAATTCAGCCAGGTGAATAGCATCACACTGGTACTGGACTTGAGGTTTATGTATGTTAACTGTTAACACTGTGGCAGAGGTAATATACATAACTATACATAAATATACATAAATAACAGTAATAATTCAAATAATTTTGTAAGTGAAAACACTTACTTTTCTCTGCCTAATATGACTAATGTGACCTTATTCCAAACCTGGAATATGTGCTCGAGGTCTCCCTGCTGACTCTGGGTGATCTGGTCATTGACAGCGTCTGATTTCCACCCTTCCATTTGGTCTCTGAGTAAAATATAAATAATCCAAATAACAAATAACAGTGGTCTTCCTTACTTTTGTGTGTACGACAAAAAAAGATACTTTAGATATATTTCATATAAGTTTAATGTTTTACAGAGGATATGAAGTGGCCTTTATATATATATATATATATCTAGGCTTCTTTTCATGTTGTTCAAAACTGTTTTATTAATAGCTTTCCTTTGTAACTATACTTCCACTGTATGATAACTATCATGAAATTGTGGTAGGGACCAGTCTAACCACAAAAGCTCCACACTGGAAGCTGCTGCAATTCTGATTGGTCAAAAAAACATTAAAGGTGACACAGAATAGATGAATGGAGTATTATCTTGTTCTCTGATGTGAAGTAGAGGGTAATTTTGATTTATCAAAAATAAGATCAGATGTAATTTTTCAACCCTAAGGTTGTAAACCTTATGTTTAGGCGTGGAATAGAAATGATTCACATCATGTTTTTGCAATCACGGGCACCTTTACAGTCAATGTAGGAGAAAACTTGCCTTGATTCATCTGTAGTATCATTTTTCTGAAAGCTGATGTCGCGATTTTGTGACTCATCACTCTTCATGGACATGCATGTGGGCACAGGTGATGCAGGTCTCTCATGATGGGTTGGCCTGTTTAAGAAGAAACCATTGAATCCTATTGAGTCTGACAGCCTGGTCATGGTTTATGGTTGTAAGTGACACACAGTTGGATGTTATGCACAAACACATTTCCATATTATATTGTAGGTGAGATCAGATTATCACAGATTATATGAACATTTAGGAACAAAAATGTCTCATGGACTTTCCACTCAAGAGTCTGACTGGATATTTTACACAACAGGCAACTGAGAATTGGCACAGCACTTGGGGTTTAGGCACAGGACAAACATTATGTTTTTTTCAGGTGTTCTGTTATGAGATGCTTCACTGGTTATAAAAAGCGCAGCTTTGTGACTTATCATAAAACATGAAAATAATATTTGCAAGAATCCCTTGTTCATCAACATTGTACTGTGAGGTGTTACAGTTTTTAGAGCATCCTTTCTCTGATTCAGGGACTTGCCTTGATCCGCCATTGCCATCTCCAGATTGGAATGTGATGTCACGTTCAACTGACTGGTCACTCTTCATGGACATGCATGTGGGCACAGGTGATGGAGGTCTCACATACTGGAGTGGGCTGAGTTCTTTTCCTTGACTGAATATGTTTTAAAGGAAATTGATAGCAAAGTGTCTGAATCTGCTGATCTATGACATGCGACAAGTTGAACTATTTGTAAACACCAAAGCTGGTGTGAATCAATCCATAACCCTGTTGTTCGAGGTCACCAAGTACTGTCACATAGGCCGAACAGAGAGCAGGTAACTAACACTAAGTGAATGGAGCACAGTAACTTACTTTCAGTTTCATTTTGCTATGCCCCATTCAGTTAACATTAGTTATTGCTTCGTTATTCAGTCTATATTGCATCAAATTTTCTGGTTCTTTTTCACACAGTCAGCATTCAGTAACCTTGAACAACACGGCTATTGACTGATTCACACCGGATTTCTCCTTTAATTCAGCTCTGCACGGACATTCAGGTAGTAATCGTGAATGTTACATTTTGTGCATAATGATATGATAACATGATCCTCACTGCTGAATCCCAGAACATGAGGCTGTTGTCACGGGGTGACGAACTTACTAGGGCCTTTTGTGCGATCGGCATGGGCTGTGGTTCCCAGAGGGACAAGTTATGCGACACACCAAGATGGCCGCCCCCTGAGTGACTGAGTGTTTACCAACGAGCCTCAGCTGTATGGTTGATTGGTGATTAGAGACACTAGTGGTTCTCGGAGCTATTTAATGCCTCCTTCATTTGGTGGTGGGCAGCGGCGGTGAGGACAGCAACGGAGTGTTGGAACAGCACCGGTGAGCCGAAGTAAGGACCCTACGGGAGTGACTCCAGAGTTTGCTGTGGTGTTGTGGAGCAGCTGAGGGGTGGAAACGTCTATCCCTCCAACAGTTAAGTACACATCCTCGGTTGTGTAGTCTGGGTGCTGGGCCATTGTGCGTGCAACTTCACTTGGTGACTGTGCTGCTGTCTATCTCTCCTTCGCCTCCCCCCCTCTTGTACCCAGCGACTGGTGTGTGTGGAGCTACGTGGGCTGTGTCCGATCCGACTGCACTCCTGCGATTGTGCTGAGCGTTGTGAAGACCGGAGGGTGAAATCGTTCACCCCTCCTTAAGATAAGTGGCGTTCTTTTCTCCCTGCCACCATTTTGCTGTCTACTGATTATATTAGACGGTGTGTGCCTCTCAACCCCGTTTCTCTTTGACATTTCCTCTCCTCATCTGCCTGCCGTGACGTCTCGGACGTGTGTTGTGTGGAACTACCCAGCGCTACGCGCTCTCCTGGCCCGGAACAGCTGTAGACTCTCTCGCTGTAAACTAGCGTGTTGCTTGCCAACGGAACCGGAGGGGGTGCACTCGCCTGACCCTCCCCAAGCTAAGTACTGTTTTAACCTGTGCCTTGTCTACGCTTGCCTCTCGTCCATTGTCGACGTCCTGTGTTGCTGTTGCCCCTGTTTGGTGGCAGAGAAGACTCTTCTGGACATTTTCCACCCCTCTTAGCCATAGTAATACAGTGCAGCACCATTTGCTTAGCGGTGGCTGTTGCATAGAGCTATTGCATGCAGTGTGTTATAGTAATATCTGCTCTTATTTGTGTGTGGTGAGGGTATTTGCAGTGATCACCCCATTGAAGTGTGTATGCTGTGTGCTGCTGTATTAGTTGCCCCATAGTTGTGTGTGGTGAAGGTATTTGCAGTGACTACCATATTGGGACCTTGTGTGCAGTGTCTAGTTGTATTAATTTTCTTTATTGTGTTGGCTAAGTTGGGGGGACCATCCTAGGGCTAACTGTGTAGGCCCACCCCATCTATCTGAGTAGTTTTTGCCTCTTTTCCCCAGCTCGCAGCGGCGACGGTTGCGCAGGCTACCTTGGGACCAAGACTGCTGCTAGCCGCTGCGCCCCAAGATCGGCTCCGCACTCTGGACTGGCTTGCTATAGACTAGCGACTTGGACTTGTGGACTTCTTTTTTAGTTTTTTAATGTATTTAATAAAGTGTGTTTTAAACTATAATTTCCTCTGGTGATTGATTGGTCTAGTCTGCTCCCTGGTGGTTGTGTTCGTAAAGTGTGGGTTACCGCACCCCCGTGCTTGGTCACAATTGGCGTAGTCGGCCAGGATTTCAACACCAGGTGGAGCTACTAGACCTCTCGATATGCCAGATGAACGTGTTTTAGAGGATAGGCCACAAGTTAGGATGCCTGTGTTTATGGGAGCCCCGTGGGCACAGAGATATCGGGGAGAAGGGTCTGAAGTGCCTCTGGGGGAATGGACTGCACAAGTGAAATACCTCATGAGTGTCCAGGGTTTGAGTGGGCCCCAACAGATTCAGTTTATTTTGGGTTCATTGGAAGGGGAGGCTAAGAGGGAGGTTTTAGCTGCAAGTGACTCTGAACGTAACACCCCAGCTAAGCTTCACCCTGTTGTCATTGCTTTATGGGGATAACACTCCAGTGGCGGCTTTGGGAGCACAGTTTTTTAATTGTAGACAGGGTCCTACACAGTCTGTTCGTTCTTTTTGTCTGCAAATCTGTGAATTGTTTTCTAGATTACGCAGCCGAGAGGATTCTGGCCTGGGGGAGACTGACTCCACGTTGCGTGACCAGTTTTTAAACGGCCTTCGCGACGGCCCCATTCGACAGCAGCTGAGGGCCCAATTGCGACGTGAGCCAGGGTTGACCTTTGAAGTAGTGCGACAAGAGGCCATAGCCCTTGAGGCTGATCGGATCGAGCTGGATGAGACCCCTGTTTGTATGGCAGCCGCTAACTCTGCTGCTGCGACATCCACCTCTACAACTGATTGGAAGCAGCAACTACGAGCTGAAATAATGAAGGACGTCCAAGAGCAGATGGCTCAGCTGTCCAAGTCTATTATAGAGGAGCTGCGTAGTAGGCCTGGTAGTGCCCCTATGTTTCATCGTGAGCGGTCACACTCTAAAGGAGCAACAGCCGCTCGCAGACCCCCAGGTCAATCGGCGACATCTAGGTTTCAGTGGGACGCCCAAGGTCGCCCGATTTGCAGTAAGTGTGGAGAGGCAGGGCATATTGCCCGCTATTGTCGCCCCAGGAGAGCATCGCAAGGGGATTTTTAGTTTTGCCGGCCACTGTGGGTCAGGTGCCCGGTACCCCCCAGCAAGACCCTTTACCCCCTCCTAGAGACAACCTAATAGGACATTGCCCCCAAGTGGACGTCCAGGTAAATGATAGGGATGTCCGGTGTCTGGTAGACACTGGCTCCCAAGTGACTATGTTTGCAGACAGTCTATGCCAGGAACTTTTTGGTGAGTTCTGTCCAACAGGTTCTGGAACACCCTGGCTAGTGCTGCGTGGGGCTAATGGGTTGGACATCCCCTATATTGGATACCTTGTGGTGGATTTTAAGGTAAGGGGGGTCCAGGTACCGGAGAAGGGGGTGGTAGTTGTCAAAGATCAATGTTTGGGGGCTCATAGAGCCCTCCTGGGCATGAATGTAATCACTGACTGTTGGGAAGAGTTTTTTTCACAGCACCAGGGGACCGCAGCTCTTGCAGATACAGGCCAGTCCCCCCTACACTCTACAAGGAGATCAAGACCCTCCTTCAAGGTATGCTAAAGGGGGGAGTCATAAGGGAGAGCAGTAGTCCCTGGGCAGCACCTATAGTCCTGGTTCAAAAGAAGTGTGGATCTTGGCGCTTTTGTGTGGATTATAGGAAACTTAATAGCGTAACTAAGAAAGACGCTTTCCCATTACCCCGTATCGAGGACTCGCTGACCGGCTTAACCCAGGCTGTGTGGTACTCCACACTGGATCTAGCCAGTGGGTACTGGCAAGTTAGAGTAGAGGGCCAGGATCGGGAGAAGACTGCCTTTACTACCCCGTTTGGCCTGTTTGAATGGGAAAGGATGCCGTTTGGACTCTGTAACGCCCCGGCCACATTTCAGAGGTTGATGCAGAGATGCTTGGGGGTACAATTATCCGAATCTGCTCTAGTTTATTTGGATGATGTTATAATCCATTCTGTGGACTTTGCAGAGCACCTAAACCATCTGGAGGAAGCCTTCCGGTCACTAGAACGCTACGGCCTCAAACTGCGACCGGAGAAGTGACACCTTTTCCAGACCGAGGTACGGTTCCTTGGTCACCGAGTTAGTGGTAAGGGAGTCTCCCCTGAACCGGAGAAGGTTTCAGCTGTGCAAGACTGGCCCGTGCCCAAGACAGTCAGGCAAGTCAGATCTTTTTTGGGTTTTGTGGGATATTATAGGAGATTTATTAAGGACTTCTCTAAAACTGCTGGACCCTTGAACGCTCTGTTACAAGGGACGGGGCGCCATCGTCGCCGGGGCACTCCTCCCATTACTTGGAGCCCAGAGTGTGAGTCTGCTTTTTGCCAACTTAAACAAGAACTACTCCAGGCAGCTATACTCGCCTATGCTGACTTCTCTCAGCCTTTCCTAGTGTATACCGATGCTAGTAATTGCGGCCTGGGGGCAGTGTTGGCGCAGCAACAAGCAGGGGTCGAACGGGTTATTGCTTACGCTAGTAGGAGCCTCCACCCAGCAGAGAGGAATGATGCTAATTATAGCTCATTTAAGTTAGAGTTGTTAGCCATGAAGTGGGCACTCTGTGAAAAGTTTAAAGACTATCTGTGGGGCACTAAAGTAACAGTAATCACGGACAACAACCCCTTAGTCCACCTACAGACTGCCAGGCTTGGGGCTGTCGAACAACGGTGGGTTGCCCAGTTGGCTAATTTTGATTACCACATCCAGTACAGGCCCGGAAGGGATCATACCAATGCCGACGTGCTCTCCAGGCTGCCTGCCCCTCATGTGGTGTCAACACCTAGCCCAGCGCCTGCCGGCCCTCTACAGTCGGATGAGGAGGTGCTATTGGTGGGGGTCGTCGAGGCGCCAGGGACCGAGGATGACCGCCCCCCTGCCAGCTGGGGATGGAACCCAGTCTACTGGCGAGAACTACAAGGGAAGGATCCCAGCTTGACAACCCTTCGGGCTTATCTAGAAAGAGGTAGGCTACCCCCAGCATCCGAACGTAAGGTGCAGCCCCGGCTAGTGCAGCAATTGTTGGCCCAGTGGGGGCGGTTGAGTTTGAAGGAAGGGGTTGTCTGCCGGACTGCAGGTGACCCCGTCACCCCATGATTCAAATTGCCAGATTCTTGTCCCGCAAGACCAGGTTAGCCCATTGCTAGAGGCCTACCACAATCAGACAGGCCACCAGGGCCGAGAGCGGACGTTGTCTCTGGTAAGGAGGAGGTTTTATTGGTTACAGATGGAGGCTGTAGGTGTAGGTACTTTTGTGCAAGCATGCCCCCGTTGTAATTTACGTAAGGCTAGGCCTGATGCAAGAGCTCCTCTAGTTCCTATTGTGCCGCAGGCCCCACTTCATGTAGTTGCCATGGACTTCCTTACACTTAGTCGTCCCACTGACCGTTATCAGAACATCCTAGTCTTTACTGACTTGTTTACCAAGTTTGCGTGGGCTGTCCCAACTATAGATCAAACTGCCGTCACTACAGCTAAGGCCCTGTGGGCCACTGTTTTTCAGCCTTTTGGCTGCCCTGAAGTCATTCATTCAGACCAGGGCCCAAATTTTGAGTCTAACCTGATTGCAGAGCTGTGTAGAATGTATGGCTGCCGTAAGACCCGTACAACACCTTATCACCCTCAGGGAAATGGGGGTTGCGAACGGTTTAACCAGACTTTGTTGAATTTGCTGGGGACCCTACAGGTAGACCAACAGAATAGGTGGGCTGAGTATTTGCCATCCCTTATCCATTCTTATAATAACAGTGTTCACAGTTCGACAGGGTATGCCCCCACTTATTTGATGTTTGGCCGCCATGTGTGGCTGCCGCTAGATGTTCTTTGGGGCACTACAGAACCTGAGGGAGCTGTAAATACCACGGAGTGGGTGGCCCAACATCATGCACGCCTCCAGTATGCTTACAGTAAAGTGTCTGAGAATCTAGGTGCTGCAGCAGGACGAATGAAGCGCCTCTACGACCGCACAGCACGGGATGTTCCACTTTTGCCAGGAGAGAGGGTGTTGGTACGGAACAACCGCCGTCAAGGGAAGTTGAGCGACCGGTGGGAGCCCCAGCCATACGTGGTCCTACGCCGCCACCTCGACTCCCCAATCTATACAGTAAGGCCTGAAGGCAGGCAAGGCCCCGAGCGAGTGCTCCACCGCAACCTGCTGCGCCCATGTCCCCATTACCCTGTAGGACCAGTGGCCGAGGAGAGCTCCCCTGTCCAGCCCTCTCCACCTCAAGCAGGGTGGGGGTGGGTCCCGATGGCTTCTGGGCCAGCTGCTGTGCAGGGTGAACTAGACACTGAACCCAGGCGGTCCCAGAGGGCCACTCTGGGGAGGCCTCCAGAAAGGTATGGGGAGTGGGGTCAGTAAGGGTTCCTGGGACTAGAACCCATTTGGAGGGGGTGGGTGTCACGGGGTGACGAACTTACTAGGGCCTTTTGTGCGATCGGCATGGGCTGTGGTTCCCAGAGGGACAAGTTATGCGACACACCAAGATGGCCGCCCCCTGAGTGACTGAGTGTTTACCAACGAGCCTCAGCTGTATGGTTGATTGGTGATTAGAGACACTAGTGGTTCTCGGAGCTATTTAATGCCTCCTTCATTTGGTGGTGGCAGCGGCGGTGAGGACAGCAACGGAGTGTGGAACAGCACCGGTGAGCCGAAGTAAGGACCCTACGGGAGTGACTCCAGAGTTTGCTGTGGTGTTGTGGAGCAGCTGAGGGGTGGAAACGTCTATCCCTCCAACAGTTAAGTACACATCCTCGGTTGTGTAGTCTGGGTGCTGGGCCATTGTGCGTGCAACTTCACTTGGTGACTGTGCTGCTGTCTATCTCTCCTTCGCCTCCCCCCTCTTGTACCCAGCGACTGGTGTGTGTGGAGCTACGTGGGCTGTGTCCGATCCGACTGCACTCCTGCGATTGTGCTGAGCGTTGTGAAGACCGGAGGGTGAAATCGTTCACCCCTCCTTAAGATAAGTGGCGTTCTTTTCTCCCTGCCACCATTTTGCTGTCTACTGATTATATTAGACGGTGTGTGCCTCTCAACCCCGTTTCTCTTTGACATTTCCTCTCCTCATCTGCCTGCCGTGACGTCTCGGACGTGTGTTGTGTGGAACTACCCAGCGCTACGCGCTCTCCTGGCCCGGAACAGCTGTAGACTCTCTCGCTGTAAACTAGCGTGTTGCTTGCCAACGGAACCGGAGGGGGTGCACTCGCCTGACCCTCCCCAAGCTAAGTACTGTTTTAACCTGTGCCTTGTCTACGCTTGCCTCTCGTCCATTGTCGACGTCCTGTGTTGCTGTTGCCCCTGTTTGGTGGCAGAGAAGACTCTTCTGGACATTTTCCACCCCTCTTAGCCATAGTAATACAGTGCAGCACCATTTGCTTAGCGGTGGCTGTTGCATAGAGCTATTGCATGCAGTGTGTTATAGTAATATCTGCTCTTATTTGTGTGTGGTGAGGGTATTTGCAGTGATCACCCCATTGAAGTGTGTATGCTGTGTGCTGCTGTATTAGTTGCCCCATAGTTGTGTGTGGTGAAGGTATTTGCAGTGACTACCATATTGGGACCTTGTGTGCAGTGTCTAGTTGTATTAATTTTCTTTATTGTGTTGGCTAAGTTGGGGGGGACCATCCTAGGGCTAACTGTGTAGGCCCACCCCATCTATCTGAGTAGTTTTTGCCTCTTTTCCCCAGCTCGCAGCGGCGACGGTTGCGCAGGCTACCTTGGGACCAAGACTGCTGCTAGCCGCTGCGCCCCAAGATCGGCTCCGCACTCTGGACTGGCTTGCTATAGACTAGCGACTTGGACTTGTGGACTTCTTTTTTAGTTTTTTGATGTATTTAATAAAGTGTGTTTTAAACTATAATTTCCTCTGGTGATTGATTGGTCTAGTCTGCTCCCTGGTGGTTGTGTTCGTAAAGTGTGGGTTACCGCACCCCCGTGCTTGGTCACACTGTGGTTTAAAGTACTGTATGTGTAACACAATTGAAGAACCTATAAGTGCACAGTTATCCTACCTCTGCGCCTCTGGACTGTCCCCCTGTTTAATGTCGACTTGTTTGTCCATCGTCACTTTTCATGAACACCCAGTGGAATGTGAGTGATTAGTCATCAGGATTCACTTTAAAGAATAATAATAAAAAAATAATCAAAAGTCTGGATGATGAACAACAGAAAATACCAATGTCACAGTCTATACTGTAATCTATCCTGTACTACTATTATTTAATTACAAATTTTAAGTGGTAGACAGTGTAGGTACATACTTTACTGATTCTGAATGAGATGAAGGCATCCAGACACACAAAGAACATTAAAAACGCTCAAAACACAGTGAAAAAGAAAACATAATTTTTGTAAGATGAGTCTATCCAAATTTCCAGTCCCGCTTGGCGCACAACTTCCATCACACACAACTGGCTTTACATATGCCTACAACTAGCCAACAACAATAGATTTTCATTTCCATGTTGTTTATATTTTAACAACTGCTCATTTGCAGTCACTAACAGCAATTTGAATTTGAAGAGGTTTCTGTCTGCAGCGTGTTAACAAGTAATAGGTGTCAATAAGTGTCACTGTTGTTTTGATTTTAGGGGTGAAGCTTGCTCGTTTTGAAGAGTTTCACTTTCCCAATGCGCTCTAGTCCAGATTTTCTATAACTTTTTTTTTCTCGCAGCTCCCTATGAGAAAATGTAAGGAAACACCACTAGCACTGGGTCTATAAACACATACAGTTACAAAGCTTAATTGATAGCCTATGTGTTATACTTGATGTAAGTCTAGATCAAACGGTAGCCTACCAAAGAAATTGAGAAAAATGTAAAACAGTTTGCATATTCACCAGTTACGTAGAACGTGATTCTCCTCTGATATCACTTTGCATTGTATTGCAACAATCTGGCCTATTTCTTAATTGTGTCAGAGAAATCATTAATGAAAAAAAACTGTAGGCTATTTTACAAGTCTCAGTACAATACAATACAATTCATAGGCCTACAGAGTTCAAAGACAAACCATGAAGATATAACCTACTAATGCAGGTAGGCTATGCACATTGAACAGATGAGGTTTTATTGAAATGAGCGTTTCAAATGTGAAGTACGCCTAATTAAATAAATAAATAAAATAAAATAACTCACCTTTTAGTTTTTTTCTGTGAGTTTTATCGAGGATTATTCTCAGTCAATTTTCTTACCAGGTGAAATTGTCACCGTATCAAGAATGCATTAATTCGTAACTTACATTATCGACATTATCGGAGGTGGAACGTAGCCAAGCAAGAGTTATTTTAATGAAGGCCCAGGAGGATTTTAATCAAAAGGTGTCTCTCTGCGAAATCTCGTAGTGTTTTGCTTTGAAGTTGCGCATTTACTACTTGACCTAAACCTAATGTTCGCCAAACATTCACAATAAAACGGTTTGTAGGTAATGAGACTACTGAAAATGCTGTTGAGTCACAGCGTCGGCGCTCATGATTTATCACTGGTGAAACTGTGTGGTATTTTGATTAAAAATCTAACAAAAGAAGATTAACTGAATTGCATTATATGCATGGGAAAACGAATAACCCCGTCCAATTGCAGCTCTATGTTAGGCTGCATTGACATGAAATGTGAAAATAAAATCCCCTCACCTTTCGTGGTTTGTTGTTTGTGTCAATTCGAAGATCCTACTGGATCCTGTTTTCTAAACAGGGCTGGCCAGTTGCCCGCTCATTTAGCAAGCCCCTTTTGTTATCAAAGTCAATATTCTGCAAACTGACATTGGCAAAGCAGGCTTTGGCCTACTCGGGGTTTACAGCTAGACTACATAAAGCGATTCCCCCTGCAGATTCCTCAAAAACATCAATTTACTTTCATTTTCTTTGAACCCTACCCCTTTACACCACCTGTAACAGGTGGGGCGGCATATCATTTACAGGCACCGTTGGAATGTGGAATATCCTGCTGAATCACTATATAAGGATAAGCAACTGGCAAAAGGGGAGAAGGTCAGTCTTATGAAATGTAAATTTCCAAGAGTGTTATCAGATGGCTCCATTGTGGTAGTTCTGTTCTCATTGGTTATTTTCATGGGTTTTGTTTGCTCAGAGCCTGCAATATAGGTTAGAGGTCACTAAACTGAAATAACCAGCGATTCATTGCTGCAACAGCGATGATTTAGGCTTATTTGTTCTTATGGTTAATGGAGAATATATTATGATGTTTTTAGATCCTTTTATTGTTATGCGAAATGTGATTTAGTGTATTTGGGCATTGGGCATGGGTTGTGCACGAATTACTGCCTGTGTATCTAAATTAGTGCTATTTTTTTCTGCTGCTATGTTATTTCAACTAATATGTTAATTTTATATACTTTAAAAAAAAAAAATCCTTAAATATTTAATGATACAGTGTGTTATTGAATCCACACATCTCTCATCTTGACACTTTATCTCAGCCCAGGTGACACATAAGAGCAGGTCAGGTGTAGTTCAAAATAACAAACTTATTTCAGTGTTGCCTCTTACACCCCTATTATATTTAATGCAGTAGGCTACAGAGACTTACAGTAGGGTAATGCAGTCGGCAACAGAGACTTACAGTAGCGTAATGCAGTAGGACACAGAGACTTACAATAGGGTAATGCAGTAGGATACAGAGACTTACAGCAGGGTAATGCAGTAGGATACAGAGACTTACAATAGGGTAATGCAGTAGGATACAGAGACTTAACACTCCTAATGTCACCTTGGTCTCCCAAATGAAGCATATCTATTGGGCCTCTTTTGTAAGTGTATCCTCAGGCAGGGATAATGCCTGTCATGTTCTGCAGGAAGTGTCTGTGTGTGTGTGTGTGTGTGTGTGTGTGTGTGTGTGTGTCTGTGTGTGTATGTGTGTGTGTGAGTGTGTGTGAGTGTAGTGGTATGGTGAACTAGGCCTATGGTTCTATACTTCGCTTCCATTTCTCATCTGTCTTCTCTCTCTCAGGGTGAGTGAGTTGTGTTTGACTGTACAGTTTTGACTGTGCAAGTTTGACATGAAGAATGTACTATAGGTGTGCGTAGAATAACTACTTTATGTTCCAATATTATAATTTGTTATGGCTCTTCAGATTGCTGCAGGAAGTTCCATTAAGTTGAACAGACTTTTTCAAGTTTCAGGGGTCCAACAGTTTTATTAATGGCCATTACAAAAATAATCAAAACTGGAATTACATTGGGTTTTGTGCTGCTGATTTTTGTATAGATTTGAGCTCATTGGCAGGTTAACTGTATAATATGCAGGATAATGACTGTGTGAAAGGTGCTGTAGATATGAAGTCCCTGAATGCAATTGTCTGCAGACAGTGAATTTCTGGCAGATGCTTGTGATGAATGATGAACACACAGAGAGGTGTTATCTTCTGTTCATCTTCCTGAGCTGGGGGCTTCTAGCACTGGTCATCATCATACTGGTCATTGTGCTCCTGGGAGGATATGGTTGGAGCATCCATGATGCCAATGGCCTAGTTAATGGAGAACTGTGAGTTGTTTGTAACACCTCAATGACATGATATAGACATGCACATTTGGCAAGAATCATAAGATATAAAGCCATAAGATATAAGCGTAGACTGAATGTACAATATAAGTTGTCGAGAGACGGAGGTCTTTCTGTGCACTACATTTACCTTATAGTTTCAAAGAACAACAGCAAGCAGAAGATCAAATAATTTTCCAGTAACGTACATGTACATACAATGAGTTTTTGACATCTTAGCACATTTCCCTCTCAGGTGTTTCATCCCTAACGTGTATGCTGCCCTCTGTTCAGCTGCTTTGATGCCACTCATCTGTCTGTGATGGTGATCAGGTAATCAGGTTACTCAGCAGTGGAAGGCTTATGATGACACTTACAGGGGCCGCACCAACAGCTCAGGTCTGTGTGGAAGAGTGTGTGAGAATGTGGAATGTGGAATGAGTGAATATATATTTAATGTAGAATTTTCCATGTCATGGTAATTCTATTCACATATCTTAGATTAAATTAAAACAGAAGAAGGAACACCACAATCTCAGCACATTTTCCACCACAGATATTTCATGTTTGCTGTAAATGGATTTAAAAAAATGGATACACATGCATAAGAAAATGCATTTCTTTAGTCTCTCTCTGTGTCTGTGTTAAACCATTTCAGAGATTAACGGTCCTCTATCTGTTTGCTCTGGTCTCTCTGGTGTGGCTGTGGGCAGGACTGCATATGGCTTACAGATTCCTCTGGATGCAGATCCTTTATATCATCTTCAACATCTTGTTGGTAAGAGCTTGTCAATCATGAAGTCATTATCATGCACTCCATTATGCATAGTGCTAAAAGAAGAGGGAAATCATTTAGAATGAGTTTCACACAAATCCATTCAGTTTCCAATTATTTAAAGAAGAAATTGGGTGTGAATCAATCCATAGCCCTGTTCTCCAAGGTCACAAGATTTGATACAACATAGACCGAATAGTGAACTGGCAGTGAACACTGGACAGACAGCACTCTGTGACCTCAACAGGGCTATGGATCGAATCACACCGGATTTTTCCTTTAAGATTTGTCTTAAAATCATTTCCTTTTTTATCTTGTACCTTTCTTTTGACAGCGTCTGTATGTGTTTGCTGTTTATTTCATCCTGCATAACCAGTTATGCTGGCCTACTAAAGCCAATTACACTGTGGACATGAATACTTGAATGTGGTCATGAACTCTTCTTACTCAGGCACAGGTGTTACAGTGGCAAATGAGACAGCAAATCCACCCAGAACCTCATCAGTGCCATGGAAGAGGTGTGAACATTAACACTACCAACTACACTGCCGTTCTTACACACTATTTGAACTGCTTTTAGTTGAGCATGTATAGATGTGGTTGAGCAGCAGTAAAGTTACAGACTATTTCACATTTCAAAAAGCATTGCCAAATCTGAACAAGTTCCAGTAAGCATAGCAGTACATTAAACCTGGAATATGTGCTTCAGGTCCCTCTGCAGCCCAATTAGAGGTTAAGGAATGGTTTTGATATTTCAGTATTTTTGTCCTATTGAATGAAAAGAAAAAATATACATTTCTCATTGGGTGGGCAAGACACACATTTGTATTGGCTCAGTTTCACTCTGCACCCCTCCAGAACCCAGCATGATATCTGATAAAATACCCTTCAATCATACCATCCCTTATTTATAGAGGCTGTAGCAGGAAGTATGAATCTGTAGCAAGAAGTATGTGATGGGCAAATTCTCTTTTTTTAATTGTGCAATTGATTTTCCTCAGGCCACCAGACAGTGTTCATGTACTCAGATACAGTGCAACAAACTCATCTTAGTCCCATCATATGCCATATGATAGATTTACCTTAATTCATCAATGTAATCTGCACTCTGGAAGTTGATAATCCGGTGCTCTGAATCATCACTCCTCATTGACAAACAAGTGGGCACAGGTGATGTGGTCAATAAATAAATAGTGAACTCCATTCATGAAGAAAGAAAGAACAACAGAAAACAATTTCCAAAATACAGGAAACAATTACATCTGCTTATTTGGCATGGGGCACATATGAAAAGAGATAGATAGATAGATAGATCGATAGATTGATAGATAGAGATACTTCATTTATCCAGAAGGAGTCCAGTAGCTTATACACAACATACATACACATAGGCACACAGACACATCACACACACACATATGTACTTCAAAAATACAAAGGAAGAAATCAATTGTGTGTAAAGTTAGGTTGTAATGTGTGAAAGGTGCAGCCTATTGGAAAAGAAAGCCTGGCATGTGTGGGGGGACAGTGTGTATGATCGGTAGTACAACAGGAGCAGTTATTCTCCTTCAGTAATACTGAGATTGATTGAGAATAATTGTTCCTGAGAACAACATTCATGATAGTGTCCAGCAAAAGTCCCAGAAAGTCTATTTGCTGTCTGGGGGTGAACATGCTCTTGCCATGGTTCACCTTCAGGCTGAGCAAGCTCAGGTGTGCAAGGACAGGAGACACGTGACGACACACTGACAGTGGGTCTGACCCCAGGATGGCCCTGTTGTCCGGAGGCATGTGAACTGGAGCACGTAGCCCATGGAGATTGTGCGCAAAACCCGTCAAAATTGGACGCAGCTGCGCTATGCGTTCAGATAGGGCGCCAGCCCCACTGATGTTGGGGGGGTTCACGAGAGAGAGACAAGGCAGAATGCTCACAAACTCGTACAGAGGTTCCTGCGCCTTCGCTCATGGAGGCTGAGCGCACATAGGGGGGATCGACACAGTAGAGTGGATCATAGTAAACGCAGCCCATAGCAGCGGGCAGGACGCTGGAACGGTCGTTATTGGTTGGGTTTGTTGTGTAATGATTTCTTTTTTTGTTCTGGAGTGAGGCACTCACTGCCTTTATTGGGGGGGGGACACAACAGGGAGAGGTATGTGCAGGTGTGCAGCCAATGGTGGGATGCAATCATTTATTGATCATTGATTATGGACAGAAAGGGCCCAGTAGTTACCCAGTAGACACAGTAGTGTGGATCTTAGTGAACGCACCCCATGTCAGCGGGGAAGAGCTGGGAGAGATGTGTCTCTTGCTCCGGTGGGAGCTGGGGGTTCATGGAGTGACGCACTCTCTGCCTTTATTGGGGGGACACAACAGGGAGGGGTATGTGCACATGTGCAGCCAATGGTGGGGTGTGATTGTGTGTGTGTGCAGCCAACAACAGTGGGGTGCTTATGGACAGAGTGGGCCCCAATGCTGTCCAGTAGTCCGAGGTGTCAGCAGTGGGTGAATCAGCAGAGAGTCAAGAGCACTTGCCTGCGCTATGTCCACGTGGCTGTCCTACCGAGTAGGATCTGGATCTGGGCCAAGGGGTCCACCCTCTGCCACCCTCTGTCGGCACAGACCCCAGCGGTGGAGGCCGCTGGGGAGTGGCATGCTTCTTGATCGGGTGTGCTGGCGCGGGAGCGCATGGGAGTGAACCAGAATGTGCTTGTGGTCTGCAGGTTAGTTAACGTTAGCCACAGGTGGTGTTGCATAGCTACCAGAAGGCCTATAGCCTTTGCCTGTGTTTTCAGGATCTGAAACAACAGTTCTGAGGCAACAAAACTGAAAGTGAATGAAATCGAAATCACATTTATTATATCATCATAATAGCATTTACTATATTATATTGTATATCATTACTGCTTCCTATTCTTTGGTTTGCAAGTGAATTCACATGGATTGATGAGACTGTACAATGTTGTTGCTATTGGGAGACTGTAGGGGGAGCTCCAGAGATTAAAAAAATCGCAGTCCTGCCTGGTATGCTTTTAAGTCAACCAGGAAAACGCTGCTGATCTGCTATAGGCTACAAATCAGGCTGCTGAGTGAAGTAAACATGCAGAATGCAGATATTTAAACAACAACTACTCAGGCTTTGAGGTTGCCATTGTTCACTACAGACAATTGAATTCCCCACTTCCCATTCATGGAAAGTTCTTAATACTGTGGCTTCAGGTTAATGTATAGTACAGATCATTAGACTTAATGCTCATCCACTGTCACATAGAGCTAACATATATATTAGAGCGTTTTCACAATGCACGCCAGACAATTCTGTTGGCTATTTATTCTGTACTACTCACTGTGTTTACAATGAAGATTAGGTGTGTCTTCTGTACCTCAGTGAAATCTAAAGCCAAGTTTCACTCCAGAGAAGCTGGTTTATCAAGTTCTTGGACAAAAGTTTATCAAAAGGCGGAATCTTAATGACAAACATCCTAAAGAATGCAGCCATACAGGATGTTGTCCTGCCCATGTTACATGTGTTGGTAGGATATCCATTACTCCTCTCCAAATGCAAAAGTGCAGCAAAACAACTAACAACAACCAAGAAAGAACTCAAAGTTTCAAAGTTGTTTTAAGACAATAACTTTCCTCTTCTACAATCTGATAATTATCAGAGAAGGGTACAAAGGGCATGTAGTGATGACACCTCATTACAAGTGCTACCACTGGGCTCTACATCAGTGTTGAAATGCAACACAAACACTGATTCACACACAAACACACATACACACACACACTGTGTGCCCATGCATCCATGCTGCCCTCAGCACTCTTGCACTTTATATTTTGCACCTTACATATTGCACCTACACCTTACTGCAACTTTACATATTGCACATTTCTTTGCACTTTCATATTACACATTTCACCTCACCTTACCTCACCAGCTACCAGCTTCTTGTTTGAAGCCTGTATGTTTACCTGTATGTTTTATGTCTATTTATTATTGATGTATGTATTATTCATTGTTTTTGTTATTAAGTGTTATGAGTGTTATGTGTATGTGTGCGTGTGTGTGTGTTTTAGTTAAATTGCACATGTGGTGTCTGGTGAAATGCAATTTCAATCCTCTTTGTAATGCCTGTTACATAGTGAATTGACAATAAAGTACACTTTGACTTGGACTTTGACACACACACATTTTCTCTCTCTCTCTGTTTACACAGACATACAAACAAATATACACAGAGAGTTAGAGAAACAACACAGGCAAAAACACATATCTGCTAGTTCAATGCATAGAAGTCTCATACACTTATGCAGACATGACATGTACAGACAATCACAGACACACACATATGCTCGATGCCCACACAAACACTTTAAAAGAACTCTTCTAACATTAGCATTGATGGTTCCTATTCTTTGGTTTGCAAACTAATTTGAAGTATGTGAAGACTATGTATCTGTAAGTGTATGTATATGTGTACAACTCATAGGGGCGAACATATAAGTGTCAGTCACACCAGGTTCTCTGCCAGCCACGCCCACTCACTCTCCTGAAGTTCCTACCTCTCAGTCACACTCCCCAATCTACTGATGGCCTGCACCTGATCCCAATCAGACTCCCTCCCTATTTAAACCCCTGCTTCTTCTCACTCCCTTGTCTGTCCTCGTCTATGAAGACATGTGGATGCTATCTGTGCTCTCAGGACTTCTCTACTTGGAACTTCTGCTCCTACGCTCTCCTGAATTGGTTGGCGTCTTTAGTTTATGCTTAGACTTCTTATTGTTCCGCCCTTAGCATTTTGCCTCTCTGTGTTCTGGATCCCTTGATCCTCTGTGTGTTTTGCTGTGAGCATTCTGCTCATCCAGTATTCCTTAGTTTGGCTACTGAATGAAGTTTGCATTGTCTTTTGAACTTCATCTCCTGGTCCTGAGTATGTGTGCCATGACTAAGGTTCAAAAGATCCATCTAAAGAAAGGGATGGAGATTCATTTTCTTCAGATGGGACATGCTGCAATATGTGGTGGTCTTTTTATGTGCTGGAATGTGGTACATCTAGTTTATGGAAGATCAAAAACCAAAATAACAAACACAAATTAGTCCTGGAAAATTGCAAGTAACTTGAAACTCAAAAATTAATGGTTTAAAGGGTAATTCATGCTAACCTTTACATTTCTTAGCCAAACATTAGACTTGTACCCTTCATAACAACTCTGAGAAGTGTGTGAAGATAAAACAGACATATAACAGATCGTCCTTGCATTTATAGATAGATATTTGTGTGGTATCATATATCACTATTTACAAAAATTTTGTTGAACATTATTATGTGAAAATAAAATTATTTGGGGACACATATCCCTCCTCATATAATACAGAAATAAGAATAACAACAATTCAAAACGTCAGGCACAAAGTATCAACAGTACTGTAAGAACAGGTGACAGTATTCTGATCATCATAGACAAATCATCAAACGTAGACATTTTTTAACTGATTATTTATCCTTGTCCAGTGTGGAGATATTTCCTGCCCATGTGGAATAAAATATGAATGGAATCATTTGAGTCCACATATCTGAACATGTTTACAGTTTGGATGTTTCTTAAGTTCAGAGAAGAGCTGCAGTGTTGAGAGTCCAGGATTATTACACCTCAGCTCAAGCATTTTGAGACTTGATGGATGTGATCTCAGTGCTGCTGCCAAAGATCTGAAGCCTTCATCTTTAATACTGCAGCCCCACAGGCTGTAGAGAGAAAGAAAGGAATTAGTTTATTAGATCACCATAGGAGCACACATGAGGACTAGAAAGGGAGCAGTTTCTACCGTAAGTTCTATCTGTGCATGTTGGACATGAGATATAAAAATAGACCACATCTGTATTTCTGAAATTGACGAGTATAAATAATTCAAGTGCTGGAGTATCTGGAGTGTTTCTGGCAACATTAAAATAAATGGGAACACTTTACTTGAGTACACAACACATTCATAGCAGCTGTCATAAATTACTCACAAAGCATTCATGACATTTAATAAGACATGACTCAATATTATACAGCGCCATTTAACAATACAATTGTCTCGTGGCACTTTACAGATATGAAAATAGACCACATGTATATTTCTGAAATGGGAGAGAATAAATAATGCCAGTGCTGAAAGACTAATGCTTTTTGTGTTAGAAAATGACTGTGAAGTATAAGTGTGTGTCTAATATTGCTGCTTTGAGACTGTTGGACTTTTATTTTGATAAGTTATCACCATTCTATCTTCCACATTTATAAAATACTGGGTGTGAATGTTGAGTCATGTCTTATGAAACTGTCATGAATGTTTTGTGAGCAATTTATGATGGCTGCTGTGAATGTGTTATGTACTCACATGTCAAGTAAAGTGTTACCAAATTGTTGTATGTTATGAATGGCTATTATACGTTGTAGAAATGTAATGAGCTAATTACCAGAGTACAATAATATGATTGCTGTACAGACCGGTTGTGAAATTGTAGGTCTACCTTTGAGAGATACACTATGTGATTTTTGAACTAATGACCTTGGAATGGTCTTGGAACTAAAGAGGATGCATGTTGTTAGACTACTACGTGTTGAAGAGCCTAAGCTGCATGTGAGCCTGCACGTGTCTGACATGAGGCAGCAGGTCCACTGACTTACAGTTACAGCACTGCATCTGAAAGAGGCTGATATAATGTAATCTGTAATGCAGAGCTGATGGTGTGTGATGGCCACAGACATACACAACAAACATGCAGTAACCCAGCAGTCTTTGGAGAAGAGAAACAGCCTGCCATGTGAGAAGTAAAATGCAATCTAGTCCTCAACCAGAGGCATCATATTAAAACCTAGCTCCTCAACTGCATCTATTGTGGAGAAGGCTGCACACTCCTAAACTAGAGAGACTTTATAAAAGAACTAAAGGGTTGGGTTTACTTTTTTTGATCAGTACAGTTCAGTTCAAGCATTCTAGTATGATGGTGTGCTCTCTGCAACTTCTGAGATCCAGCTGCACCAAGAGTGTTTTCTGTGAGCCTTAATATTACATCACTGTCAGAATCTGGCAAGGAGACCTGCTCGTCTCCAGAGGCAAAGGTAAACCTCAAGACTGGACAAACTGACAAAGTGCACAGAAAGTTCAGAAAGATGCGGCCAGTGTGTGCAGCAGGGAGGACTGATGAGTCTTGTCCACTGGCCTGGAGCCCAGAGTCACTGAGAGTCTCACATTGTGAGCACACCAAAGGCACACATTCTGGTCCAAGGGACACCACATACAGCACATGTCAGTTAACCAGGGCTCTCAACCACATGAGTGCAGCAACATCAACAAAACAGAGTTCAACCAGGATGCCGTAGTCATTGACAATACAAATTAAATCTAATCCGATGTTTCTAAGACATTTCTGACACAGAAGCTGAAGTCAGTTGAATATCAATATGAAAACAGAGAGCTTGTGGTCTAAGTAGTTTAAGTTGTACCTTCTGATCATGAGACGGTTACAGAAACTCAGAGAGAGAAGAGGAAGGAGTCTTTGATTGAAGTATATCTGTGTATGAGTGAATGAGACAAAATCTGTGTGTTTGTGTGTTCACATTAAAAAAAGATGATGCAGGGAAAATAGTTTTCAAATGTGGGTGTGGGTGTGGATGTAGATTCACTAACAGTTTCTCAGTATGTGATCTTGTGATCCTCCCTCTATTTTCTCAAATTTATAGTTGGAATTGTGTGTGTGTGTGTATGTGTGTGTGTGTGTGTGTGTGTGTTTGTGAAAGCAAGAGTCCTTAATACCTTTGAACACAGAATTCTGTCAAATTCACTATACTTAGTAGAAAGAGACTGTGTGTGTGTGTGTGTGAGAGAGAGAGAGAGAGAGAGAGAGAGAGAGAGAGAGAGAGAACGCATACTTAGAAGTGTGTATCTCTCCGTGAATGAGTGAGTAACAAAGTGTGTGTGTTTTTTCATGAGCGTAGAAGTAGAAGTAGAGGTAGAAATCTGGTGATGCATGGAGTTCAACAGTCTGATGGCGGTGGGGTAGAAACTGCTCTTGAGTCTTGTGGTACGGGTGCGCAGTGTTCTGAAGCATCTGCCAGATGGCAGCGTGGCAAAGAACCTGTGACCCCAGTGCGTATGATCCATAAGTATGTTCCTTACTCTGCCTGCCCGTGTGTGATGGATCTCCTCTAGTGTGGGGAGCTGGGTACCAATGATACGCTGAGCAGTTTTGATGTGCTGCAGCCAAGCCATGATGCAGTATGTTATGACAGATTCGATGGTGCACCGGTAGAAGTTGACAAGCAGTTTTTGCGGTAGCTGAGCCTTCTTCAGGATCCTCAGGAAGTGTAGCCTCTGGGTGCCCTTTTTGGCCACTGCAGAAGTGTTGGTGGCCCATGACAGGTCATGACTGATGTGCACTCCCAAGAACCTGAAGCTCTGTACCACCTCCACTGTCTCCCCTCCGATGCTGATGGGTAGGTGGTCGCCCTGGCACTGTAGTCTGAAGTCCAAGATCACCTCCTTCGTCTTCTTGGAGCTCAAAGCCAAATTGTTGTCTTGGCTCCAGCGTGCCAGGTGCTCCACCTCCTCCCTGCAGGCCGTCTCGCTATTGTCTGAGATCAGACCAATCACAGTGGTGTTGTCAGCAAATTTCACAATTGTGTTGGTACTGTGCTTTGGAACACAGTCGTGTGTGAAGAGGGAGTATAGGAGAGGGCTGAGCACACACGCTGTGGCGCGCCCATGTTCAGGGTGATGGATCTGGAGCAGAGTTTGCCCATGCGCACAGACTGAAGATTGTTGCTAAGGAAGTCCAGTATCCATCTGCAGAGTTATGAGCTGAGATCAAGATTGTTCAGTTTAATGGCCAGCTTGGGGGGGGGGGGGTTAAAAGCGGAGCTGTAGCCAATGAACAGCATCCGCACATAGCTGTTTGGTACCTTCAGGTGTGAAAGGGCAGTGTGACGGGCTAAGGAAATGCCATCCTCCATTGACCTGTTAGCCCTATATGCAAATTGGTGTGGGTCCAGGGACCGGGGGGGTGTGAGTTTTGAGTCATTCAAAACACTTCATCACAATGGGCAAGTGCCACTGGACGTTAGTTAGTGATAGTCGTTCAGAGACTTGATGACTGCCTGCTTGGGGACAGGAATAATAGTGCTGGTTTTCAGGCAGGTGGGGACTGCGGCTTGTTTCAGGGAGATGTTGAACAGGCTCGTAAAGACTGCACTCAGTTGGCCTGCGCAGTATTTTAGAGCCTGCGCGGGAATGCCATCTGGTCCTGGTGCCTTACAAGGGTTAATGCTGCATAGTGCTCGCCTTACCTCGTGTTCGCTTAACATCAGCATCTGTGATGCAGTCTCTGTAAGTGCAGTGAGGTGGTGAGGGATGGGTCCTTCATCAAAGCGTGCTGACATGGATAAAGATGATGGCATAAAAGGCATAAAAGCTCTAACTAAATAATGGTGACTAAATGACGGTGGTGTCTGTGTTTGTGCCTCCTCCCCTCCTGTTGATGCAGATGATCCTGTTCTTATCGTAACTGCAGCCTTCAGCTCCACTACGTCCGTAGCTCCCCTAGTATTCCTCTTCCTGGCTCCCAGAGGATTCATCAACTCCCCTTCCTCTACAACTCTTGTTGTGCTGTAATTGTCTCCCTGATAGTTCAGTGAGGATTCCTGACCTCACCACCACCGCATCTGGAGTGGGTATGTCTGAAGTAAATGGGGACTGACCAGTGGCGTTTTCTCCTGGAGGCCAAGGGAGGCGTGGTCTCCTCATAAATATTCAATAAAGAAATATTCAGGAGTTTAGATTAATAACGCAAATTTTAGATTCCAAATCTGCCGTGTTAAACTTACTGTTGTCCTGTTTTTCTTTGATTGGAGTAGCGAGCAAAATAGCGCCCCCGAACACTACATTTATGGGCTATAGCCTACGTCACATTTCAGTGCTCAGCTCTATCCTAGTTTATTCGCATTAAATATAACTGGTGAAATACTGCCATCTAGGGAGGCCAGTGAAGCTCGGTTTGCCACCGAACGCTCATCAAGGTCCATAAACAGTAAAAAAAAAAAAAATGAGGAAGCCAGCTTCAGTGTGCCTCCCTCACCAGTACGTCATCAATCATAGAGAAGTTGAACCAACAGACTGTATGTTACGTTATATACAGTCAGTGGTTGAACCATACAGTATATGGGTTGAACCATACAGTATATGGGTTGAACCTGTCACGATGGATGGCAACGATGACCCAGAGTTTTTTTTTTGATTAACGATTTCACAAAGCTACCGTTTGAAAGGCAACTTTAAATTAAAGAGAAGGGAGGATCTACTCCGAAGCTTGACCTTGTAATGTAAATGTAAATGTACTTTTGTTTGTTTAATTGTCAGACACAGGAGGCCCAAAGGGAGGCTGTAGCACACTGGTGGCGGGTCTGGATCACTGCATGCTTGGTGTGCTGTGCTATCAAGAGTGTTGCACTCTTTTGTGTGTGTTTCTGTGTGCGCGCGTGTGTGACTTGATGTGTATTACTTCACAGAAATCACTTCCTTGTGCGAGTGGTGTGAGTTGGAATAGGTCAGCACCGGCTGATAGTCTGCCCCCTCAGATAATCCACATTTAATCCCTCTGTGGAGCCTGTTTCTACTCCACATTTCCACAGTGAGGAATTTTAATTAATCCGCTAAAAATATGAATCAATATTTTTTTGTATTTTGACAACCGTAGAATTGTTGGACTTTCCTCCTCAACAGGCTCCCTTTTTCCTTATTGCTTTGCCACAACCTGTATCAAAGTCAGTCTGTCTACAAATCAAATGTGTGTGTGGTTGTAGAGAGAGAAGGGGACGGAGTCATTGATTCCTTTGAACACAGTGACCTGTTTTGTGACATTCACTACATTTTGCAGAAAAGACATAGTTTTGTGTTTGTGTGTGTGTGTGTGTGAGTGAGTGAAATGGGAGAGAATGAACAATGCCAGTGCTAAAGGGCCAATGATTTTGTGAGTAGTATAAGTGTGTCTAACATTGCATGTTGCATGTCATGCACACATATGTGTCTATGTGTGAATGAGCAGGGCAATTCACTGTCACTGTCAATGAAATTCACTTACAGAAACTCAGTGGTTGGTCTTGTAATACTTACTCTAGGATCTCTAGTTTACAGTTGGGATCCACTAGGAGAGAACAAATATGCTTCATTACTGAGTCTCCTACTTTATTCCCCTGCAGATTCAGCCATCTCAGGTGTGACGGGTTTGATCTCAGTGCTGCTGATAAAGACCTGAAGTCTTCCTCTGTTATACTGCAGTTTGCCAAGCTGTGAAAAGAAAGGAAATATAGTCTTTATTATTTTCAGACAAAATGTGATTTCCAACTTCACAATTTGTTGCAAACCAGACATAGGCACAGCAGTGTGTAATAAAACCCTCACAAACACTTTGCAGAAGAATGTGTTCTGCAAAATGCAGTCAGGTGGGAATATATAATGGAAATACTCTTTATTACAAGAGTGTGTTATCTAGAATGATGTTTTGGCAACATTAGACTAAAACATTTGTCATTAATTACTGTGGAAATTTTCTGAACTACAGTTTTTGGATATGGTGGTTGTACAGACAGGGTGTGAAGCAGCAGGCCCACCTGTGAGTTACATTTTGTGCTTTTGCAGGCATCTAGGGAATATGAGGATGAATGTAACCATAACAACTATAATGTCTACACAATATTGTTGATGTCTACCCAATGTTGTTGTTTACTTTGTACTTTTGTCTGTGTTCCAAGATGTTGTTGTTGCTGTTGTACAGTGGTTTCTGTATCTGTCTGTCTTGTGTCTGTGTCTTGTAAACCTAAACCCTGTTTAATGTGCTGCAGAATAGGAACCTGCTGAAAACCAGCTTAAGCTGAGTCAGGCCCATTTCAACTGTAACTGACTGTTACTTTTACATTTTCCTGTATAATAAATGTTTGAAATGAAATTGAAGATTTAAACATTTCTGGAACATGAGAGCATATATGCTTAATGCTCAACTGTTAGAAGTGAATGCCTTTAGTCTTTGAAAAATGACTATGAGTGAGTGTGTGAGTGAGTGAGTGAGTGAGTGAGTATGTGAGTGAGTGTGTGTGTAAAAGAGCATGACATTCAACCTTGTGTGTCCTTTTGTGCCTTCACCACATCATACAATCTACACCTAGACTGTGACTTGGCCGTCTTTCTGTTTTTACTGGCTACATTAGCCCTAATGCACAACAGTGCTTCCAATCTTTGTTTTTAATTCTACTGTGTGTGCTGGAAACACTTTGTGTGTTACAATGTCACAATTTGTGTTACTTTGTGGTTTGGTCTTGGTATCTGTTTTTGTATATTTCTTCTCCAGGTAGTTTTTGGTGCTGGACTCCTACTCTTCATTTTTGCACCATCACCATTGGACTTTTACTCTCCTATAGCCAAGCTTTACCTTCACTATACACACACTGGTACACCAGTTATCACCATTCTATCTTCCACATTCATAAAATGCTGGATGTGAAATTTGAGTCATTTCATGAAACTGTCATGAATGTTTTATGAGCAATTTGTGACAGCTGCTGTGAATGTGTTATGTACTCACCGGTCAAGTAAAGTGTTACCAAATTGTTGTATGTTATGAGTGGCTGTTATATGTTGTAGAACTACAATGAGCTAATTACCAGAGTCTAAGGATATGATTGCTACACAGATAGGTTGTGAAGCTGTAGGCTCACCTTCAAGAGTTAAATTTCGTGATTTTGAAACTAATGACCTTGGAACTAAAGAGGATGCATGTTACTACAGTGTTGGAGAGCCTAAGCTGTATGTGAGCCTGCATGGGTCTGTGTTCAACACCAAACAGCATGAAGCAGCAGGTCCACTGACTTACAGTTACAGCACTGCATCTGAAAGAGGGTTGGATCTGAGCTGATGCAAGAGCTCCACTTGGTAGAACTGCAGAGCTGATGGTGTGTGATGGCCACAAATATGCTCAACAAACACGCAGTAACCCAACAGTCTTTGGAGAGGAGAAACAGCCTGCCATGTGAGAAGTAAAATGCAGTCCAGTCCTCAACCAGAGGCATCATATTAAAACCTAGCTCTATAAGAGTGAGACTTTATAAAGCAAGGATATATCTCTAACCACTAGTTATCCTATAAAAGACCTAATGGGTTGCGTTGCGTACTTTTATGTTCAGTACAGTTCAGTTCAAGCATTCTAGTATGATGGTGTGCTGCAACTTCTGAGATCCAACTGCACCAAGGGCTTTTTCGGTGAGCCCTAGTATGACAACACTGTCAGAAGCAGGCAAGGAGACCTCCCCATCTCCAGAGGCAAAGATGAAACTCAAGACTGGACAAACTGACAAAGTGCACAGAAAGTTCAGAGAGATGTGGCTAGTGTGTGCAGCAGGTAGGAAGCAATGCCTGAGCGTATTCAGGGACACCACATACAGCACATGCTAATTAGCCAGGGCTCTCAACCACATGAGTGCAGCCACATCAACAAAGCAGAGTTTAACCAGGATGCTCTAATCATTGACAATACAAATAAAATCTAATCTGAGGTCTCTGAGACGTCTCTGACACAGAAGCTGAAGTCAGAATTTCACATTCACAATGACATTCACAAAGTCAGGAGTCATACAGGCTGTAGAGAGAGAAGGGAAAGGAGTCTTTGATTCCTTTAAACACCAAATTCTGTCAAATTGACTAGTTTATGCAAAAAAGACTTTGTGTGTGAGTGAAAGAGAGTGAAAGAGAAATAGTTTGAATGTAAGTATGAATTTAGTGTAACTATAAGAACTATAAGAAAAATGACTGTAAAATATGTGTCTTAAAAGAAAGAGAAGGGCAAATAGTCTTTGATGAAACCCCAAATTCTATCAAATTCACTAAATGTGTGTGCCCATATGAATAAAGATGATGGAGGGGAATAATAGGTTTCAAGTGTGTTGTGTGTGTGTGTGTGTGTGTGTATGTGTGTGTGTGTGTGTGTGTATGTAAATGTGTGAAAACAGCTATTTCAGCTTTGAAATTCACTAAGATTATCTCAGTATGTGATATTTTGATTCTCACTCTAGTTTTCCAGTTTACTGTTGGAATTGTGTGTGTGTATGAAAGCAAGTAGTATAGAAGTATATCTGTGTGAGTGAGAGAAAGTGTGTGCGTTTGTGAGAGCGTGCTGACATGACAAAAGGTGATACAGGGAAGTTTTTCACAGAGGATTCATTAACTTGCCTTCCTCTACTACTCTTGTTGTGCTGTAATTGTGTCCCTGTTAGTTCAGTGAGGATTCGTGACCTCGTCACCACCGTATCTGGAGTGGGTGTGTCTGAGTAGTCTTGTGGGCTCAGAGGCCAATTCCTACAGGCGTTGCTGTTTTATCTAGTCTGTGACACGGCCCCATTAAAACTGATTGGACCATCTGCATGATTTGCAAAAAAGACTTTGTGTGTGAGTGACAAAGAGAGTCAACAAAATCTGTGTGTTTGTGTGTGTGCTCATATGAAAAGAAATGATGCAGGGGAATAAACGTTTTCAAATGTGTCAAATGTGTCAATTGTGTCATGTGTGTGTGTGTGTGTACAGATGTGTGAAAACACATATCAGCTTTGAAATTCACTAAGAGTATCTCAGTATGTGATCTAGTGACACTCACTCTAGTTTCTTCAGTTTACAGTTGGAATTATGTGTGCTCACATGAAATAAGGTGATACAGGGAATTAAGTTTTTTCACCTGTATTTGCATCAATCTTTTAATATATGAAGTGTGTGTGTGTGTGTGTGTGTGTGTGTGTGTGTGTGTGTAAAAACACACACATTTCCACTTTCAAATCCACTAAGATTAACTTAGTATGAGGCCTTGTGATACTCACTATAGTTTCTCCAGTTTACAGTTGGGATCCTCCAGAAGAGAAGAGAGATGCTTCATTCCTGAGTCTCCTCCTTTATTCCAACCCAGCTGCAGCTCTCTGATGTGTGAGGGGTTTGATCTCAGCGCTGATGCAAGAGTACAGAAGCCTTCTTCTCCAATACTGCTTTTATATAGGCTGTAAAGACAGAAGGGGAAGGAGTCTAATACTTCTGAACACAGCATTCTGTCAAATTCACTATACTTAGCGGAAAAAAAAAAAAAAAAAACTTGTGTGTGTGTGAGAGAGAGAGAGAGCAAAAAATGTATATGTCTCTCTGTGAGTGAGTGAGACATTGGGCCCTATCATGCCGCGGCGCACTGTGCATTTGCGACATGCACATGGTGTCATTACTATTCTGTGCAGGGCATCGTTCATTTTTTCCGGCAAAAAATCACATTGTCTAGATAGCAGATGACACTGCGCCGTCACGGGTGTGTCCGCGAAAAGAAGAGGTGTGGTCTGGCGCAAAGCGTGCCAGATGTTATTATAAGGACGCAAAAATTAAATCCGCCAGTGACCAACAAAACCCTGGTCATTCGTCAGTTGCGCATTGCTGAAATGCTATTTTAGTGGCGCACAGCGCTTTGGGATATGAAAGCGTGCACAATGCGCGCACATCATTCTAACATCATTGTACCGCTTTCGGCACTGTTCGGATGTTCTTTTTTTGTCAAAGGCGGAGGACACAACTGAGGATATTTCCTCCCATACTTCCTTGACCCCTGGAGGTTTGGGGGGATACTTTCCATCCCCGAAGATAACCTGTTCATGCGCTTTTACCTCACGCACTAGCAGATCGGTCTCCTCCATCGAAAAACGCTCCTGACTTCCAGGTAAATTCGCCATAGTAATAGCAACACACCATGGAAAATGCGCCGCTGGCTTTTAAAGGGAATGAGAGTATAAATCCTGATTGGTTAATTGTATGTTACGCCCAAAACACACCCATGACTAATGAAGTACTTTAAGACCAACCCTTTTGAACCATGCGCCTGGCGCAATGTTCGCTTTTCCCACCGTCAAAAAACCAAATTGTGTCGGGCACGCCCCCAAAGCAACTTGCGCGACAGACTTTAGACAATGCGCATATGATCGTGAAAATAGAGTCCATTGTGTGTGTTTGTGTGTGTGTGTGCTGACATGAATAAAGCTGATGGCATAAAAGCGCTAACTGGATGAACAGGATTGACGGTGGTGTCTGTGTCTGTGTTTGCGCCCCCGCCCCTCCTGTTGATGCAGATGATCCTGTTCTTATGTGCCTCGTAACTGCAGCCTTCAGCTCCACTACGTCAGTAGCTCCCCTAGTATTCCTCTTCCTGGCTCCCAGAGGATTCATCAACCTTCCTTTCGCCTTCCTTTACTACTCTTGTTGTGCTGTAATTGTCTCCCTACTAGTTCAGTGAGGATTCCTGACCTTGCCACCACTGTATCTGGAATGGGTATCTGGATGATTTGCAGTTCACTGTAACTCAACTGAGTTACACCTGTGCCTGTCTTGTGTCACAAGTGTTGTTTGTGTGCAAGTTGCATGTGTGTCTCTTGTTCTGGTTTAGTGTTGAGTGTTGCCTGTTTGAGTCGAGGATGTTGTGTGTCTTATTTGGGATTCCTACATGTTGGTTTCTTTTGTTTATTTTTGTTTCCTGTGTTGTGTGTTGCTGATGAGCCTGCTTGCATTGTCTGCATGCCACTGCTTTAAGTTATGTGCAGTGCTTTATGTACGCATGTTGGATTTCCTTTCTTGAGTGCATGTTGGCTTGTGCCTAACTGGGGGTAATGCCTTGCAGTGCTTTGCATGATGTTGTGTTTGTATGTGTATGTTCTTTTATCTAATGTCTCTTGTTTCATGGCATCTTCTGCTTTTCAACTTTTCTTTGGATTGACCAGCTGGTGATTTCCTATGATGGCCTGGTGGCGGGTCTGGATCACTGTATGCTTGATCTGGTGTGCTATCAAGAGTGTTGCACTCCTTCGTGTGTGTGTGTGTGTGTGTATATGTGTGTGTGTGTGTGTGTGTGTGTCTTGATGTGTATTACTTCACAGAAATCCAGAAATCGCTTTTCACGGGGGGTGTGACTTCGAATAGGTCACCAGCTGCTAATCTCCCCCCTCAGATAAGCCGCATTCAATACCATAGTGGAGCCCATTTCCACTGCTATTCCATCGCTTAAAATATTAATAAACATTTTTTGTATCTTGCCTAACCACAGAGTCGTCAAACTTTTCTCCTCAACAGGCTCCTCCCCTTCCCTTTTCCATTATTTTCAATAAACTACTTTTGGACACTTTTACTTAAAGGAATTCATTCCTGTGGAGTCATTGATTCCTTTCAACCAATGAAAACTAATTGAAAACTTCACAGGGTTTTTCACCATCACTGTCAAACAAAAGTCATTCACAGAACCTCAGTGGTTGGTCTTGTAATACTTACTCTAGGATCTCTAGTTTACAGTTGGGATCCACTAGGAGAAAACAAATATGCTTCATTTCTGAGTCTCCTACTATATTCCCCCCCAGATTCAGCCATCTCAGGTGTGACGGGTTTGATCTCAGTGCTGCTGTTAAAGACCTGAAGCCTTCCTCTGTTATACTGCAGTTTGCCAAGCTGTGAAAAGAAAAGGAAATATATATATATTTTTTTCAGACAAAATGTGATTTCCGACATGCTGCAAGTGTGTGTGTATGTGTAAAAGAGCATGACATCCAGCTTTAGTGTCCTTGTCTGTCCTTCTCTGCCTTCACCACATCACACAATTTACACCTAGACTGTGACTTGACCGTCTTTCTGTTTTCATTGACTACATTATCCCTATTGCACAACTTTGCTTGCAATGTTTGGTTAATTCTAGTGTGTGTGTTGGAAATGTCTAGAATTACACACTTTAATTCCTATTTCTGTTACTCTGTATTTTGGTTTTGGCATCTGTTTTTGTATCTGTCTTTGTCAGACAGTTTTTTGGTGTTGGACTTCTACTCTTCATTTTTGCACCATCACCATTGGATACTTTCCCTCTCCTCTAGCTAAGCTTTACCTTCACTATACACACACTGGTATCTGTTATCACTGTACAGTTGTCTTCTGTGAGCGTTCTGAGTCTGTGTGCCTGTGTGTGTATAAGCTACTGAACACCTTCATTTTCCTCTGGATAAATAAGATGTCTGTCTGTCTGTCTGCCTGTCTGTCTGTCTACCTATCTATTTATCATCTCCCACTTCCCTGAGGCAGATTCAATGAGCAGAGATCAAAAAGTCTCTGTTATTTAGCTGTTTCTTATTTGGCTTAATAATTCACTTTGGAATCAAACTTGTAACTGAAGGGAGTCTCACTTCAACACCCGACCAGTAGGAAAAATGTAGGTGAGAAAAAATAATGCCAGTGCTAAAGGGCTAATGATTTTTGAGTTAGAAAATGACTGTGAAGTATAAGTGTGTCTAACATTGCATGCTGCATGTCATGCACTCATATGTGTCTATGTGTGAATGAGCAGGGCAATTCACCATCACTGTCAATGAAATTCACTCACAGAAACTCAGTGGTTAGTCTTGAAATACTTACAGTAGGGTCTCTAGTTTACAGTTGGGATCCACTAGGAGAGAACAAATATGCTTCATTCCTGAGTCTCCTACTTTATTTCCCCCCAGATTCAGACATCTCAGGTGTGATGGGTTTGAGCTCAGTGCTGCTGATAAAGACCTGATGCCTTCCTCTGTTATACTGCAATATGCCAAGCTGTGAAAAGAAAAGTAAATATAGTCATTATTTATTTTCAAGCAAAATGTGATTTCCAACTTCACAATTTGTTGCAAACCAGGCATAGGTATAGTAGTGTGTAATAAAACCTTCACAAACACTTTGCAGAGGAGTGTGTTCTGCAGAGTTCAGTTGCAGTCAGGTGGGAATATATAATGGAAATACTCTTTATTACAAGAGTGTGTTATCTAGAATGATGTTTTGACATCAGACGAAAACATTTGTCATTAATTATGTGTGTGAAGCAGCAGGACCACCTGTGAGTTACATTTTGTGCTTTTGCAGCTATCTAGTGAATGTGAGGATGAATGTAACTTACTCACAGCTATAATGTCTACACAATGTTGTTAATGTCTACCCAATATTATTAATGTCTAGACAATGTTGTTAATGTCTACTTTGTCTGTACTTTTGTCTGTGTTCCAAGATGTTGTTGTTGCTGTTGTACAGTGGTGTCTGTATCTGTCTATCTTGTGTCTGTGTCTTGTAAACCTGAACCCTGTTTAATGTGCTGCAGAACAGGAACCTGCTGAAAACCAGCTTAAGTTGAGTCAGGCCCATTTCAACTGTAACTGACTGTTACTTTTACATTTTCCTTAAAATGAAATTGAAGATTTACACATTTCTATAACATGAGAGCATAAATGCTTAATGTTCAACTGTTAGAAGTTAATGCCTTTACTTTTGTACTATGAAATTACTATGAAATATATGACTTACATGCTGAGTGAGTGAGTGAGTAAAAGAGCATGAAATCCAGCTTTACAGTGTCTGTGTTTGTCTGTTCCTCTGTGCCTTTACCACATCATACAATCCACACGTAGACTGTGACTTTTTTTTACTGATTACTGAGTACTGTTTTTACTGGCTACATTAGCCCTATTGCACAACTTTGCTTACAATGTTTGTTTTTAATTCTACTGTGTTGGAAATGTCTAGAATTGCACACTTTTGTTACTTTGTGTTACTTTGTTGTTTGGTCTTGGTATCTGTTTTTGTATCTTTCTTTGTCAGGCAGTTTTTGGTGCTGGACTTCTACTCTTCATTTTTGCACCATCACCATCATGGACTTTTACTCTTCTATAGCCAAGCTTTACCGTCACTATACACACACTGATACACAAGTTATCACCATTCTATCTTCCACATTTACAAAATGCTGGATGTGAATGTTGAGTCATGTCTTATGAGACTGTCATGAATGTTTTGTGAGCAATTTGTGACAGCTGCTGTAAATGTGTTATGTACTCACCCATCAAGTAAAGTGTTACCAAATTGTTGTATGTTATGAGTGGCTGTTATATGTTGTAAAACTATAATGACATAATTACCAGAGTCTGAGGATATGAATGCTATACAGATATGTTGTGAAGCTGTAGGTCTAACTTTGTGAGTTAAATTTTGTTATTTTGGAACTAATTACCTTGGAATGATGTTGGAACTAAGGAGGATGCATGTTACTAGACTAATACGTGTTGGAGAGCCTAAGCTGCATGTGAGCCTGCATGGGTCTGTGTTGAACACCAAACAGCATGAGGCAGCAGTTCCACTGACTTACAGTTACAGCACTGCATCTGAAAGAGGGTTGGATCTGAGCTGATGCAAGAGCTCCACTTGGTAAAACTGCAGAGCTGATGGTGTGTGATGGCCACAAATATGCTCAACAAACATGCAGTAAACCAACAGTCTTTGGAGAGGAGAAACAGCCTGCCATGTGAGAAGTAAAATGCAATCCAGTCCTCCACCAGAGGCATCATATTAAAACCTAACTTTATAAAACAGAGACTTTATAAAACAAGGATATACATCTCTAACCACTAGTTATCCTATAAAGTAAAAGACCTAATGGGTTGCGTTTACTTTTTTGTTCAGTACAGTTCAGTTCAAGTATTCTAGTATGATGGTGTGCTGCAACTTCTGAGATCCAACTGCACCAAGGGCGTTTTCTGTGATCCCTAGTATGACATTACTGTCAGAAGCAGGCAAGAAGACCTCCTCGTCTCCCGAGGCAAAATTAAACCTCAAGACTGGACAAACTGACAAAGTGCACAGAAAGTTCAGAGAGATGTGGCTAGTATGTGCATCAGGGAGGAAACAATGCCTGACTGTATTCTGGTCCAGGGGACACCACATACAGCATACCACATATGCTGCAATTAGCCAGGGCTCTCAACCACATGAGTGCAGCAACACCAACAAAGCAGAGTTTAACCAGGATGACAATACAAATTAAATCTAATCTGAGGTCTCTGAGATGTCTCTGACACAAGTTTTTGGTTTCTCTGTCTGTTTTCCTGCCCATCTGCCTCCCGTGTTTTCTGCCTGCCCGTTTGTCTCTCCCCCTGCCTTCAGTTCACCCGTCTCCTGCTCCCCTCATCTGTACTGCCGCTTCCTGGTTTTCGACTCCTGCCTGTCCCCCGACTCTGCTCAGCTCTGCCGCTTCCCGTTGACGACCCCTGCCTGTCCCCCGACTCCGCTCAGCTCTGCCGCCTCCCGTTGACGACCCCTGCCTGTCTACGACTCTGCTCTGCTCTGCCGCTTCCTGGTTTCGACTCCTGCCTGTCCCTCGACTCTGCTCTGATCTGCCGCTTCCCGTTGACGACCCCCTGCCCGTCTACGACTCTGCTCGGCTCTCCAGTCCCTAACTTCGACCCTGCCTGTCCCTCGACTCTGCTCTGCTCTGCCGCTTCCTGGTTTCGACTTCTGCCTGTCTACGACTCTGCTCTGCCGCTTCCTGGTTTCGACTCCTGCCTGTCTACGACTCTGCTCTGATCTGCCGCTTCCTGGTTTCGACTTCTGCCTGTCTACTGCTCCTGCTCTGTCGCTTCCTGGTTTCGACTTCTGCCTGTCTACGACTCTGCTCTGCTCCGCCGCTTCCTGGTTCCAGTGCTGCGCGCTCGGGCGAGCGTCTCCCCGGATACGAGTCCGCCCCTCCCGGGCGTTTTGCCTTTTTTCCCCCATCTCCCCGAACCCTTCAATAAACTTGTGTGAAATAAAGTTCGCTATTGGGTCTGCCTCCTGTCTGTCCTGGTGCCTGACACAGTGCTTTATGTATGCATGTTGTATTTCCTTTCTTGAGTGCATGTTGGCTTGTACCTAACTGGAGGTAATGCCTTGCAGTGCTTTGCATGATTTTGTGTCTGTATGTGTATGTTCCTTTATGTAGTGTCTCTTGTTTCATGGCGGCTCCTGCTTTTGGTTATAGATGCACCGATTGACCATGCAGCCTAACCTATAACAGTAATCATCCAATTTTGGCATACCTGCAAGGGCTATCCGAGCAGACGAGACAAACCAATATTTTCTTCTGTCACCAGCCCTCCTGAATGAAAACTAGTCGCTTATGGCATATAGGCCAACATTACACACTGACTGTTTACTTTCACTTTCTAAGTGGAAATCCAGTTATGGCCATTGGTGAATTTATTGTGTTTACAGATTGTTGTAACTGTGTAAAGCAGTGTAAAGTTTTAGTTAGCAGAACTGTAGTAGGAAATTTGAGTTTGACTTTTTTGCTCTTTTTAAAATAATATACTATGTGATATTTGGACAGAACAAACTGCTTGCACTAAAGGGGGCTACTGCACTTTACCAGCATCTGGGTTAGGCCTATCTCTCCGATTTTTTTTTTTTTAATGTGTTAGCTTCAAAAATCAGGAATAAAGTGGGGTTTCTTGTATTTTACCAGGGACAGACAATCAAAAATGGGGACTGTCCCTGGAAATCGGGGACGTCCGGTCACCTTAACCTATGGGATTCATTGCACTCTTAAGAACTTGAGATTATTCAAGTTTATGATAATCAAAAATCAGGTTTTCTACATTAAAATGTTTTATTAGAGAAATGAAAATTTTTGTGCATGCTGTGGTTGGAAAAAAATGAAATCAGTATCAACCAAAACGGTATCGGCTGGTCAAATCGGTATCAGCTCAGAAAATTGCAATTAGCGCATCTCTACTTTTGTTTGTTTAATTGTCAGACACGGGAGGCCCAAAGGGAGGCTGTAGTCCACTGGTGGTTGGTCTGGATCACTGCATGCTTGCTGTGCTGTGCTATCAAAAGTGTCTCACTCCTTTGTGTGTGTGTGTGTGTGTGTGTGTGTGACCTGATGTGTATTACTTCACAGAAATCACTTTATTGCATGCTTGCATGAGTGGTGTGAGTTGGAATAGGTCTACAGCAGCTGATAGTCTGCCTCCTCAGATAAGCCACATTGGTCCCTGGGGAGGAGATTTATAAATATATACATATATATATAGCCACATTTAATTCCTCTGTGGAGTCTGTTTTCCCTCCACATTTCATTAAATCTTTTGAGGAATTTTAATATACTAATACTATAATACTAATTCTATACTATATATATGCTAAAAATATTTTTTGTATTTCGTCTAACCATAGAGTTGTCGGACTTTCCTCCTCAACAGGCTCCTCCCCTTCCCTTTTCCCTTATTTATAATAAACTCATTTTTACTAGAACTCATGTCTACTGTCTAGTGCATTGAACTTGTGCAGGTGTTCATTTGGGGGCTTCTTTTCTGATGGTCCCTGGGGAGGAGATTTATAACTGTTCTCTGGGTGGAATAGTCGGACTATCTGTTGGAGACTCAAACTCCCCTTCCTTACTGCTTTGCCACAGCTCGTATGAGCATTAATACATAAACATATCAATTGTGTGTTTGCGTGTGTGTGTGTGTCTGTGTGTGCATGCGTGCAAGCAAAAAATGTACACATTTCCGATGTAAAATCCACTTATACCAGCTCTGTATGTGATGTTGCTGTACTCACTCTAGTTTCTCTAGTTTACAGTTGGGATCCTCCAGAAGAGAAGAAAGATGCTTTACTTCTGAGTCTCCTGCTTCATTCCCTGAAAGGTGTAGCTCTCTGATGTATGAGGGGTTTGATCTCAGTGCCAATGCAAGAGAACTGAAGCCTTCCTCTGCAATACTGCAGTTATTAAGGCTGTAGAGAGAGAAGGGAAATGAACTATTCCTTTAAACACCTTGATGTGTTTTCTCAAATTCTCTGTATTTTGTGAAAAAAGACAACATTGGTATTGTCAGGCCTGCATCTGATCTGGCCACAGCCACGCTCCCTCACTCTGCTTCATGGACTCACAGCTCGTCTCCCTGTTCACTGCCACTTCCTGGTTCGCGTGCATCTTCCCCTAGGTTCGGGGGAATCATCGACCCTAGGTTACGTTCCGAGTCAGCCGCGCTTTTCCTTCATCTCCCGAGACCCACCTGTGTATCCAGCTCCCCGTGTTCCAGGTTCCTGCGTGTTTGGTATTGTTTAAACCTCTGTTCAGTTCTTGTGTTTTGTTTGGACTTCGCATTTCTCTGTTACCTGTTCTAGTTTTGTCCTTCGGTAAACTTCTGTGCGTTTGTTACTTTCCCCTTACCCTCCGCTATCTGTAGTGGACGTGACTGTCGTTGGTTTGTGTTTGAAAATAAGTCTCCTTTGTTCGAACCTTACGTTGTGTCTAGTCTGTGCCCTGACAGGTATATGCATGTAAATGCATGAAAAAAAAAAGATGACAAGGACTTTTTGTTGCTTTTGGCTTTTTTTTTTTTTTTACACTTGAATCACTGTCAGTAAAGACACATTGTTGTACTCACTCTAGTTTCTCTAGATTACAGTTAGGATCCTCCAGAAGAGAAGAAAGGTGCTTCACTCCTGAGTCCCCTGCTTTATTCCAACCCAGCTGCAGCTCTCTGATGTGTGAGGGATTTGATCTCAGTGCTGATGCAAGAGACCTGAAGCCTTCCTCTCCAATAATGCAGTTATTCAGGCTGTAGAGAAAAGGGGAAATATAATTTTATAGCTTTAAACATGACATGATTTTTTTCTCAAATTTATATTTTTAACAAGTAACACTGAAGCCACACTAAATTTCAGTAATGAGAATCAAATTTGTCAAAGTATGAATAAAATGCCTAGTGTGCTTTTAATGTATAAGTTAGTTTAACTATGTGTAAGTAAAACCAATCTAACCAAAGAAATCTCATTGTACAATCTAAGCTCTTCAGTCCAGTACAGAGCTCCTGGACTGAAAAGTGGCGCTCCTCGGTTCCCTTCAAACCCAACGTGAAAGAGTGTAGTTGCCACAGGTTGGCTATGACAAGGGTGCCCAGCGGTGACCAACCACATGATTTTAGAACCCCGCCCCACCTGCACTCGCATCCCAGGACCTGAAGTTCTGCACACTCCCCCTTGCTTCAAATCTACTGTGGTTTGGTCTTTTCTTTGTACTCTCATTCAACA
This sequence comes from Tenualosa ilisha, assembly GCA_015244755.2. Classification (NCBI taxonomy): domain Eukaryota; kingdom Metazoa; phylum Chordata; class Actinopteri; order Clupeiformes; family Clupeidae; genus Tenualosa; species Tenualosa ilisha. The sequence goes on from PYXC01002691.1 coordinate 230,251, forward strand.
TGTCCATCAGCTCCTTTATAAATGCCATATTATGAAGTATAAAATACACCTTCACCTCAGCTCTGTTAATTAAAATGACTGTAACATCATTCACTGACCTCAGCTTCTGCAGTCTGCAGTGGGAATCCTCCAGTAAAGCACACAGCTGAGTCACTCCCAAGTGTCCTGGTATGAGTTTACTCACATCCAGCTTAGTCATGAATAAGGGGTTTGAACCCACAGCTGAGGTCACAGCAGCACAGACTTCCTCAGCAGCAGCGTTTTTAAGGAACCTGCAGAGATGGAGATGAGATCATGTGATCACACACTAGACACACTCCAGCCTTTCAACCTTAGGAAATAAAGAACAGACACTTACATTATTACATTATTCTTTTTGGCTACAGTTATTTCAGCTATTATAGGTATGTTTGGCCAGGTCCAGCTGTAAATCTTCATATTGTTTACAGTCATATTTAAAAGGTATTTTACCAAGTACTATAAAATTATCTTGAACGCGTCTTTATAAACTTAAAGAGTACCAATGCATATAAACAGCAGAACAGAGTGGAGAAAAGTAATCTGTGCATGTTAGCAAATCTTTTGAGTATTAAAACAGACTTATGGTGACGGGACAGAAGTTGTCGCTAAACTCCACTGTACCTGTTCTGATAGTCCTGAGCCATTCACCAGAGGGAAAAAAGGAGCAAAGTGCTGGGGCAGGGTAGCTAGAGTGTTTCATGATGCCCCTTCTTTTCCTTTAGCAGTGTATGATGTAGATACTTAGAACTGTGAGTCTGTAATCTTTTGGGCAGTTTGCAAACGGCCCTTTGCAGTGCTCTCAGCACTCTTTAGGCTCATTTTTCTCAACAGGAGTTTAGTCTCTCTGGTCCCCTCAAGTATGGTCAAGGATGGTTTAAATAACTTCATAAAATGTGTCTATGTAAGGAATTTGGAACCGTTTGAAACAGATATTTCAACTTTTTGACTTGAGATGTACTTACCACAGAGTTTTCAGCTGACACAGTGGGTCCTCCTGAAGACCTAAAAGTGCTTTGACACCTGATTCCCCTGGATTATTTCCTCTGAGATCCAGCTCTCTTAGATGATTGGGATTTAGCCTCAGGACTGAGGCCAGACCAACATAACCTTCCTCTGTGATCCTGCAGTCTGAGAGTCTACAGTGATGATAATTCAAAGAAAGGAAATCACAAGACATTTAAAGTAACACTATTTACAGCTGTAGGTGACAAGTTTTGAGTGATACTGTAAAATTATCATCAACACTATATCTGAAATGAAACCTGCCATTTCAACCTCTGTTTCCATGACAGTTTATGATTTTGTGATTTTCTGTCTTAGCAATGCTTCTGCAGCAATGATTTGGGAAGCTTTTAATATCTGAATGTGGCCAGACAGATGATCTCTCTGCTGAAAAATCCAGTTAAAAACTGGTGTTAGCTGGTTTAAGAGGATCCTCGATGTTTCATACTAGCAAATGAGCAAGGAAAAAACAACTTAAACATCTTACACTGGTATTTGGGCCAGGTATGTAAGTATTTTTGGGGGGAGGGAGCAATATTTCAAGAAAATACACTCACAAATTTATGGGAAAAAAATCACTGATATTCTGACTTTAAGTATAAAGTTGTCATTTTGGGAGACAAATACTGTTTGTGAAAACTCATATATAGACCAATGTTTCAGTGTTGGCCTCCTGTTATCTATCACATTATAATCCTATAATAGTAATATAATAATCAACTTAATTCATATAGCACTTTTCATACAAACTGCAGCTCAAAGTGCTGAACACAGGAAAATAACAGTGATGAGACTAAGACAAACACAACCCCACTAGACAAACCCCCAGTAGTCCTTCGCTCCCACCAATCAAGCCACTACATTCATACATACAACATACAACACACCCCCATGCAAATACACATGAAATGCTAGTGTGCCCAGAACAAAATACAAACACACACACACACACACACACACACACACACACACACACAGAAAAAGATAAATAAAAAAATATATATATATAATTAAATAAATGGAAACATAAATTTAAGAATATAATTAAAAGTAAAATTAAAACTGTTTATTACTGTATGCATAATTTCTTCTAGCTATATGCTAAATTGAAGCAAATCATTTTCAGCTGACGTAAAAAATGTTAACTGACCCCACTTATCTAATATTTTTAAATGTATTCCACAGTTTCGGCACATAGTGAGCAAAAGATATTTTTTATTTTGCAGGGTGTTTGGGACAAAGAGTAGACCTGCTGAGGAGGACCTAAGGGAACATGAGGGAACGTAAAATGTGAGGGACTTAGCAATGTAGGGAGGTGCTACGCCATTTAGCGCTTTATGAACAAGTAAAAGGACTTTAAAATCAATTCTAAATAACACAGGGAGCCAGTGTAGTGTGGCCAACACAGGAGTAATGTGCTCTCTTCTTTTTGTGTTTGTTAAGAGTCTGGCTGCAGAGTTTTGATTCAGTTGCAATTGATCAATAGATTTCTTTCAAGACCAGTAAACAATATATTGCAAAAGTCTTGCTGACTTATAATAAACGCATGTATGAGTCTCTCTGCATCCGATTATGATGAGCAAGGCCGTACCTTAGCTATATTTCTTAAATAAAAGAAAGCAGTTTGAGTAACTTTCCTTATATAAGACTTAAAAGTTAAGTCCAAGTGTAGGATCACACCTAGACTTGTTACCTCTTCCTTAATGCTGAATCCTAGATCCGTTAGTTTTTGGGACACATCACAACATCTCTTTAGGGCCTACAAGGCCCTAAAGCAAAAAAAAGCATTTTAGTTTTGTCCTTATTTAGTTCGAAGAGGTTATTGCTCATTTTGTGTGCGAGTGTATGTGTGTGTGTGTGTGTGTGTGTGTGTGTGTGTGTGTGTGTGTGTGTTTGTGATAGCAAATAGTTTGGAAGTAAATCTGTGTGTGAGTGAGTGGGACAAAGTATGTTTCTTTGTGTGAGTGTGCATGTGTGTGTGTGGGTGTAGGCTGTAGAGAGAGAAGGGGAAAGAGATCTTGATTCTTTTGAACACAGATGTGTTTTATAAAATTAATTTTTCATCATTCATATATTTTGCCGAAAAGGCAACATTTTGTGTGTGTGTGTATATGTGTGCTCAAGTGTGCGTGAGTGAGTGTGTGTGAGTGTGTTTGAGTTTGTGTGTATGTGTGCATGTTTATGTGTGAAATACACAGTTCACAATATGTGGTCTTCTGAAACTCACTCTAATTTCTCCAGTTTACAGTTGGAATCCTCCAGAAGAGAAGAAAGATGTTTCACTCCTGAGTCTCCAGCGTTATTTCCTCTCATCTGCAGCTCTCTGATGTGTGAGGGGTTTGATCTCAGCGCTGATGCAAGAGTCCTGAAGCCTTCCTCTGCAATACTACAGGAACTCAGGCTGTAAAGAGAGAAAGGGAGGGAGACCTTGAGTCCTTTGAACACAGATGTGTTTTATAAAATTCAATATATTTAGCCAAAAAGACAATATGTTGTGTATGTGTGTGTCTGTGTGTGTCTGTGTGTGGTGCACGTGTGCATGTGTGTGAAAGCAAAACCGTTTAAGACAAGGTCCAAATAGTTTACAAGTACAAGAAAGACAAAAGATATTAGTTTCTGTGAGAACCCTCAGCAGCAACCTCTCCACTCTCCTGCACAGAGATACACTTTCTAAAAGGCCAGGCACATTTTGAACTTACCTTATTAATGTGAACATGAATTCCTTTATATTTCTTTTATATTCATTCATATACATATACATATATATATATGTGTGTGTGTGTGTGTGTGTGTGTAATTCTGAAATTGAAAATGACTAAATGACATAATCTCATTAAAGAAATTTAGAAAAAGTAGAGCTCCACTACAGTGTGTATGTGTGTGTGTGCGTGTTTGTGTGTGTGTGTGTATGTGCGAAAACATACACATTTTCACTTCGCAATTCACTAAGATTATCAGAATCACAATCAGAATCAGCTTTACTGGTCAAGTATATTTACATATACAAGGAATTTGTCTCCGGTAGATGTTAGCTCTCTGTACACCTAACATACAAACATGTAGTAATATATATACAATACAATATACAACACAATAAATACTATACACAAATAAAAAATATGTGGACATATATTGCACAAGGGACAACCATATACCTATAGGCACCTAATATAGGCAATAATATACATGTAAGCACATAGTGACCAGTTGGAATAAAATAGGGGGAGGGGTAAGTAGGAGGGAACACACAAGGAGGATGAGCCTGAGAGGTTGCCCAGGCTGTGACACGTCAGACTACAACAATCCTCTTGTGCCATGTGCAAAAGGACAATATATGTAAGGGCATGACAGTAAACAGACATTTCAGAAATGAGATTGAAGGGTAATCTCAGCAGTCTGTGAAATTAATAATTGACCAAGGGTGGGGGAATGGCCCAATTTGTTAGGTATTCAGGAGGCTGATGGCAGTGGGGAAGAAGCTGTTCTTGTGTCTGGTAGTTTTTGTGCGCAGGGATCTGTAGCTCCAGAAAGAAGGGGCCAGAAAGGAGGGGGTCAAAGAGAGTGTATGCAGGGTGAGACCGCATGTGGTCTTGTGATAGACTCAGACTAGACTCACTCTAGTTTCTCCAGTTTACAGCTGGGATCCTCCAGAAGAGAAGAAAGATGCCTCACTCCTGAGTCTCCTGCTTTATTCCCACTCAGCTGCAGCTCTCTTATGTGTGAGGGGTTTGATCTCAGCGCTGATGCAAGAGAACTGAATCCTTCCTCTGCAATACTACAGGAACTCAGGCTGTAGAGAGAGAAAGGGAGGGAGACCTTGAGTCCTTTAAACACAGATGTGTTTTATAAACATTTTTTTACCCAGAGCAACTTACATTTGTCAACTATCAATTAGCTCAGGGCCAGTCTCCCCTAGAGCAACTAAGGTTTAAGTGCTTTCCTAGCCAGATTGCTTAACAGCTACGCTACCACCACCCTACTCAACCTGTGATGAACTCGCAATTATTTTTTCACAGAATATAGCGGGTTCCTATGGAGTAGGATTGGGTAGTTTTAACTTCACCAATGCTCCAGTGCTCAAATTCCAATGTCCACTTCTAGTGTCACTTTATTACAACCTTACATCATTCACTGACCTCAGTCTCTGCAGTCTGCAGTGGGAATCCTCCAGTAAAGCACACAGCTGAGTCACCCCCAAGTGTCCTGGTATGAGTTTACTCAGATCCAGCTTAGTCATGAGTAAGGGGTTTGAACCCACAGTTGAGGTCACAGCAGCACAGGCTTCCTCAGCAGCAGCACTTTTAAGGAACCTGCAGAGAAGGAGACAAAATCATATATCAGTGATTATATATCACACACTAGTTCAATTTTCAGCCTTTAAAAAATGAAGAACAGACACAGAACAGACTAGTGCTGCCTAGTGCCTCCACTCAATATTGCATTTCATTACAGAATTAGCCAGGCTATTCTCCTAAAGCTTTGGTTTTCTTCAAATAGATTTTTTATTTCCAATCAATGAACAAAAATTGAAGCCAGAATGAGTGGGTTTAAAGTATAGTTTCAGTCATTTTCAATATGCAGCTCTATTGCTCAAGGTACCCAAGACTTTCCAATACCAAAGATGCAAGAAATTTTGGTCCAACCCATTAGGTCTCTTTGAACGGAGAATAAGCACTGACATCTAACCCATGGGGGCAGGATTTTAAACAGTGTTTTTAGCATCTTAACATGCTCCAAAACTCACCCCAAAAGCTATGCAATATCAGCAGATATCTTATACACAGCAATATAGTGTGTATGACTCAAAATCAATACAAAAGCGGTTAAAATTGTGTGTTTGTGCAAGCAGCAACATAGCGGTTTGTTTACAGCCCTGGCTTCCAGTAATCAAAACAAGTCAGAAGACACCTGCATTTGCATTCTTTTCGGCTACAAATATTTCACTTATTATGTCTTATGGTCACTTTGTGCTTAGGCTCAATATCACATTCAGCTAGATCACTGCGTCAGGGATTTCTCTTTGGTGATCAATCAGCAAACAGAGGGCACTGGCATGCCCAATAGTTTTGAAGTTCACAGAAAGTAGCTGCCCACGAGGAAAGAAACGTCTGAGGGGATTGAGGGATCCCAGACACTTTGCACAAAGTTAAACGACATGAAAGTGTTTAGTATACCTCGCTACTGTTTGGCTAGGTATAGCTGAATGCCTTCAAGTTCAAAGTTAATAGTCATATTTAAAAGGTAGTTTACCAAATATTATAAAATGCTTACTTGAATGCTTCTTCATACACATGAAATATTAACTACTATGAATAAATATATACAGAATAATATAGTAACCTGTGCATGTTAACAAATGTTGTTAAACAGACTTGTAGTGAAGGGAGAGAAATTGTCCCTAAAACAGTGATGGTCCTGAGCCATTTAAAAGGAGTTTAGCTTATCTTGTGTCTCTATGAATGGTCAAAGATAAGTTAAATTACTTCATAAAACATGGTCATGGAAGGAATTTGAAGTCTGGTACTCAAAAACTGGTACTTCAACTTTTCTTCTTGTGATATACTTACGCCACAGTTTTCAGCTGACACTGTGGGTCCTCCTTAAGATCTAAAAGTGCTTTGACGCCTGATTCCCCTGGATCATTTCCTCTGAGATCCAACTCTCTGAGGTGATTAGGATTTAACCTCAAGGCTGAGGCCAGACCAACATAAGCTTGTTCTGTGATCCGGCAGTCTGAAAGTCTATAACAATAATTCAAACAAGGAAAACACAAGACAATTATAGCAAAACATTTATTTCTGTAAGTGACTAGCTTTGAGCAATACTGTAAAATTATCATTGACATTTCAACCATAAGTTTGTGATCTTGTGATTTTTTGACTTAGCAATGCCATTGCAGCAATGATTTGGGAAGCTTTTCATATCTGAAGTTGGCCAGACACATAAAATTTGTGAATGGCGGTTCAAACAATCAAGATTACAATCCTTGTTAGTCAATGATGGTTTGTAGAAACACACTCCTGGCTAGTTCTCAATATAAAGAATTTTCAAGTTGTGATTTAAATTTATGAAATAGCACCCTTGGATATTATAGCCCATTCTCTGGCTATTTCTCAGAGGTTTTTTTGTTGTTGTAAGTTTGTGAGTTTTTTTCTCAGAAATGTACAACTTTATGAAGTCAGATAATATCTTGGATGTCTTTCTTCAAATTTTTATGACTTTAAAAAGTCAGAATACCCTAGTTTTTTCTCAGAAATATCTGTGTCCTTTTCTTACAATATTTCAACTTCGTAAAGTCAGAGATTATCTGATCTATCTCATAAATTTGTGACTTTTCTCTCAGAATAATACCACCACCCCATAAACACATATATTTAAATACAGTGTATGTGGCCCTAATATACCATCATGCATTTTAGATAAGAAACACTGATCCATCTGTTTCTGTGTTTGGGATATTGTACAGCAAGTGTTTTGTGCTAAAGGCACAAATGATCCTACAGTGTGAATGAAAATGAGAGGGATTTCAGACACCAGAATCTTGTAATGGCAGGTTTGGAAATCAAATGTATGCACAATGTTACCACTGCTCCACCACACACAAAAGTACATGATATGTATCCAGTACACAGCCCAGCCTCAGTCCACTACAAAACTCTTGGAGCCCAGTATCTCCAATACTGTTGTTGCTGTGGACATTTCTCACAGTACATTTACAGTATCACAAAACTATTTCAGTCTGTTTCAGTCTGGCAAATTTTCCAATATACAATACATCAAGCTATTGTTGACATTATGTATTTATCCGAAGAACCTGCCACCCCACAAGAATGTCCTTCATCCCCATAAAAAACAAACAGTTTATGATGGTTTATGCAGCAATGATTTGGGAACGTATTGTTATCATACTGTTATTGTTAACATAATGTAGCTGATACTTTCCCAGACCTGCCAATGGGCAGTAGTTTTTTGATTGGTAGCAGTTGTAGTTGTTGGAATCGTCTGGGTCCAGGCCATGGTTTTTAAACCTATGGGCCTATTTTCAGGGTAATTTCACCTTTGCTCCACCTATAGTCCAGCAACTATGTAAGGGATGATGCATTGTCCGCCAATCATTATAGCAGAGTAAAGACGGACAGGACCCTGACGCAGCAGTGGAGGGATCTTGTTTTGTCCTGAAGGACGCTTCACTCTCCCACTTATTATATGGTTACTTGTCAAAACAAAAAGAGAAAAACTTCAAACAAAGTTTTGTTCTTTCAGTTTTGTTCTTTCATTCTTTCAATAAAGTTTTATTGCAATAACTGAATCTCTACTCACAGAATAATTATGAAGATGTGAATTTGAGGCAACAAACCTGTTGCTATTGACAGCAGTCATTATTCTTTCCCAGTGGTCTTTATACAGAAATAACTGACCTCCAAACATTAGGCAGGCCCATTCAAAGTGAAAGGAACATCCCGCAGTATTCTGGAGAGCCGTATAAGATCACAGATGTGTTTAGAAGAAAATGTATTTCCCTGGCACTTTTAGTAAAAGCATCAAAGACCCGCAATGACAGATTTGAGAATTAAATGTGTGCCAATCAATTGTCAGACAGCAATGTTACCGCTCCTCCACTACACATACTGTACATGTACAAGCAATGCAAAATATCTTACTTCAGTGTCTCCAATGCACAGTCTAGTTTCTTCAGTCCACTACACAGTTCTTGGACCCCAGAATCTCCAATCCTGTTGTCGCTGAGGTCTAGATGTTTCAGCTTTGAAGATGCTTTGCAGAGGATATGTGATAGTGCTGCACAGCTCCTTTCTGTGAGACCACAGCTGTTGAGCCTTCAGAAGAGAATATCCACCAATAAATGTCTGACAGTGACTTTGATAACACTGACAAACCTACATTAGTGATGTGAGAAGTTTAAGTTCGTTTATTATTGCATCCCAAGTTATGTAAGGGATAATGTATTGCATTATGTATTATCATACAATAGTAATATAGTAATATATTATAGGGAAATGTTTCCCAACAGGACGAACAGGACCTCAGTGCCGAAGGCAGAGGGGTCTTGATTTGTCCTGAAGGAAAATATTTCCTACATTATCCTACATTTTCCCATCTGTTCACTTTGATTATACAGAAATAACTGACCTCTGAACATTGGGAAGGCCCATTCAAAGTGAATGGAACATCCCGCAGCATTTTGGAGAGCCGTACAATAAATTCCGTATAATACAAGAACAAAAGCTAACCCCCCCCCTTCCCTCAGTATGGCTATAAATAAACAATAAATAAATAACAAGTAAAAATTTCATAAATGCATTACAAGTCTAAAATACACATAGATAAAAAGAGAGAATCAGTACACTAAACCTGTACACTAAAAACACCTTGTAAAAGGCAAAGCAACAACGGAGACGTGCATATTGCCACTGTACTCACAGTGCATTTTGGGCTACCTCCACTACAGGGAGCAGTCTTAGCAGTCCTTCATCAGACCTGACGTACTTTTTCAAGTCAAACACATCCAGCTTCTTCTCTGATGTCAGCAGCACAAACACTAGAGCTGACCACTGGGCAGGTGAGAGTTCGGATTCAAAAAGTGACCCTGCACTCAGGAAGCTCTGGACCTCCTCTACTAAGGAGTGATCATTGAGTTCGTTCAGGCAGTGGAAGAGGTTGATCACTCTTTCTGATGTAGGGAGTTCCCTGATCTTTTCTTTAATGTAACTGATTATTTCCTTATTGCCCATCTGATTTTGTTCTTTCTGTAGTAGACCATGCAGGAGATTCTGGTTAGACTCCAGAGAGAGGCCAAGAAGGAAACGGAGGAAAAGATCGAAGCGTCCATCTTCATACTCCAAAGCTTTGTCCACAGCATTTTTTTGTGAGATGAACATAGAATCCTCCACTGTTTTCCTTTTACTCTTATTCCTTCTCCATTTCAGAAGCTGGATGCCAGTCCTTGGATGTTTAGGTTTGGATTTTTTTACTGTCAGCTTTAATAGAACATACAGGGCTGCCAGATATTCCTGGATACTCAGGTGTACAAAACAGTAAACCTTTCTCTGGTGAGGTCCTGATTCTTCTCTAAAGATCTGGGTGCAAATGCCACAATGTACTGCTGCCTCTGTGACATCAATGCCAGAATCTCTCAGGTCTTCTTCATAAAAGATCAGATGGCCCTTCTCTAGCTGTTCATAGGCCAACTTCCCAAGAGCAAGGAGATCTTCTTGGTTCCACTGTGGATCAGAATCATAAACTCCAAACTTCAGGCTCCTCTGCTTGGTTTGAAAAATTAGGAAATATGTGTACATCTCAGTCAAAGTCTTCGGGACTTGTTCGGCACCTGAAGTGGCGAGAATAATTTCAAGAACACTAGCAGCAATCCAGCAAAAGACTGGTATGTGACACATTATGTGAAGACTTCTTGAAGATTTAATGTGAGAGATAATGCTGTTTTTGAGAGTCTTATCAATGATTCTCTTCCTGAAGTACTCCTCCTTCTGTGGGTCACTGAACCCTTGTGCCTCCGTGACCCGGTCAACACACTCAGGTGGAATTTGATTGGCTGCTGCCGGTCGAGAAGTGATCCAAATTAGAGCAGAAGGAAGTAGATTACCCTTGATGAGATTTGTCAGGAGTACATCCAATGAAGTGACCTCTGTCATGTCAGCCAAACATTCATTTTTCTGAAAGTCTAGTTGGAATCGGCATTCATCTAGACCATCAAATATGAACAACACCTTATACTTGTGAAAAGTTAACTGCTTTATTTCTGTGAAAAAGTGGTGAAGGAGATCAATCAAAGAGTGCTGATTTTCTTTCAAGAGGTTGAGCTCCCGAAAAGGCAGAGGAAATATGAAGTGGATATTGTGGTTTTCTTTTCCCTCAGCCCAATCTAGCATGAACTTTTGAACTGAAACAGTTTTACCAATGCCAGCAACTCCCTTTGTGACCACACTTCTGATTAGTTTGTCTTGGTCAGGTAAGGGTTTAAAAATGTCTTTGCATTTGATTGATGTCTCCTGTCCAGCTGGTCTCTTGGATAATGACTCAATCTGTCTGACTTCATGCTCCTCGTTTACTTTTCCACTTCCACCCTCTGTGATATAGATCTCTGTGTAAATCTTTTCTAACAGAGCAGAGCTCCCTTGTTTTGGTATTCCTTCAAATACACTCTGGTACCTTTTCTTGAGATTTCTTTTCAGTTCTTTCTGAGACATTACATGCAGCTCATCTGTAAAGAGAACATATTATGATCAATGTTACTTTTAGGCACCCACTAATACTGAGGTCAAATAGTTCTATAAATTAAAGTTATCTTTCGTAGTGTAGCTTATTGATAGAAGTGATTGTATTGATACAAAGTTCTCTTACTTTCTTGCAGCTTGTCTACAATATCTTGCTGCTTCATATTTGTGAGAAAGTGCAGTGCCATCTTCAGAACCCCTTCTCTGGCATCACTCTCATCCTCAGGTTTACTCTCAAACTTTTCTTGGTAATTTGGACTCACAATCTTCGTAAATCTCTTCACCTCGTTCTTCACAAAACTGATGATCTTCTGTTCAAGCACCTGGAGTACATACAGCTTATCTGTGAATAACTCACTTCACAACATCACTCAACATCATCATCACAAACATCAATGAAGTGTACTGTGGGACTTATGCAACATAAGCCTAATGGTGGCAGAAATATACAAAGCACTTTGTGATTGATTTTGTTATACTGTAAACAGTGTTATTCTCCGCTTATCAGCAGCACAGGAATAACATGAATCCAGACCTGGAATATGTGCTTGAGGTCTCCCTGTTGACTTATCCGATCAGTGATAGCATCTGGTTTGGATCCCTCCATTTGGCCTCTGAGTATGAGAGTAACAGCAAATGACACATTAGTTTTCATTACTGATGGGAGTATGATATTTAAGGAGGATCAAATAAAATGGAATACACACTCCTGGGCAAAGATGTTCTGCTTTCTTGCTTGACAAATGAGGGAAAATCTTGTTTGAAATAAGTCACATTTACATACATTACATACACATTTAGCAGATGTTTTATCCAAAGCGACTTACAAAAAGAGGATGAACATTTAAGCTACAGCACAATTAAAAACTACCTGAGAGTGCAACTTGCTAACATGAAATTGGCAAAAAGTGTGATAAATTGAAAGTCACAATAAAAGAGTGATAAAAGTGTAGTAGAGAGAGAGTGGGGGTGCATTGTAAGTGAATCCTAGGTATTCAGAAGTTTTAAGCAAGGAGATTCTTGGAAGAGCTGGGTCTTGAAAGTGTAGTGTTGCTCTGGTAGGACTTGGTAGGTCATTAGTTAAGATCAGATTGACACACTCCCCTCGAATGATGAAGACAAGGCGAGGTCGGTAAACCGGCTCTGGTAACAATGACAGCTGCTGGCAACAACTGCTGGATTGTGTACATGTACACGTGCAAAACAATTAAAGGTAAACTATGTACAAAATGTACCTACAATGCTGCAGCTTTGGCCATCTCTTCACTCATATTCCCAACGAATAGTCTTCAATAGTCTTCAATGCCATAGTCTTCAAACTTACATTGGAAGTTTATGGTTTTGCATAATATCTTTAGATTACCCATTGACAGTAAAAGAATTAGTCACAACTAGGCTGGTAGAAACACAAATGGCAGTACACTGTTGCAGAGTCAAACACACTTTGGTCAATAATTCAATTTTCTTCCCATGCACGTATACTCAGATTACTCGGATCCTCAAGTAAAATCATTAGCTTGGTTATTGCCAATAACTCGTTTTAGATGTGCATGTAGTGACTGTGACCACACAGTATGTGGACACAGATTAAGCCAGAGCAATGGGCAGCCTGCTGTTACAGAACCACATAGGGGGTTTGGTACCCTGCACCCTGCACAAGGACACCTCAACTCTGAACAAGGGAGAGTGACGTTCAACTATTTCCCCTGCCCACATTTTAACTATTGGTGGAGATCAAACCAGTCACCCTTCAGTCATCTCAGTCAAGTCTGAGACCCTATGCAATAGGCTCTGGATGGCAGCATATTCAATTCCGTTCATTTCTCAGACTCATGTCCACAGGACAGGCAAAAGACTATAAAAAAACACAAATAAAAAGAATTAAATCACATACAGACATTTCAGCCACCCTCAGCCTGGATGTGTAATGAGAACAACTCACAATGGGAGAGCAACCATGATACTGTTGGTGAATTCTACCTGATGTTGTATAAACTTAAACATCAGGTTTCTTAAAAGTGCTTTAAGTGCGCTTACTCCTACAGATACAAACATCTGACTAGCACTCCCTTCCCCTGGGAATCTTAAGTAAAATTTTCATTGCATCATTGCAGGCAACTTGTACCTTCTGCATGCTGGGATTTTTATAAAATGACCAGAGATGGGCAGTGTAGAGTGGTGTACAGTATGCTTTGAACAGAGCCACTTTCATTTGAGTAGAGCAACAGCTAAACTTACGTGCAATGGTGTTTGTCTGTGTATTTAACTTACAACACTGTGTGTCTATATATCATCATCATTCATATTGTCTGTGTCATATGTCACATGCAGTACTGCATTATCTGCATTATACTAATATACGAAATGTTCTGGTGACCGGCATGAAAATGATTTGTCGTTCAGTGTTTTCTGACACGTCTCACTTATTGCGCTATTCTGAAGTCCAAAACTTGCTAACCTTTCTTCATCATTTTGGTTCAATACAGTTGTAGGAACCAGTCTATTCTCAAGGTCTGATAATGCCATTCTAACTGTTCACTTGAAAAAAAAAATACACACTGTTCTATTGTCACTACTTGCTGTTCTTAGCTGTGACAATTTACCTTTTTAAAGCATCCTGTCACTTATGACCCATCATATGAGTGTTTACACAACTTACATCGATTCATCTGTGACATCACCGTGTTGGAAATTGATGCCACGACCCTGTGACTGGTCACTCTTCATGGACACACTGGTGGGCATAGGTGATGGAGGTCTCACATGATGGCATGGGCTATAGTAAAAAAAAAACACCCATTCTTTTCTGCAGATTGTTTTTTTTACATTGTAATTACTTAACAAATCTATTTCATAGAATTACCTTGATTTATCCATGGCATCTCCATCTTGGAACTTGATGGCACGATCTTGTGACTGGTCACTTTTCATGGACACACATGTGGGCACAGGGGATGGAGGTCTCACCTGATGGCATGGGCTACAGTATAGAAAAAACACCCATTCTTTTCTGCAGATTGTTTTTTTTACATTGTAATTACTTAACAAATCTATTTCATAGAATTACCTTGATTTATCCATGGCATCTCCATCTTGGAACTTGATGGCACGATCTTGTGACTGGTCACTTTTCATGGACACACATGTGGGCACAGGGGATGGAGGTCTCACCTGATGGCATGGGCTACAGTATAGAAAAAACACCCATTCTTTTCTGCAGATTGTTTTTTTACATTGTAATTACTTAACAAATCTATTTCATAGAATTACCTTGATTCATCCATGGCATCTCCATCTTGGAACTTGATGCCACGATCCTGTGACTGGTCACTCTTCATGGACACACATGTGGGCACAGGGGATGGAGGTCTGACCTGAAGGGGGCTAAGATAAAATAAAATATATATATATATATATATATATATATTTTTTTTTTTTTTTTATTGTTTGCGTATTATCTATAACACAGTCCCAAATTTTGCATGAATGCACATGCATTTTATGCAAGTTATCTCATGGTGTTTACACCCTGACAATACTTTGTCAGGCAAAAATGTAACTGATTCTGCTGAGCCAGCACTTGTGCCACAGCGCACTCCTGGTTCAAGTCCTATCTTACTGGACGGTCGTTCAACGTATCGTGGCTAGGACAGACATCAGCACTTCACCAACTCACCACAGGAGTACCCCAAGGATCTGTGCTGGGGCCTCTTCTCTTCGCACTGTACATCACCTCGCTGGGCTCAATCATCCACTTCCATGGCTTCTCTTACCACTGCTATGCGGATGATACCCAGCTCTATCTGTCCTTTCAGCTGGACGACTCCACGGTGTCAACACGGATCTCGGACTGTCTCTCTGATATATCTGCATGAATGAAAGGACATCACCTCCAACTAAATCTCTCCAAAACTGAACTGCTGGTCCTCCCAACCAAACAAGCCATACATCACGACATCAGTATCAAGATTGACTCCCTGTCTGTTTCTCCCACCAAAGTGGCAAGAAACCTAGGTGTCATGATCGATGACCAACTGACCTTTGCAGATCACATTGCCTCTGTGGCTCGGTCGTGCCGTTTTTCCCTATTCAACATAAGGACGATCAGGCCATACCTCACCCAACATGCAACCCAGCTCCTGGTTCAGACCCTGGTTATCTCTCGTCTTGACTACTGCAATGTCCTCCTATCAGTCCTACCAGCCTGTGCAGTGAGACCACTACAGATTATCCTGAATGCAGCTGCATGTCTGGTCTTTAACCAGCCAAAAAGGGCACATGTCACACCTCTGTTCATTGAACTTCACTGGTTGCCCTTGGCTGCTCGCATTAAATTCAAGGCACTTATGTTGGCCTACAGGGTGAATGATGGCTCTGCTCCCATCTACTTGAATACTCTTCTGAAGCCCTATGTCACCCGACGACCGCTACGCTCCTCTAAGGAACATTTTCTATCACGGCCAACACCTTGTGCAGGTCAGTCCAGACTCTTCTCATATCTGGTTCCGCGCTGGTGGAATGACCTCCCAAGTGCTACCAGATCAACTGATACCCTATCCACCTTCAAGAAACTCGTGAAGACTAAGCTCTTCCAAAAATATCTCCTGGCATAAACTTTGAGAATGCACTTAATAATTTAATTTCTCTACACTGTGTTACACTATTGCACTTTCAACTTAAAACAGTGCAGATTCTATGTTAGCAATATGCACTCCTTGTTAGTTCATTGTGTTGTAGCTTGAATGTTATCCTCTTTTGTAAGTCGCTTTGGATAAAAGCGTCTGCTAAATGCCTAAATGTAAATGTAAATGTAAGGTTTGCTGAGTCTACAGAAGTTTAAGCAATACAACACTATAATTGTTTTAATCCATTCTTTAGTTCACTGGAAACTTTATCTTTTTTAACACTGATTCACCAACTTTTCATGCCTTTTGACATCTTCATCCCAACTTTTCTGAGACATTGTGGGCATGCATGAAATTTACTCAACTATACAAATAACAATATTTTTTGTGATACGTCCTTGACCTTGGACTGCTCTCAAGCAAATTTATTGCTTGCAATGATGCAAGTTTCACAAATGTTACATTTTTATTTACAAAGCCCCAAATTTGTTGGAGCTGGGGTTGTATTTCCTTCAAAAATATCATTTTGAGTGCACAGGTATCCTACCTCTGCCCCACTAGAGTGTCCCCCTGTTTAATGGTGACTTGTTTTTCCATTGTCACTTTTAATGGACACCCATACAGGAATGGAACTGGTTCAGGTTTCACTGTAGAATAAAGAAAGAAACACAGTAACCTGTACAGGTAAGTAAAACAGAAAATCTCCAGAACATTATTGATAGATATAGCTACTTATTTATCCCAAGACAAATGTATGCAACCAGTAGCCTATGGGATACAATAAAACACTCACCACACTACAGATAAACAAAAATAGAACAAGCACTAGAGACTAATGCTGAAATGAAACATAAACAACATTTGATATGATAGACTGATATCTAGTATCATTAATAAGTAGGCTAGCCTAATATTTATTTATTTTATTTACTTAATTCCAAGGCAAATGCCAACCACTATAACTTGGATGCAATAAACACTCTCAACACAGACAGACAAAATAAAATGCCTACACCACAACTTCCACAATGCCTTCAATTGAGCAAAGGTTTACTTACACAAACAAAATTGCCATGTTTCTGTCACTAATGCAACATGACAAGGGGTGTCGCTGTTGTATTTTTTGTAAGCCTTTTCGTTTTGTGAACTATATACGTCAGTGCCCCCAATGGCCCAGACATAATAAAAAGCACATAACACTGAACTATGTATTCATTCCCGTTTGTTATCTCTGTTATTTTTGATAGTCGCACAGACAGCGAACTCCACATCATTTGGATTTACACACACGATTTACACACCTTTTGACTACGCCAACTCTATCACAGCTATCTTATCATTTGGTAGGGCATTAGGCTACTATTCTGCGCCTCTGGGTCATGACTTTAGGGCATTACTTATGCGTGCTGTATTATTTAGCAACTTGTAAATTCGCGTACTTTACGTTAGGCTGAAGTTAAGTGAAAAAAGTAGGCCTAGGCTACTTACCTTTCGTGGTTTTGTGTTGTTTCCGACATTTTGCAGATCCACTGTACCCTGTTTTCTAAAGAGAACAGGCTAGTAGCCTGCTCATTTAGCAAGACCCTTTCATTACCAAAGTTAATAATCTGCAACCGACATTTGCTAAATAGATTTAGGGTTAACTCGAGATTATGACGATTTTACCTTGCAGATTCCTCAAAATGGCCTCATCAACTTACTTTCATTTTCTTTGAAACCTCCCCTTTTAACGCCACCTGTAACAGGTGGGGCGGCATACAATTTCAAAGGCAAAAGGGCACAGTTGAAATGTGTGTTTTATGATCCGTCTACATGCCAGTAATTTAGCCTTGTTTTTTATCCTGTAGAATCACCATATTATAAAGGGATACGCAACTGCCAAAGCGGAATAAAGCTCGGTCTAGTTTTACAAGAGACACTTACTACCCACCGTGATGCATGCTGCACATGAGAAGTCTGTAATGTAACAACAATTAGCTGTATCAAATCGTCTGGTTCTGTGCACGCATGACGAAAAATATCAGAAAGACTTTCGTTGCGCTATGGTCACTCTTTTTCCGATGAATGTATATTTTTGCTACGTACGGTAGATTGGTATTAGGCATAGTATTAGTTGTACAGTATTTTACTATCCAGGTACCATCCAGGTATTATATCTGTAAGTGGCGTGGCGAACGTAACGGTTAAAATATTCCGATTGGACTAGCGGGCGGTTCAATCTGCTAATTTGATTGGATAGAAAGTTTTTTGAGGGCTAATTATCTGCCCGAGTTTAAAGAACCCAGCGTGTAGAACCCGAATATGAACCTCTTTTGGTGTCTATGAATTGAACACGTTATTTAGCCTCCATGCTTGAAATGATCACAAGTTACATTAGTTTGCTATGTGAAATAGATGAACCTAACGTAATCCCCAAATTTGGCTACTTAAAACAATGTGATTGATATATCCTACCAACCGTTTTACAGGGGAAATGAAGAAAAACTGAACGTCATTAGAGTGCTAAATGACATTTTACCCCTGACGTTTTTAAAGATGGGATGACTTACCTTTTTAATACGATACACATACGCTGACACAAAAATAATCGCAAATTGTGCAAATTCCTCCAGTTTGTATTACTTCCAACTCTTAGGCAAAGGCTTACATACAGGTGTGATGGGTTTGAAAAAATAGGTCCACAATTGAGAATAAGTGGTCAAAAACCTGTTGGAAACCATACTTTGCAGCAATGTTTGTGTCAGCTTATTAGCAAACATTACTGACCACTCAGTGAGTTTCACGTCTTTACAAATGAAAGTTTAATGCATTATAGGAAAGGTTGCAGCAGTGCAGCTATGCAGCCATTGCATAGGTGGGGTGGTGCTACTGCAACAACCAAAAGTCCTCAGAACAGAGGCATTCGTCAAAATTTCAATCTTAACCATTGTATTTCATCATAAACAATCAGAAAACAAGGCTTTAAGTTTAAAAACCTGAACCTACCCTTTCAGGGTACAGTAGGTGCAGTGACAAGTCTAATGTTTGGCTAAGAAATAAAAGGTAGTATTACACACACACACACGCACACACACACACACACACAAAGCAGGTGTTACGCCACTTTTAAATTACCCTTTAAACCATTAACTTTTGAGTTTCAAGTTTAGTTGAGTTTCAGTGTAGTTGCAGAAATAGCATGTTGACATACACAATATAGGCTACAGAACAGGCTAAAGTAATTGAATCATTTATTTGACATTGTTACAAACTTAATAAACTGCAATATTGCAAAACTGTTTGGGCAGCTACATGACAATGCATGTAAATAATGGACAGGAAATACAGTGCATACAGCAGCACAGAGATTATGCAATTAAAAATAATAATAAATATCAAAGCATCACTTTTTCAGCTCACTGAAAATTTTTAAATAAAAAAATCACATAAAAAAACATACAGGTTAAAGGTGTGTGTCTGCTATTGGGATACGTCGCAGCTCAACAATCTGGGACTCGGCTGCACTTTCATCATGGCTCCCCTGGATGGACTCATCATCAGTGATGTTAAGGCCAGAACCTGAGGAGAAGAGACCACCAGAGGGGGAGAGATGATAACATGGATAGAGTCAGCTGAAAGGAGGTTCCTTTCTGAGTCATTTTACATAACATCAGTTGTTTCTGCACCTACTTTATGTTAAGTAAACAGTTAAACTTGGCAGAGGAAAATGTCCCCTCTGCTCCATTATTTGCATTGAGTGAAGAGTAATGTTGTTAAGTCTCACCGGTCTTTAAGGCAAATATAAGGTCATCAAAGTCCTGTGACTCTTCATCAGCTGTGAGGGCATTAAGTAATTCTTGATCTCCATGGTATGGCTGGCTTGGCAATGCTGATGTGTACATACTGCTGAGATGACTGCTACGCCTCAGGGATGCCTGTTCCCAGTCAGCAGATACCTGGGAGTACAGAGACAGAACACGTGCTGTTTGCTTTTCTTGGACACGGCATGACAGTTATCTGGTGAACTTTAGAGGAGTTGTTTAACATTCGTGTTAAAATTTAAAGTTAACTAATTTTTAGTTAATAACTATTTATAGCTAATATTTTCTCAAACCAACAAACATTTGCAACTGCCTGTTTGGGAATGAGACCCAGTCACTTAATAGTCATTCTATAACATTAATGCTGATCACCACACCAACACACATACACAACTAAAAGCTGTTCAAATAGTGTGTAAGAACTGCAGTGGAATTGGTAGGGTTAATGTTCACACCTCCTCCATGGCACTGATGAGGTACTGGGTGGATTTACTGATCTCACTTGCCACTGTAACAGCACCTGTGCCTGAGTAAGCGGAGTTGGCCCTGTTCAGGCCATTCATGTCCACAGTGTAACTGGCTTTAGTAGGCCAGCATAACTGGTTATGCAGGACGAAATAAACAGCAAACACATACAGACCCTGCCAAAAAAAAATCAGAAAATGAAACAGGACTTTTTACAACAGGAGTTTTTAGACTTTTAGACAAATCTTGAACAACGAAACAAATTAATTCAAAATGATTTGCCTCTTTTAGCACTATGCATAATGGAATGTGTGAAAATGACTTGGTGATGATTGACAAGCTCTTACCAACAAGATGTTGAAGATGATATAAAGGATCTGCATCCAGAGGAATCTGTAAGCCATATGCAGTCCTGCCCAGAGCCACACCAGAGAGACCAGAGCAAACAGATAGAGGACCATGGGGATCTCTGAAATAACACAACCCAACCCAACACAGCACAGCGGTTTTAACAGACACAGGGAGACCTACAAACTGCAAACTCATTTATGACTTTTTTCTCATGAATGTGTATAATATTTTTAATACATTTGCAGCAAGTAAGAAATATCTGTGGTGGAAAATGTGGTGAGGTTATGGCTTGTCTCAATTAAATTATCCTAAAATATGTGAATAGAATTACCATTACATTTAATATACATTCACTCATTCCAGTTCTCACACACTCTTCCACACAGACCTGAGCTGTTGGTGCGGCCCCTGTAAATGTCATCATATGCCTTCCACTGCTGAGTAACCTGATAGGCATGGGCAAAGACCACCAGCACTCCCACCAGACAGATGAGTGGCACCAAAGCAGCCGAACAGAGGGCAGCATACACGTTAGGGATGAAACACCTGAGAGGGAAATATGTTAAGATGTCAAAAAGTCATTGCATGTACATGTATGTTACTGGAAAATTATTTGATCCTCT
Organism: Tenualosa ilisha; assembly: GCA_015244755.2. Classification (NCBI taxonomy): domain Eukaryota; kingdom Metazoa; phylum Chordata; class Actinopteri; order Clupeiformes; family Clupeidae; genus Tenualosa; species Tenualosa ilisha. The sequence goes on from PYXC01002691.1 coordinate 251,388, forward strand.
GCTTGCTATTGTACTTTGCTATTGTACCAGCTATGAAGAAAATATATTGCACAGGAATGACTTACGGCCCCATGATTCATGTCAATTGTGCATGTGTATCTTGTGTCATTTTGGCTTTACAAATAACTCACAGTTCTCCATTAACTAGACCATAGGCATCATGGATGCTCCAACCATATCCTCCCAGGAGCACAATGACCAGTATGATGATGACCAGTGCTGGAAGCCCCCAGCTCAGGAGGATGAAGAGAAGATAGCGCCTCTCTGTGTGTTCATCATTCATCACAAACGTCTGCCAAAAATTCACGGCCTGCAGATGATTGCATTCAGGGAGTTAAAGGGTACGTTCGTTTTAAGATTAAAATTTGGACAAATGCCTCTGTTTTTAAAAACTTCTGGTTGTAGTGGTAGTACCTCCCACCTACAGAATGGCTGCATAGGTGTCCTGCTGCAGTCTTTCATTACAAAACGCATTAAAGTTTCATTTGTAAAGACGTGAAACTCACCAAGTGGTCAGTAATGTTCTCTGATACACTGACACAAAAATCATCGCAAAGTGTGTCTTCCATCAGCTTGTATTACCAGTGTATAAACCCATTGTATTTCATCATAAATGATCAGTAAACAAGGCTTTAAGTGTGTGTAAAAACCGAACCTGTCTTTTAACATCTACCTCTCATACAGTCATTATCCTGCATATTATACAGTTACCTGCCAGAATGGGCAGGTACAAAAATCAGCAGCACAAAACACATTGACAATGAGAGTGGTTAATATTTTGTGGCAGTTAAGAATATTGGACCTCAGGGGCTCAGGAGTGTGGATTGATACTTGACCAAGGTTTGACTTATTAATCCACATACTGTAGCTGTATCAGTATGATTTGGGTTTTGTTATCTAAAGTTCATAGTAAAGACAAGAAGAATATGACCTGAATGAGCATCCAGCTGAACTGGCTGAGATGAAAGTAATGAGAAAAGAGGCCCAGGGCAGCACAGCTATCCTCAGCAAACATCTTCCCTCTAAATACTGACACCAGGAAACAAATCTGTAAAGTTTGGAGAAAAGATGGAGTGAGCAAAACTCAAAGTGTCTCAAGGCAAAATACATTTTTAAATTCACATTATTTATAAATGAAACTTCTGTGTTGTAAAATGCTGGGGACGAGAGAAGGGAGTCTCCTAATTTTTGCTCACTTCCCTTCAACCCCTAGTCTTAAACCAAAATAATTGCTGGTAACCAGGTTTCCTACCTGCGCACCAAGGCAGGCAGCCATCATGTGTGTGAGGAGTTTAACGGCAAACATGGGGAACCTTGAGCACAATGCATGTGATAGAATGGCCAAAGAAAAGCCTGTCAAGAAGATAAACATGACATACATACATACAGCACGATTATTTATTTTCAGTGTGTGTTGTATGAGGTTATCTTGTTTCTGACTCTGACCTCTTTGTATCCATGATGTGATTAATAGTCTGATCAAAGTTGATTTGAATTGAGCAATTTATTACATTTCTGATTAAATAAGCAGTCAGTATGGAGTAAAACTCACCAGAGATGCATATGAACCCACTAGCATAAAATGCTGCATTGTAAGAGATGAAGGAAGTTTTGTCAACATATGCGCTGTAGATGGACAGATGGGAACAAGCACACTCCACAAAATTCTCACGGTCATCCACAACACGGCAGAAATTCTCATCTGACAGCCAGCTGTTGGAGGAAGAATAAATCTTTACACCCAAGGGTCTCTCTTCACATGTACAGGCATTTAAAGGAGAAATTCAATGTGAATCAACTTATAGCCCTGTTGTTCGAGATCACAGAGTAGGCGAACACACCCCTCGGTTAGCTGATTCCACAGGAGGCAAACTGATTGGTGAGGTCTGACCCGGAGATCTGGGGTATGGATGCGATATAGTACTTCCGTTCCTTCATCAAGAGGCTGAGAACTACGTCCAGCCAGACTAACAGAAAACACCTTGAAGGGGAAGGGGAAGTGGGTAGAAAAGAGATCAGTACAAAGAGATGGAAACATTTGGTGGCCTATGTCCTCTTTTAGTTCTGTCTGTGTCTGAAATTATTTTTTTTACATCAGTACATATATCAATTCCCAAACCCCCCCAGTGTAAGTTTTTGTTGTTGTAAATAAAAATCTGCATCTGCTAAAATACCAGTTATCAACCATAAAGGCCGATGAATATTACCTTGTCATTCAGTGCAGTGACTTTGCCATTTGTGATGAACCAGTGCTCAGTGCTGTATTCAGTGAACTGGATTTTGCGGCAGGCTGAGAGGGCCAGGCTGCTGAGGGGAAGGGCTGGGACCTGAAGGAGGTCTTCTGGCATAGTGAAGGTGTCCATGTTTCTGCCTGTGAAAGTGTGGCCATTGATCTGTGTGGGGTACCAGTGATGAGCGGCCACAGTAAAGTACGGACAGCTGTCGAGAACTGTCCTACCCCTGAGAAAAGTAATTGAAAATTAATTACAAAGAAAAGGACACATTTAGAGAACTATTGCAAAGCCGGTTACTGAAAAAATTCAATGCGACTACGGAAATTGTGCAAAGTCTTCAGTGTCTTGAAATTACAGCTATGCTCAAATATACCAGAAATCAACATTTTTTTCTCCCAAAACAGAATTTTGCAGATAACTGACCTCTGACCCTCTGAACCACAGGCAACATTGGTCACTAGAGAGAAGGCAAAGCGCTCAACCACCCCTGCCAACTGGCTCATGCCACGGGTGTCCCTCCGGCTTGGGTGGGCGAGAGCGCACAGGAGTTCATAGGTCAAACTTCGACTACTGTTTTCAAGAGGGATCTGTTCAGCCTCAGACAGAATCTGCGGTAAAGACGGAAGGATTATTATTCCAAGTGTGATTTTAAAACCAGAACGCTGAACTTATATTTTCCTCTTTTAAATCTTTCTCCACTATATTAGTTTTACCTTCTCCAGTGCGTCCATTACTGCAGTTAGCTGCTCTGGGGTGAATTCGCTAACGGTTATACTGTCAGTGAGGCTCTGCAGCACATCATCAATGAGACTCTGACTGAGCGGTTGAGTTAGATAGTCCAGAAGTGCCCATATTGCCTGAGTCTCTGTGTCTGACACCACTGTCACATTGGACAACCCATACCGTGGGTGCACTCTGGCACCTGGGCCTTCTAATAGCACCACCCTAAAGCGCTTTGGCGTGGGGTTGGAAGAGGCCTGGCTGGGTGTCAGTGTCACCTGAAAGGAGGCAGCTTTCTGGCCCACCTTAAAGGTCAGTGTTCCTTCTGTCTGAATGAAATCCTGTCCTGACACTGCAGGCCAGATGAATGAAATTCCCACCACCTCTGTCTTCTGCAGCATCTGCATGGGGTTTAGTAAGATAAAGACACAAAGATGGTTGTAATAGAACATTTTATTGCATATTGAGTGTGCCAGATGCGAAGTTTTCCACCAGCCTAAATATACACATTTGAGTGCAAGTATATTTATCATGAGAACTGCTTGTAGACATCTATATTGTCTCACCTCTGTTTGATAGTGAACTGTGATAGATTCTGCAGCAGAGTCTCTTTGGACCTGCAGACTCAGCTGTGCAGACTTGAGATGAACCACTGGCAGTCGAGAGCCCACAGCAAAATACACAAGCCCCTGTGGGTCATCACTCTTCAACATGGTGACATTGGCGAACCGGGCACTCTGGTTGATGGCTGCACCTTCCCCCACCTCATATATCTCAAGAAGGAACCAAATTTGCTCTTCTGGATCCTGAGATGAGGTGTTGCATTTTATTACATTATATCATATAGGTTTGTTGAAAGCACTAAATAAATTTAATTGTTTGAGTGTTTAAATGATTTAGTTATCTAAAATATTGCTGGTCTAAAATCACTGCACTAATTCCATTGGATTTCCATCCCTACCGATAAAAGACATAATAACAACATTTCAGAAACACTAGTGTAAATTAGCACTTTAAGATCATCATATTTAAGCTAATTAGTACTTTAAGATCATGATGTTTAAATACCATTACACCAGTTTTTTCATTCATGTATCACATGTGCGTGCACACTCACACACACTTAAACTCACTCACTCACTCACGAACCTCATCAGCTCTGACTTCCAGGGTTATAGAACAAAGGATCTCTCCTTGTTTGCAAAGAGTTTTGCCTGAAATCTGCAACAACTCTTTTGTTAGGTTAAATCCATGACTGATGAGGGACACACTGCTCGTGCTAAAAGTCACCCGCCAAGATATGACCACATCCTCAAAGGCCCTGCCAACAAAAACGATTGTTTAGACAACTGATTCGACATTGTTAAGACTAGAAGATTATTAATAAGAAATGACTGATTGGACATTGTTAAGACTACACAATAATTATTATTTTCAGCAGAAACCTGTCAAATATTCACTTTTGCCATATACTGTATTATACAGATAATTTACAAACTTAATGTGTATATATAATGTTTTTTTTATTCAATTCACATGTTTACTAAATTTGTCTAAATATTCATAGTGTTTCCTGGTTATATGTAATTTTAGAATCCATAAAAAACTATGACAAATTAAGTGTTGCTATATGACTACCAGTGTGTTCTTGAACAGTTTCAGAATGATTCATATGACTGAACGTCTTAATTAAGGTTACAAAATCCCAACTTTAAGGTTCTTGTTATATAAGATAACCTCCAGGTTAGCCTATACAACAACGACTGTAAAGTTTGGTTGTAAGTCTCACTGTAACTTGGGTTGTAAGCAATCAGTTTGATCAATTGTTGGATTGTTTGTATTGGAGTGGTTTGCATTTAGACGTCTGTGACTTAGACTGTACCGATTTTCCTGTCTCTCAAGCAGAAGTTCTGCAGTTCTATTTTCAGAGTCCTCATCTAGTATATGTCCAAACTGCGAGCTTAAAGTAAATCCGACTATGCCATTATGAAGATCACTCCCTGTGGGGAAGAAGACAAAATGTGACAAGCTCTATAGAACATCAAAACATCTGAGAACCTTCAGCTCTGTGTAACTCCTTAGCTCCCATGTATTATTACTAAAAAGCATGATGAATCTAAAACATGATGAAAAGACTACATAATAATTATGTCTTATCAACAACAATACTGATTTGAAGAGCTTACCCAGAATGATGATTCTAGAGAAAGAGCTAAGGCCATTCTGGTAGACCCCACTCGCCAGTCCAGCACCTCCATACGGCTCACTGAGGTAGATGAAAAACACCTCCTGACCCTCAGGCTCTGTGTCATCAAGAATCCGAATGCTTACCTTAGCCTCACTCTGGCCCTCTGCCAAGGAAACCGAGACCGTTTCCAGCTTAAAGTCTGTTCCCTCCTGAGCCAATGTGCGATTCTGCTCAGGAGTGAAAAAGGTTTGGGCAGCAGTGCTACCAGCAGCATACACTCTGACTTTTACGCTTACTTCTCCTTTAAGTCCTTGAGTTCTTCGCACCCAAAGGATGATTTGCTGCTCTTCATCCTGACTATCTTCCCAGTCCTCTGTAACACGGACCAATAGTGGCTCAATACTGAGCACTCCACCAGTTTCACTCAAAACGTCATTGTCCAAAATTGTAATGCTTACTACAGAATTCAGGTGGTCCACCCTTGGACCTGTATCCACTGCTACCAGTGGGGGTCCTCCATTCAGTTCTACTGCTTTTGTCAGGTGGACATAAAATGTTTCGTTGGGCTCTGTAAGGGCATCATCAATTAAGGACACGTTTATCATAGCCAATGACTGATTTGCACGAAACAGCACTCGGCCATCAGAAATAGGAACAAAGTCTTGTTCCGCTTGGGCAGTGTCTGCCATCGTTTCAAAGAAGACTTGAGACTGCTGGCTACGAAAGCCGAAAAGACGGCGTACGTAAAGAGTGATGGTCTGCACATCCTCTGTGATTATAAGCTGCCGAGAGCCTGGGGCAAACTGGAATATGCCCATCGGTTCAATTTCAGCCAAAGTGAAACCTTGCCTGTGAGGAGAGTCATGCATTTCATTATTACCATTCAAAAATGGGCTAGTGCTATGTAGGCCTGTAGTTGTGTTTCAACAAACGCCATACCTTAGCGTGGCGCCCCCTGGTGCATCAGAATAGGCACTAGTCAGATGCAAAGCATATGCAACCAAGTCTGTTGAATTGTTGTACAGTGCAGTGACAGAGAACTTTTTATTCATCTCTCCATGTGGCAGCAAGAGTCTTCCTAAACAACAGAATTAAAAAGCTTGAAGTTAAAGTATTTAGCAAGACAGGTGAATGTCCTCATGTAAATGTTCTAAACAATGAAAGCCAAATGCATTGTTTATGCAGATCAGATAGGAAGGTCGGGAAATGACAAAGACTCACATGAACATTACCCTGCCCATATCAGACACACGATCAATGCTATAGGTGTAGCTTTACATTGTCAAGAAACATGATGCACATTGCCATATGTTACCCATAGCCGAAACTCTTGTTATTAATGAAGACAAATGTCTACTATAATTTCTCAGAGGCTGCACAACCTTGGGGTAAACTTAATGCACAATCAGCTGTATTTATAAGACTTAGCCCATGTTACAGCGAGTGGAGGCTAGCTGCTAACGTAAACCGTGCTGTGGGACTAACTAGAGATCGCCTTCAGTATTTTTGCAGCAGCTGCAATTAGTGGCATTCTTGTTCATGAAGACTGGCCATATTCACTGACATATATTGACTTCCAAAAGTTATTAGAAACTCAATGAATGACTCGGCTACAAACCTGAACTTGGTTTGATGAGGCCTTGTTGGAATCCAGATGGGCTTTTCCCAGGTGGGTATCCAGCAGCCCACTCCAGTGTTACATCACCAAAGAGTCCTTGCCTAACAATGAGCACTTCACAAAGGCCAGTCTCAGTGTTGTTGACTTTGAGAGCCAGTGACACAAACCCAACCTGTAAATAGTGCATAGTTGTTTGTTGTCAGTTTGCCTTGGCTACATATGTTAATTTTTTTTACACAATTTAAATATACTTCCCATTTGGTCGTGATTTTATCTTTATGTAGTATTTCAGAATTGAAATGTTTGCTTAATTTTGTCACAGATTTACAGCCTATACACTTTCTCAGTGTTTAGTGTAACTACCTTCACACTGTGCAACGTGAATTACATGGGTAAGGAAGCCTTCCATAAGCTTTGCATTACATTCAGTCAATATTCCATTGTTTTCGATTGTTTCTGTCACTTCTAAGGTTTCGCGATGGCCATTATAGGAAATGTATTGCTTAAATTTTAATTGTTTTCAGATGTGTACAAACATGTTATTCTTGCAAACTGAGCTGCTTTTCAAATATTGCATGGCTGTTTTTCCTGAAAGTCAATGCTGGGGCAGGGAAAGTCACTGTTTTCGCTGCAGCAGGTGAGTCAACCAGAAGAAGAATTTCTAAATGGTTTTATGACTATTAAAATGCTGCATAAGGTCTCTTTAAATGCTGTTATTTACTCATTTCAATAGAAAACACATATATATATCAAATAATACTGATGCCATCAGTGCAGCCACTGACAGTGAATGCACTGCTAAGTGCGCTCCTCTGTGAAAAACAACTTAAGTGGGATCATCTGCTGATGGACCTGCAGAGCCCATTCAGATGATTAAAACAGGTTTGCTTATCTTATCATGAAAACCTAGTGACTGGCTAAGCAACGTCAAATGGATGTAAACAAATGACAACGTGGGAAATCATTGCGTACGTCAAAAAATGACAGTCGACTTGATCGCTTTAACATTAAATCTGCATTTAGACATATAAACGCGGATTGAATGGTTCAGGTAGAATATTTATTCAGACAAAATTAGACTAACCCTGCCAGTGGCCTAAACTGAAGAGAACATAATAAAAAATGATGTTTGCATCATATGGTTTCGTATAAGCCTATAAGCAGCTGGGTTAGCAGTTTCAATTGAATTCTTTTTTTTTATTATTTTTGAACCCTTTTTTACGTTCTCCTTATCTGAAAATAGTCTGCTATTCAAATGAAAAAGCAAAAGAAGCACTTTTACAATAAATGTATTATTATTATTATTATTATTGTTGTTGTTGTTGTTGTTGTTGCCCTGGGTAACTGAAAGCTTATCAGAAACCATGTGTTTGTTATATTTTACATGTGGTTGTTATATTTTACATTACAATCTCCTAAAATACTCAGCATGTGCTAAAACAAGAGCCTACTGTTGACTGAAACTCATGCTCCTCTCCAAAGACACAGACCAGCAGTACATTTGATTCCTGTTTCACCTGTCACTAAACACACACATGATTGGGTCTTTTGGTTACTCTGATCAGTCCTTAAAACTAAATTTTAGTTTGAAATTCTGTTGGCAATACAAACCTGAGCATTAGCTGCTTGCTCTGGAACAATTACGGTGGCGCTTTTTGACTCCATTAAAAAACGGGGTGGAGAGGCAAGCAATGGTCCAATTAGATAAATGTCTGTCAGCTCTACAGTAACGTTTGAGCCAACAGCAAGGGACACCTGTGAAGAAGTAGTACTGGTGAGTGGTAATGATGTTTGCACATGTCTATAAAAATCCAATGAATCTGAAATTAGCCTACACGAAAACAGATGTACAGATCTAAAACTATATAAACACTGTAGTTAATTGAAAAGAGTTTCATAGATAATATATCAAAGTGCTGGACACTTCCTGCATCAAGTTTAACTGAGCTTGTATTTTTCATAAGGTAACAAATGTGTTTCAACATAACAACACTGTATTCTGTTTTCAATTAAACAAGGGTTGTGTGATATGTAAATCATGGGAATTTTGATTTGACTGGACATTTGATTGACATTACAAACATTAGAAGTATGTTTTAATGAACTATAAAAAAGACTCAAACCTGGGGGTTAATGGGCACAGAGGTACTTGCAGAGTCTTGTCCTTCCATCACCACAATTGTTCCCTGCACCTTTCCCAAATCCTCTGCGACGGTTTGTCCTACAACAGCATATCTTACCTCGTACTGTATACTAACATTTCCAAAAGTACCTTTGTGCCTCGTCACATTCAAAGCAATGTGCCTGTCATGTCCGTCCCTTTGCTCCTCAACCACAACCTGTTGATGCTCAGAATAGATGGCAAAGACACCATAAGGTTCATCATTGGCCTGCACTCTAAGGTGAATAGTACTGTGGTTGGTGTCAAGTTCAGCTCCACCCTCCACACCAGTGAGCTGGATGGTGTACAGTTCCTCCAGCTCTGGGACTTCATCCGGAAGCAATGTCAGTAGCACCTCTGCCACACGCTGGCCTGCCACCAGCGAGACACTACCGCTAAGAGTGGCAAAGTCAGTGCTCACGTCAAAGTTGCTTACAATTTTCCAGAGGACCTGCAGTACAATGGAAAGGAGTACACTGAGGTACTATCTTGTCTCGAAGCACTTTACAGTCTGGCTTGAAATTGCTCCTTGCATTCTTACCGTGACGTCGCCCATAACGCCCTCTCTGCGAATGATGGTCAAGGAGATGTTGAGTGGTCCCTCACTGTCTGTGGGCTCAGTGTATACCTGCTCTATGAAGTCCTGCTCCGAAAATTGTACTATACCATTGGGATCACCAAATTTCTTGATCTGTCTCATTCAGACAAAGAGAGAGTACTAGCAATAACTAACAAACAAATGGCATCATTACTAGATCTAGACTCTAACATGGATAAAATGTGTACAGTGAAAGGGGTGATATATAATAAATATCATATTTTCATGAATATGTCTTAACATACCACAATTCTGACGCTGTTAGCCTTAGGATCAACGTCCATGTCCCCCTCAAGTAGGTGAAGTACCACCACAAATGTTTCTTCCACCTCAACTTCCCCATGAGGCAAGACTTGCAGTGTGATCAAACGCAGCCCTTCTTCCCCATCTCCAAAATAAAACACTCCACTTACTGGCTCACCAAAGTCTGAGTTATTAGATGGCAGAACCTCATTAGAATTTGGGCCGAGAATCTCCCAGGCAACCTGAAAGGAAAGTGCATACAATCAGACAAACAGACAGACAGACAAATATAGATAGATAGATAGATAGATAGATAGATAGATAGATAGATAGATAGATAGATAGATAGATAGATAGATAGACAGATAGATAGATATCTAACAACAGGGTCCTATGTTGAAGCCTGCAGGCAAAAACACACTGACTAAAATTTCTCAATAAAGAAATCTCTAAAGATTTCTCAATGAATGTATCAGGTATATAAACTACAACAGAAGGAGTAGGGGCACTCACTGTGGCATTTCCAACCAAACCCCCAACTCTCTCCAGAGACAAAGTAATCATCTGTGTGGCATCAGGGTTGGAAATGACAACTTTGCTGTCATTCAGGAAGATCACCTTACCACTGAGGGAATCACTTTTGGCAATAGTGACCTGTGCAACAAGGTAATTGCCCAAAACAGCACCTCCTGTAGCATTGGAGAGACGAATTTCAAACACTTCTCTGTTCTCCCTGCAGATGCAATAGACATTTTCATTAATTTGACATGATGTTTGGCATTTAATTAATTTAAATAATTTAAAATCAGAATCATTGCTATGCAAGTGTCAAAAGTTAGGTGACATTCTGAAGAGACAGGTTACAATAGGGAACTCAAACTTACAATGGTATAAACACCTCTTATGAGATCAATTATCATGCCAATAAAAACAATATTTTTCAAAACTTGAGTAAATCCTATCTGAAGGGTTATTATACTATAGACATGACACATACTGATCTGGGTCATCAACAATGGAAACGTTGACATGATTTAGTCTCTGGCCTTGAATGAATGTGAGGGAGTCATGCAAGAGAATGTAGTCTTGGTCAGGCACTGCAGTCAGGCCATGGGATAATAAGTTCACTTTGACCAGGCCATACGAGCCCACTCTCCTTAAGACAGGAATGGAGACTACACCCACATCTTCCTCAACTGTTGAAAGGACAGAAAGCACAATGTGTTTTTTGTTTCTGACAAGAGTGAGTGAGAGTGTACGTGCCTATGATGATCAAAAAACTAACCCGTGAGGTTCACGTAAGCAGAGTCAAATTCAATTACACCCTCTACATTGTCATTTTTCAGAATGATAACCATTATAGAAGAGATATTTCCAATGGCTGGGGGTTGATCCAGTTGGAGGCCATTTTCTCTCACTGCGAAGTCCAGGTTACTGCAGTCAGATGGAGAACAATATAAGGCGCTATACAGAAGAGGTCACGTTTTCCCCATTCAAAACTATTTTTTTACACTAAATTTTACACTCAATAAAGAGAGATGCATACTCTGTAAGTGCACTGCAGCAAGAGTTACTTTCAGTACAGTAACAAAAAAGCAAAATAAAATACATGCTCTAACAAGTGCTTTGCATTACCTGACATTCAGCAGCGCCACCTCAGTGATGTTGATGTAGAAATCCTCAGGACCTTCAGGAATGTCATCATCCAAAATGTCCATGATAAGATCACGGGTTGTCTCTCCTGGTCCAAACAGCAGTTGCCCTGACAGTGGCGCAAAGTCCTGGCCACCCTCAGCAGCTCCGCTGAAGGTGATGAACTTCAACATGACACTACCAGAAGTGCCTGCTGAGCGTAACACAGTCACATTCACCTGAAACAATCAAGAAAACATAAATAATGACTTTAAGATGAGTCAGTGATGTGATGTTTGAAGGTGCTCGTGAAGAACTTGCAGCATCCTTACATTTACATTTATGCATTTAGCAGATGCTTTTATCCAAAGTGACTTACATTTTTTTACATTGTCAACTATCAATTGTTTAGGGCCAGTCTCCCCTAGAGCAACTTAGGGTTAAGTGCCTTGCTCAAGGGCACAACGGTGGCAGCTGGGATTTAAATCCACAACTTTTCAGGCTACCTGCACGCTAGCTAGGTTCCTTAACCGCTGCGCTACCACCGCCCATCCTCCAGAATCTCTAGAAAGATGAGTAAAAGGTGCAATAAAAATGTCATTATCTTGCTTGTTTGGTGAATTTTGTTCATTGTTATAACAACAATGACAATCATTAATGACAAATTAAAAATGACTGAAGAGTTTAACTGATCTTCAATATCCCACCTTTCTGTTGCTTTCATTAACTTGTCGGGAGCTCTGGGAAAAGGAGAAGACCCCATGGGGCTGGTCACTGGCTGCAACAGTGATGTTGGCGACTCGCTTATCAGAGCTGACCTCTAACCCGGGGCTGAGAGCACTGACAGTGAGCTGGTAGGAACGTCGCACCTCAGGAATGTCATCATCAAGTATCTGAAGGCACAGAGGCATAAGATCCATTAAGAGATTTGCTTTACGTTTAAATTTTTGTATTGTTATTATGATTTTATTACCTTATTTTGTTTTGTATTGCATATGTGTAATTCGTGTAAGAAGGAAGATTCATCATGAAGTGAATTATTTTAACCACTTGGTGTAATGCACTACAGTCAAGGCACAGGGGTAATAAATCAATCAATCTGTATATTCCACAGGGAAGTGTATACTGAACAGTCACTCATCATCACACTCAATATGTGCTCCTCAAATATCAAAACACACACAAAAATTCACCAAAAGGTGCTCTCTAGTCAGACTATCATACTTAAATATACTGTAACTTTTTTTCAGTGTCACCTTCAGCAGGATGGTTGCAGCTGACTGCTGATCTCTCATTCTGACTACTCCAGAGGTCTGCTCAAACTCCAACACCACAGCTGGAGTGATGTTCCAATGGAGTTCAATATCCCCAAAGGCTCCTGGGCCTCTCACTAGGCTACCATGTGGAGAAAAAAAAACTTGTCATAAATTGTGGATATTGCAGTAGTTACATCCATAACTATATACAAAAGTTCTGTGTTACTTCACACCTTTGAGATTCACTCTCACAAACAAAAACCCGTAAATGAGTAGGCCTAGGGTGCGTCCTTCTTTATAGTACCTTATCACAGCTGTGCCATTATATGTTCCCTTTGGTTCTCCAATAAGAACGTTTTGGGAGGATTCTGATATCCCAACAATTCCTAAGGCCCCAAAATCGGCCTGAATTATAACCGATGCAACACCTAGGACAGAAAGCATAGCAAGGGGTCAGTTTAGGAATGCAGGAAGATCCCTTCTGCATTTGAAAAGAAAAGACCTGAGACACTGACCAGCTGTTGGATCTATCATGACTCCCTCCGTAATGGCCAGGAGTTGAACAGAGAATCTCTCTTCTCCCTCAAGAACATTATCAGTCATGGCATAAAGTGTCAGAATCTTTCTTGACTCCACCTACGGAAACACATTTATTTTTTCAATTATAGTCAACTATTGGACATTTATGTCAAAAAGTTGAATCATATCCACAAAGTATGTATTTCTTTTAGATGAATCTACCTTGGCATATCAAACAATGGTCAGCTGCGACTAATGAAATTGATATTGGTGGAGTGTGACTCACTCACTCAAGTTGCACAACTATTTAATGCCGAATTTTATCATTCAAAGAGAAAACTGGATACATACAAGGATACAAGAAAATGTTACTGTTACATGCATATAGTTATATGTTTATGTGTTTGTCAGCCTTTACTGTGCATAAATTGGCCATTGTGTTATCCTGCCATCCTAATACAAAATTGGATTTACAGCAATAGCAAATTCAACTTCAATATCATAACCCAACATTCTCACAGACCTCATCGAATGTGATTGTGCCATTATGAGGGGTCAAGTCTGCCCGTCCTTTCTCTTCCAGACGCCACGCAAGAACAACATTCCCTTCACCCGATGGACTCCGCACCACTGTCAGTGTTGCCACAGCAGCAGGGTCATCTCTAAACTGGGGCTCAGAGACCATAACCTGGGAACATAGTATCAGAAGGTTACATTTTAACGGATGTGCCAAAGTCAAGTTTGATTCTTACAAATCAGATCCTAAACTGAGCTCAGTTGTGTTTATTCTCCTAAGGGGGGGGGGGGGGGGAATTTAAACTTGTAAGAAATAGACTGTTGTCCCCTTCAAATTAAGATCTCAAGATACTCTTCTGCTATTTTTTTGTCTTGTGGGGGTTCGGAGAAACTGTGAGACAAAGACAAGGCTGAGGTGGTGTCAAGATGAATGCATCAAGGTGAATAAACAATAGCCAACAACAGTTTACCATGAGTGCCTCAAAACCGAAGCTTCCCAAAGGTGAATCATTAGGAGCGATGTTAACTAATACTGACAACTCCTTCCCCAGTCGGGCTCCTCCCATCACGTGAGTCAAAGTGACGTGAAACGTCTCCATCGATTCAACTAAATCATCATCTGTGATGGTAATAATGATGATGCCATTGCCCTGGATATCCAAGAGACAAAATAAATAATAAACAAATAATAAACAAATAAAATGATAAGGATTAATCAGTTAAAGCAAAAAATATAATTGCTAACAGGGCAGAAATGCATCATTCCTACCTCATTATTATGAAATGTTATGTTTCCTGAAGCAGGACTGAAGTCTTGAAAGCCTGCTGAAACAGGTTCAACTTCCCAATACGCAACAACCGTGCCAATCCTCCCTGCCAGTCGCACGACTGGTAGGTATAAGATGTTTCCCGGTGGAGGGATTTCATAGGCATTTACATGACCACTTTCATCCTGGATGAGAACAGAATGTGTTTACGTTGTGTATTAGTATGTTCACCACTAAACCTGTTCATCATACAAAACGCCTCTAATCTAATCATTTTATCACCATAATAACATGCAGAATAGGAAGTTACTAAATTGCTAATTCATAGATATGTGACATTTTCACATCGGAAATAGGATATATATTTGATTTAGTGAGGCTTTTCATCTGGTGTTATCTGGTTATGCTAACTCAAGTAATTCAAATAAGACCACATAAAAATTTAATTTTTAAACTATTATTATTTATAAACTATTTTTCTCCAGCATGTCTATCGCATCAGCATCTTTTTCATCTACAGTTTCTGCTCTGAAACAAAGAGCCATGCAATGAACACAATTACCTTTGTGACATTGAATTCCAAGACTCCTCGTGGGTCATCATTCTCTTGAATGATTATCTCTGCCACCTCTAGGCCTGGCCTGTTTATGCTGGGCTGGCCAGCAATCACAGACCCATCCACAAGCTCAACACGCGTGATGTTTACAAGCAGAGTTTCGTTCAGCTCTGGAATTTCATCCTGTAGAGATATATTTAGAAAACAGTGAGCAATAAAAATGATCACAAAAAAATGGATATACAGAAACAAAGGGATATATAAAAAACAGTTGTTAGTTGTGTTAGTTAGGAAATTGGCGTGTAATAAGAGTGTATTAAGTATTTTAACAAGCAATGCGGTGTGATGTAAATTATGAATAGTTTTTGCAGTTATCTGTATGGACGACCAGACTGTCAATACTGCATGACAGAGGCAGCTTTTCCCTTTGTCACACAGTCAACCATCTGAATCACATAAGGTTCTAGACTACTATGCAAAAAGGAGAGGGCACAAACACGATGCCAGAGACAGTGTGCCACTGCCAACAAACCTCAGGCACTGATGTCACTACACCTTGGGCTACTAGAGCTTCAACGACTAGGTGGCCATACCTAACATCAATCAGACAATATGCAGCTCACCGGCAGAATAGTGATTGTGATCGAGGCACTAGTGGCCCCATCCCTCATAATGATGGTGTCTGTCTCAGCCATGTAATCTTTGTTTTCAGTGGCCTGATTGGCTGGAGGCAAACTGGAGGCTGGTAATGTGTTGTAGTAGACAAACACATCGCCCGCTGTGCCTTGATCACGTACAATACTCAGGGTCACATTTATGGGACTCTCTGAAACAAAATAATTAAACAATACACTGTTTAACAGCTGTGCTATTGCCGATGCATCAAAATCACTAAAACCATTAAACTGTTTTGTTGTTACATTTGCCTATTAGGGTAAAAGGTGATTTTTGCAGGTGTTTGAACCTTGCATTCCTCCCTTATCCCTTAGTTATCACCTCGGATTTAAAAGAAAAAAATCAAGGTTAGTTTTAAAGCCTATTTACCTTGAGGTTCCTCTGTGAGTATGTGCTCAAAATCCGAATGCCAGCCAATCACGCCATATGAGACAACATTAGGTAGGATATCAATCTCTGCCATGGAGTGACCAAGATCTATATATGCGCCTTTGGACACATCAGTTAAGCCCACAGTGGTGATATCTGTAAGAACGATGAAAACTTTCTCTGCAGGCTCAGGGATGTTGTCAGCAAGTACAGTAAGGGCAATGTCAGCTACAGCCTGGTTCTCTGAAAATATCAACTGAAAAAAGAATGACAGGTCAACAATATAGCAGTCATGTAGAAGTCAGACATAAATCATTTTCATTGATCCACTGATCTATACCACACATCACATACTGTAACTAAGTTGGACTGACGTACCATGCCAGAGGTAGGGGCGATATCCTCAAGGCTTCCATTAGCGGTCCAGAACACGATCAGCCTCCCAAATGTACCTCTGCTTCTTTCAACACTAAGTTTGAGCTGAGAACCCTCCTCCACTTCTTTGAACATAGAATCCTGTCACAAATAACTCTGTTATTGAAAAAAAACATGTAAGGTCTGTAAAGCCAAAATGAAGCTGTGCATATTAGCACACTGTAATTGTCAATCAAAACCAAGACTCTAGATTATGTACTATATTATTATAATACTACAGTTATAATAATATATATTATACAAATATAATAATAGCTACGGTTATAAGCTCAGTTATAAAGAACGGTGCAGGTGCAGAGTGAAATACTCATGGGCCCTGATGGACATTTTATATTTTATCTAAATCAAATCTCTGAGATTTTCATTCCACAGTTTGGTAATAACAGGGTGACCTGAACACAGGAGAAGCCAAGCAATCCACCACTCACTGTTGTCAATAAAGAGGACATTGAGCGACAACTGTAAAGAGAATTTCAATTTAAACCTCCAAGTAATTGCTATTTGTTTCCAGTTGGACTGCAATACAGTCAATGTCAAGAAACTGAAATGGTACGTCCTAAATGTGTTTGGTTAATTGTCAAAATGTGCATGTGACATGCTTTTTTACCTGTGTGAAGCCAATGATCCCGTGGGCATCATCATTGGAAACAATGCTAACAGACACCTGACCATTAAATCCAATCTCTGCTCCTCCTTTGGGGTTCTTCAGTTTGATGGAGAAGTGTTCCATATCCTCTGGGAAGTCATCATCAATTATATTTACAGAGATGTCCATCCGCTGTAAACCTGGGTGGAATTTCAGCTCCCCAAAACTTACATGGAGAACACCAAGAAAACAGACAACATTCCATTTTCAATTTAGAATATCCAAGAACAACGTTAATTTTTTTTAATTAATTGAACTCATTTTGTTGAGCCCTATATGTAATTTTTATATGTATAAAATATGTTGAATATTAAGTGTGCATTCATGAAACATAAAATTACCTGGGGATGAAGTCTGACTGGTTGGACACATATGTCAGTTCGTGGAGAATAGAATCTGATTGGCTTGTGGCGATGATAAGGCTCTTGGTAGCATTGAGGGAGGGCGCAAGCAGGAAAAATATCTGCTCTGCTGGGAACGTGCTGAGTGTTTTGACAAACTGTGTTAGATCAGGTTTCCAGGTGTATATCTGAGAGGTAGTTGTGCTAGCCAGAGCCAAGTAAGCTGTGGACAACAAGATCAACAAGGTACTGTAACTGCAGGGTACAGAGGATGCAGTGCTTTTAAGGGAAGAGCACATGAACATTAACAAAAGAAGCTAATTCACTAGAAATCAAACACTTCCCCTCCCCTTCCTACAAAAAATATAAGCACTGATCCTGTCATCAAAGATGCTCCATTTGTATGAGATGTAGACAAGATAACTTCCATTGATGTAGTTACTACAGGTTATCCAGAAACATTTTAATCAGATAATTCATTGAACCAGTTTCCTTTCCATTTACATTTTGGTCAAACATACTTGTCAGAAATACTTGTCACCTTAGGAATGCAAACAGATGAAGCACTTTAGTAGACCTTGGGTTGGGTTGAATTCCAGTACTTACAACTTCCAGAAGGGGTTGTGAATGCTTGCATAGACACAAGGCCAGGTACAGATATTGTCTGAGTGTGCTGGAAGAAATCATGCTCAGATCCCCACACAAATACCTCACACACAGGGGCTGGTTCTAAAAAGTCAGGAGAATACTGTTCAGTTCTTTTCCACTCCACCTTTCCACACTGAAAAAGTCTCCTCACACAAAAAAACAATGATATAATATTCATAAATCTGGTCATAAAGTTTACTCTTTCAGCAAAGATAAAACCTTAAATATCTACACTTTCTTCTGCACTCCTGTTTTACCCTTGAAATCCTAACTACCATTGTATGTCACAGCAAATTATTCTTGACTTGAGTTGATCTTAACTTGGGCTTGGTTGACTGCAACCTAGTCAATTTCAGTGGAGCAATGAGAGTTTGACAGCAGATATTACAAGTTTACCATCAGCGCTTATAAGGAGGACAGCATCTCCCCCTACAGTCAAAATGTCCACTTGCTTTGCTGCAATGACAAAGCTCAGAGGTGTTGGATTTTGGAAGCGTCCATCAACCCATATGAAAACGGAGCAGCTAGCTGTGCTTGAACATGCAATGAGATACAGGTTGGAGTTGTGGAGGAAGACTGATATAGCGTTGGCATCAGGTATTTCCAGCATGTGGTGGAGTGAAAAAGAATCATCGGTCTGCATGAATACCTACGGAGGGAAGATTATGATAGTACATTTAAAAAATTAATAATTAAATAAATTAACTATTACACGTTTATACTTAATTAAAAGTAGATAAATAAAAATAATAAAAAGTGGATTATATGATAGAAATATAAGATTATGTTTCATGATGAATACAGATCTTAATCTAATAATCTTAAAAATAAAAAAAATAAACACTTTGTTAAAAATGGTTAGTCTACATTCAATTTAAACAAACCTTATTTGATACAATCAAATATGCCTGCAAGTCCCATGAAAAGTGCTCCATTTCAAGAGACCCACCAGCAAATGTTTGTTCCTGGAAAGGGGGGGATTATTTAATGTTAAATATTTAAGAAAAGGAATATACACAATAAAAGTCATTATATCATTCTGATAGTTACCAGAGTCAAGTTGAAATCAGGTTGTAGTCTGTAAATGCTTATACTTGAAGCATGACTGTCGTTCCCATGGGAAATGGCCACATAAGATAAGCCATTCAAAGCATATCCCACACATTTACTTGGATCCTGTATTCTGACAGACTATAATAAGAAAAAAAGAATAATAATTCAGCAAATAATTACTACAAACATTTACACTTTTGTTAAAAACAAAATCTAATCTGCAGCATCAATATGTAACTTAATGGCTGTTTGAATATTCTGTGTTTAAGATCCCTCTTTGTCCTAATCTATAATCTAACATATGAATGGATTACAGACTATATTCTGATTCTAGTGCAGTAGTATTAGTGTTAGTATTAGTATTAGTGAAGACATTAGTGTATGACATCTAGCTGATGCAAAAAAGTCTATCCTCAAAGTGACTATACAAACATTATAAGGGCCATCTACTGCATATTACCTCAATGGGCACAAGGACCCCTGCCCATCGATACAGAGTTGCTTGGTTCTGGCTTGTATGTAGAGCAAGAGCATCATTTCCATGGGACAAGAAACACCAGTGTGAGCTGGTGTTGTGTCTAATCTGTTGATACTCTGCCAAACGAGCATGTTCACCCCCTGTAAAGTATTCAAGACAATGGAGACTACCATCAAACCATTTCAGAGTTACACAGAGTTAGGCATCATTAGAATCATATTCTCTAACGATGGTCAATACAAAGCACAATTCAGCTAAGCAAGATTCAGACTGTAGCCACGTACAAACCATGAAGGCACATACAGACTAAAGGCAGAATAGCCTAACTCGAAATGTGCAAAATATGTGTTTCTTATGCAAACACCTTTCCCTTTCACTGTGCTTTTTGCGCTACGCATTTCCGTATTTTCTACATTTCTGCATTCATTTTATATTTTTTAAGATTTTTAGAGGCAAATGACAGGAAATTATTTGCAGCTGGAATCAAATAGAGAGAATCAAATGTCCCCCTTCTGTGTCTGTTCTACTTGAAAAGTGAAATTATAGTAATATATTTCAGTGAGCAGTAATTTGCTTACTCATGCCAACAGCGGAGTCCGATGTTGTTTCCCATTCCACACTCATGGTCATGTCTAAACCATTGCTACGGAAAACCGTTAAATACAGGGTATCTCCCTCGTCCACTTCCACCGAATTCAGCCTATAAAAATCAAGCATATTATTGAATAAAAATACCCATAGCAATCATCACGACCTGTGCGTGGATGCCTGCCTTTACTGTGGTGCAGTAAAGAGACATCAACATTAGGGTACTTTTTGACACACACACACACACACACACAGACACACACTGTGAGACTGTCTGCTGTTTATGAATATGAATATACTAACTTACTAGTACCAGTACTAGGGCATGGCTCCATGAGGCACAGAGATGTATGTGCAAATGACAGGCATACAGTACATGCACACACACACACACACGCACACACACACAAACACACACACAAACACACACACACACACGCACGTGCACACACACACACAAACACAAACACACACACAAGCATACACACACACACACAAGCACCTACACAAACATACACACACACACACGCACACACACACAAACATACACACACACACACACACACACACGCACACATACACACACACACACACGCATGCACGCATGCATGCGCATGCACATGCACACAAACACAGAAACATACACACACATTGTGAGACACTTGCCCACTGTCTGATGTTGAGATTCTTAAAAGGCTGAGAGGTGCTGTGTTCTCCAAAACTGTTATTGAAATCTGCACGGCTTCCCCGAGTCGTGCACCACCCGTTGGATTGAACAGTGTCACAGTAAATGTCTCATTCAACTCTGGTTCTTCATCTAGAACTGCCCAAATCTCTAACACCTTGAACACAGACAATTTTCCATAATTAACAAGACACCTCTGCCACACCAGCCAACAGTATATCATTTCTTTCAGACTCAAATGTATTAAGCAAGGGACATTCAGACACACACAAATACAAAGAAAAGGTACAGAATATGTACAGAAGATGAATTCTATAATGGATTTTCAATCAGTGGCTGAAGAGTGTAAACAGGAAAACTGAATTTACATAGTAGGTAATAAAAAGTGTAAACAATGGCTAAAGTTTAATATTTGAAATTCCTCAAAGAAACCTTTTTCTCAGTCTCTCAACCAACTTAATGTAGTCACCTGGAATCAACAGTCTTAAAGAAGCTTACATAAACTGAGCACTTTGACTGCTTTTCTTTCACTCAATTTAATTGAAAAGCATGAAGTTGGTTTTAGTAATGCCAATAGTATGCCGCTGTCATAAAGCTCTATTAAAATGGACAGCTCCTCTGTTGTACTACTTAATGGCAGTACAGAAGATGCTCTCACTCTACAAGCATGGAAATGCTTGGTTCGGTTTGCTTTGCTTGGTTTGTTTTATGTGTGGTTTGGAAAAAAAAACTGATCATAGTAAAACTCACCTTAAATCTGACTCCATCCTCCAGCACCACCAAACCCTCTGAGGGCGACAGATCATTGGTGTTAGCTGAACCATTGCTGTCAGCTACAGAGAACTGAACACTGACTGTGCCAAATGTCCCTTTTTCTGGGCTTCTGACCACATAAAGTACAGCCGCACTTTCCCCGATCCCTGACATAAACGTTGGCTCCCTCAGTAAAAAGTGTGCACTGCTGTTGAAGGATAACACCCCGTGGCCATCATCACTAGCCAAGATGGTCACCGTGGCTATGGAGGAAAAGGTCAAAAATGTTACTTTCATTTGCTGAAGTAGCTACTGTGAACAACTACTGCTGAAACAACTGGCCTCTTAGTTTAATTTCATTTGAGGTGTCATCTTATTTAACTGTAGAGTGTTAAGCGTCTCTTAAACCCATTCATGACAACTTCAGAACAGAGTGCAGTACAGTCTGTGTCAAATAAAACATGAAAACAATCTTGCCTTAATCTGTTCTACACAACTGCATGGATCTTTATCAGACTTGCCAATTATATTGATATTAATTCAACAGACACAAGGTACCTGTGAGATTGGGCCCAAGTTCCAAACCAGGGGAGGGGTTGCCTAGTAACACCAGGAACTGCTCATTCCCCTCTGGCAGAGAATCATCTAAAATTTCAATCTCAATGAACTTAAATCTCTCTCCATGGGCAAAGTGTAATACCTAAAACAAAGTAGAAGAAGGAATTGGTGACTGACTTAAGACATTGCTGAGCACAAATGTATGACCAAGCACAATTCTAAGTATGGCTTGTGTCTTACTGAGGGAGTGGTGTTGAAATCCTGTCCCAGCTGAGCTTCTAGGTTCTGGGTATAGTAGAGTATGGACACGTTCCCATGGACTCCCACATCTCGAAAGGCCACAAGTGTCAGCAGTCCCACTGATTCATTTACTACAAAACTAAATAAATCATATGAATTTTACTGTCATATCACTTGGCTGATGGATCAAGGTTGAATATATTCTATTTTAGCATGAGTGAACAGGCACAATACTCATTTAGCCTTTCTATGTCCCTTTTAACCAGGTGCTTACTAATTAGCCAGTGCCTTCTTGATCACTCTGCCCCCTGTCCCCTAACCATCTCCCCACCCCTCAACCTTACCTGGTAGTCTGCCAGTTCATAACACCTTGGATGCCATCATTTGCTTCAATGATAATTTCAGCCACAAGACCATCAACGTCTGTGGAGAAATTTAAAATTATTTTTAAACAAAAAAATTAAAAAAGTCAAAAATCAGTAATTCTTCCATACCAAGTCATTAACTACCAGTATATTTCAGGTAAATTGTATAATTATACTGATATGCTATGACATTACTGTATGTAAGTGGGAGACTGCACCTAACTTCATCACAATACAAACATGAAATCTAAATCAACACAACACAGACCCTGACTTTTTAAGGAAAATAAATTAGCACTACAAAAGGATGTGGAAAGATTTCACACAACAATTACTGACATTTTGGAGACAAAATTTTTGCAAGAAATTGAACACAACGTAACCTTCCTAGTCATATAATAAATTAATTATCCCATTGCACTGTATGTGCAAAAACATCTTACCCACAAGCATTAGAAGGTGTTTGTCTGACTTCTATAAATTGTGTTATGCGAAAGTCTGATCCATGCCAGTTAAGTTTTGGATGTTCAGGGCTTAAAAGAATCTCTGACTGGTAAGACATGTTGCCCTTATAAGACTGACAATTACATCAGCTATATTTAACACGATGTAAAAACTGCTGCAAAATGCTTTTATTTTTATTGACATTTTTTGAAAATCCCTTCATTTGTAGAGCTTGTAAGCTGCTATTGCTTTTAAGTCTCAATGCTCTCTGGGTAAAAAGTGATATCACTTGGTTGAGTAGGAGACTTTGTCAAAATGAGCACTTCTCCTGTTCAGCCTTTGCCGTTTTAACCTGAGCGCACCATAATTCAGGAGGACAACGCCGGGTAGCAGCTCATTCAAACACAAGCACACCAAAAAAAAAGCAAGGCAAAAAGCGAAGTGAATTTTGACCAGGTACTAACTTCCCTAATTTATAATCATCAACACACATACCTAAATTGCTTAGCGAGGTTAGGAGCACAGCAGATGTTATCTTGAGTAGGAACACTTCCTGTAACTCAGGGATGGCATCCTGGAGAGACACAAAGAAGAGCAACAATAAAAAGCTGAAAAATAGGAAATTGCAGGTTGGGGTCAGAACTCTCCAGGATGCACTATCCCTATCACTTTTTTAAAGAAAAAATACAATGACTGCATTATGTGTCAAACATAACAGTGTAAAGTTGAATTTTTCAAAAAGCTATGTTTTAAACAGGAGTGCCCAACTTTTTTTCCCATAAAGAGTCAAAAATTAATATGGGCAGTGGCCCAATATAATTTTTAGTGGCACATAAAACTGGCATACCACCTATTGGGAAATTCTAACTAAAATTTGCATCTGAAAAAAATTAACCACAAAAACATCGCTTCAATTCATTTTCTCTCTCTAGGCACCTGAAAATGATGAGAAACATCACATTACAGTGCCAAAAACTTCACACAGACACTGAAACTTGTGGTACTGGATTCCTGTTCACAGGAACTCAATTTGACCCTGTGTAAAACGGTGGCCAAATGTGAAACAGCAATGTAAATAGCAATTGCAGTCTAGGTTTTGGTAGAAATAAATCAATTGGTCTTCTCATTTGAAACCTAGTAATTCATTTAAAACCCAACGGCAAAAAAACCTGGCCTGCAGGCCCCATATTGGGCACCCCTGGTTTTAAACTTTGTCTCACCAAGTCTGATAATGTAATTTTCATCATCTTCTCAAATTCCTCTGAAATTGTTTTACATGACCTATTTCTTACATCTATAATTCTTATGGAAATGGATGTTGAGGTCTGTCCATCTTGGAGTACGATGGAACCATTGACAGGATGGAAATCCTCTCCAGGCTGAGCCAAGTTCCTTTCCATCTCAGTCTTCGTCAAAGAACCCTGCATTGTGGCAAAGCTAATTTCAACCGCTCCTGTGGGCAAACAGATCAAACCCACTGTCTTCATAAAGAATTCAAACCCTTGAATTTTTAAAAAACGTACTGTTAGGCTTTGTGAAAGCTGATAGAGTAAGAATAGGGCTGCCTCGGATAGGGCTAAACCTGGTGCACAACTGAAGCCTTCTGGTAACTATAGTTTTATACTGGTCTGATTTTTTTAAATGTGCACAATGCTTCCAGGACTGATTTAGCTAGTTTCAATGACTATAGTGAAACCTAACTGCATCACTCGCAGTACAAAACTAAATGCTTTGCAACGGGTGCAATGGCTCAGTCAGCAAAACTGGCAAAACCTTTGCATCTGAACAAAGCTAATCTTTTAGTTTTATCTCGCTGTCTTACCTGAGGCCCCCGACTCTCTTCTGATGAAAATGTGAACAGTCACATTCTCCTCAGGTGTGATTACCCGTAGAGAAGAGGGCAAAATGGTCAACACAGTAATTGGCATATCATCAGCCTCCACAGTCACCACAGCTTCACTGCCTTGTGGCGACAGAATAGCTCTTCCACTGGATACTACCCCTGGCGTAAAAAAGGGGCATAGTCAGTTTACAATACAGGACTTAAAGTGATAGTCCGGTGCACTTCTAACCACAGCCATGTTGTTCAAGCTCACCGAGTGCTGTCATTGGGAAGATGAAGGAGAAAATTCGGTAAAACATAGACAAACAGTCAACCACCAGCTAACACCAACTTAATGGGGCCTTAGGAAATTAAACTGAAAGTAAGCTTTAGGACCTGTTCAGTTAGTGTTAGCTGTTGGTTTGCTGTGCAGTGTATGTTGTGCCAAATTCTCTTGTTCTTTTTACTAAAGTTACAATTCTCTTACCCCAGCATACCAGCAATACTCAGTACCAGTACCTTCAGTCAGAATGTTGTGGAGAATCACTCTATAAACCTCTCTCTCCACTAGAGTGTTCTCATCCAACAGCTGAAGAACAACTGTGTCTCTAAGCACTCCCTGAAAAAAAATTCAAGCACGCAACTTAATTTGGATTCTTTTTAGACTGAGTTTGTTTTAATTTATGCCTGATGTCAGTCTTTTCCCCACTCTAAATAAAGTGTTTAACAGGTGTTATCACAAAAACATCTGTTGACTGTAGACTACAGCAGACTTAGATGAGAGATCAACATTCACATGGGGTGGGAACTGAACTGGCCACCCTTTAGTCACCAGTCTCCACAAACCTCAGTACCATGACTACTCCAATGTTTGAATTTGACAACTTCTACTCATAAGATTCCATAAGATCTATCATCTTGTGGTTAAAGGCTGTTTAGAAAATAAGCCACTTTTATTCTCAAAGAATATATAAATGTCTGTTTACATGAACATGGATTGGGTTACAGTAGACTGTAGATCAGAACTGAACAGTCAGATGAGTTTACTTCTGGGAAGAAGAGTTGTCCTGAAGATTCAGTGAAGGTTTGAGAGACATTGGCACCAAGGATTTTCCAGTCAACAGTAACATTGCCAATTCCAGGGGCTGTTCTATCCACATGCAGAGTCAGTCTGTCACCTTCAAGACACAATAAAAATTATTATTCACAATTAAATAAATCAAAAAACAAGGTCCATAGATCTGGAAAAGTGAACAAGACTATGCAGAATAAATCTCTTTTCCTGACCTGGCCCATAGTATCTGCAAAATGGTAATATTCTTGAAAAATATCTTCGAGATCTCATAGAGATTTCGAACTCAACAAATCTATATTGGATGTATTTAATTTGCTGCTACCTTTGGATGTACTTAATTTGCTGCTACCTTTTTGTGTGAAGACTGATCTGGAAGTGTTGCTGAAGGCCACAACTCCAGCGGCAAAATCATTGGCAAGGATAAGTATGGTGACTGAATCAGAGCCAGGCAGGATACGGCTGCCACCCTCCGTCCTGACCAGGCCAACTATTAGGGTTTCATTTCCTTCCGGCTCCACATCATCAGTGATTAACAGCCTTATGGTCTTTTTCACATCACCTTTGAACAGAGTGAGCAGATGTCTTTCAGGTAATTACACCTATAGGTAGTTAACTTAGACTTAAATACTTATATCAGTGTCTGTGCGGTAGAAGAAAAACCTTTAATGAAACCTACCATCGGCAAATACGAGTGTTTCACCAGTTCCACTGAAATCGAAGTCGGGCCTTGCACTGCCTCCAACGTATTTCCATTCCACAGTCACTCTCCCCAAAGCACCACCTGTCCTCTCAATGACAAGAAGCACAGATGTCTGTGGTTCCTCTCTAACCTCTAGGTACAGACCATCCTTCACTGCCTCAGGGTTAAGGATGTAAAGAACAAATACTCCAAATGCATCACCATTCATGTTAATGGTCACTAGGGCTGAATCTGGCTGTCCCACAGTTGGCAAGTTCTTGTTTTCCACGGTCATATTGACAAGGCTGACACTATGGATGCGTATATTAAAGCTTTCGTCCATCTCTGCTAATGAGTCTGTGAGGATTGCCACAGTGAGGTTTGCCTCGCCGGAGCCATGAGCCATGAAGGCCATTTGGCCAGTCACAGGAATATAGTCGACTCCAGCTGTGGCCTGGGAACTCAGGAGTGACATGACAGAAGTTGTGTTTTTGACGTAGGTGGTGGTTTGTTGGTCTGCATTTAGTCTCCCCGTGCTGTCAGTCACCCAGACACATGAGACAGAACGTGTGGAAGTGTTGTTGGTGAAGGAGAAGGCCATACAAGCCTGCCTCTGAAGACAAAATGCAGCACAGGTGCTGAGAGGGCCCTGAGAGGAATTGACACTGACAGATCCAGCAGCAGCACTAAGGAAAGAACCGCTCACAGGACGTTCATAATAAATCAGAAGATCTTGTCCCTTCATTCGTGCAATACTCGCAACATCAAGTTCTGATGTGCTGTACAGGATCTCCAGACGGCCAAAATGACCACCTCTGGAAAAACACATATACAACTATTTTTTTGTAATACACTATATCAAATGTCAAAAGTGTAATACACTATGTCACTGTGTAAATCAGGACAGAAACTGCACTATGAGTCTTACCTCCTTCTCACAGTGATGTTAGCAATGTAGACTCCTTTCAAAGGCTCCCACACACGGTATACAGGCTGATCAAAGTAAACTGTTCCATAGGGATTGTCGTTAGCTGGCACCATAATATTTGCCACGCTCTGTGTCCCAATGCTCCCTCCATTAGTGGCGTCTACGAGTTTCAGCTTGATTATCTGCAGACAGTGCTGAATGATTGTACTGGACACAAGACTGCTCGCTTTAAAAAAAAAGTTGCTGCAATACACGTAATAGCTAAATCTCATTATCCTCCCTCAGACCTAAGATAGCCTTAAACCCCCAAAGACTTCACTGACATGAACTGACATGATTTGCTGATCCAGTTCTGTTAAATCTTTGAATGTTCAGGACTCAGACCTTAAAGATAAGGTAGGAGATGTTTTCCTGGAGCACGTTTTACTATATTTTTTACAATCCCCTTCGTACCCCTTTGCAAGCAATGAATTAAATGCTCTAACACAAAAATAAAAAATGTTAGTCACCTGTGGAAAGAACAGGAATGGAAAAACACCATCCAATCATTTTAAGTGACCCTTCGACATGATTGAATGGTGATATGTCTGTCAAACTCAAATGCCATTTGTACCTCCCCCCTCTGCACTCGTTCCTGTACTCTGGAGTTGTGCCTTGAGGGGGTAATCTGAAGAAAGGGGTTTGGTCTTTTGAATTGTGCATTTTCAAAATGTAGCTTGCTCAAACCGTTTTACCCAGATCTCCTACTCTACCTTTGGGGTAGGAGATCTGGGGTAGTGGTGGCCAGGTGGTAGAAGTGCTGGTCAGCAACCGAAGGGATGCAGGTTCAAGCCCCACTTTGGCTGACCCCATCAAAGTGGCCTTGAGCGAGATACTGAACCCCAAAGCTCTCGGTGGCAGGTTGGCACCTTGCATGGCAGCCTGCCACTGGTGTGTGAATGAATGTAAGGCATACTCTGTAGAGTGTGTTGAGTTTCTCGTAGGAGTAGGAAAGCGCTATATAAATGCAGTCCATTTACCATTTACTTTAACAGGAGGACATTAAGACTGAGCAATAATGTGTCTCTCACCTCTGTGATCTCTGGAACATCATCTGGGAGGACTTTAACCTTTAAGATTTTTGTCGTTTCACCTTCTGCAAAGCTTACTCCTCCAGATGAAGGGAAGATATCAGTCTTTGCTTCCTGTGAATTGACCGTGGCCTGCCACTGTACCGTCACTTGACCCATAGTCCCGGCCTTTCGCACAATAGGTAATGAGATCTCAACTGGACTAAATTCAGGCTCTTCAATGGTAAACATAGTTGTCTGAAACACTTCAGATACACAGCATAATATGGCAAACATAAATAAATAAAAATAACATTTAAAAGTGAATGATGCATTCCAACACAACATTAGAGATAACAGTGTATATTATGGTTCATAATAAAGTAACAAAATATTTAGCCAGGTCTTACCAAAAGATCCAAAGGGGTCATCAGAAGGCAGAATTGTAATAATTGCCTGTGTCAGGTCACCCAGTTGTGCACCTCCCGTTGTCTGGTTGAGCAACTGAATGCGGAAAGTTTCTTCTAGCTCGGGCACGACATCATTTATAATCAGGATAGGCACAGGCTTACTGCTCTCCCCCTCCAAGAGGACAACATCAGAGGAGGCAACGCTGAAGTCTTCGCCTGAATTTAAACACACTGTTGAATACTCACACAACCAAAAAGTCAGTGCACGCTGTTGTGTAAGACGATACATGGATAACAGATTAAAAAGGTTAACTATCAGTCTTTTTAACTGATACTAAGAATTTTGAAATGCTAACATTTTGAAGGTGTAAAAAGCCTGCCTTACTCACCAACTGTGGCGGTTAACGGCACTGCTATGAACTTAACAGACACATCAGCAAAGATCCCCCCAATCCGAGTCACGTTGATAATGGGTCCGACATAATACTCCTGCACTGTCACTGCAGAAGCAGACAGTTGCAGCATTCCAAACGCATCATCACTGGGCTGTATTATAACTTGTGCGACAGTGGCAGCTCTTGACCCAAGGCTAGGTGAAACTAAGACAACAAAGGAAGTAATCTGAGTGTCAAATACTAACAGATGATTGCTAAAGATGTGGAAATACAGCTACCTGTTCTGCTATATTCTTACTTGGCCGATCTTGGGCTCCTTTTATGAGTACGACATCGACC
Source organism: Tenualosa ilisha (assembly GCA_015244755.2). Classification (NCBI taxonomy): domain Eukaryota; kingdom Metazoa; phylum Chordata; class Actinopteri; order Clupeiformes; family Clupeidae; genus Tenualosa; species Tenualosa ilisha. The sequence continues at coordinate 281,371 of PYXC01002691.1, forward strand.
AGCTCCACGAAGATGGATTCTCCCCTCTCTGGTGTTTCTTCATCCAGAATCTGCAAGGTCACATTTGCCTCACTCTGATTAGCCATAAATGTCACTGACGACCTGACAGGAATGAAGTCAGTACCTTCAGTGGCTCGCCCAACTCCTGGCGTGCGAAATGGAGCCACGTCTGTTTCATTTAGAGTCTGGTAAATCACCCTCACCGTTCCCATGAGGCCTTTTTGACGCTGTATAGTCAGGGTGACAGTAACATTGGCCTCAGGTACCCATACTGGGCGGCTGTCCGCAGAGAACACGAAGAGGCCGTACGGATCGTCACTTGCCAATATTGTCAGAGATGCCACAGACCTCTCACCCAAGCGACCATGGGTCACATTAGACAGGGTTACCTTGAAGGTCTTATCAAGTTCAGGATTTCATCTTGTGAGACCTGCAAAACAATGTCCGACATCATTTGGCCAACACCAAAGGTCAAGTTCCCAGCTATCTCCAACAGCTCGTTCTTTGCTAACGGCTCCAGCTCCCAGAACAATGTAACATCAGACAGTGCGCCAAAGGAGCGTGTCACCTGTGGATCAGAAATCAAAATTAATCATTTATGTCCCAGATCAGGGTCTCTTTAAAAATATGGATGATAAATAGGTGTGAAACCAAATCTTTCCATACCTGCAGGATCACAGTGCTGTGGCTCTCCTCTGGCTCTGTGCCATTCACTGACAGTGAATTAGCACTGAATTGAAATACTCCATGTGCATCATCCGAAGCTTCAATTGTTACAGTGATGGTTGAAGCATCACCAAGACTGGCTAAAAGACAAAGGAGTAGTTGTATGATTCCCTTTGTATGCACAGATGAACACATTTACCTTGCTTTTGTTTTTAAAATCTGGCTCTAGTTTATGTTTCTTCATTAATTTTAATGATACTCATTTGATTAATCCATCAAGTTCCTGTTCCACCTTTTTTGCAACAGCCAAAATTCTGATAATAAGTATATACTTAATAAATCTCTCCTTTTTTAAATATACTGTAGTTCTCTCAACTATTTAAACAATGTGGGCATTGTGCTTTTCATAAGGCCTATAAATGTTCTGTGTGTATTCTCAGATTACTGGGACTCTTGCTTGTCGTTTGTTTACCACTGGTTAAGAAATTCCACTGAGAATTCACCCTTCTTACCTCCACCAACTGGACTGTACAGCTGTACTTTGAACACCTTCTCAAGTTCAGGCACCTGATTGTCAATGATTGTGATGTTTATATACTTGTATCTCTCTCCTTCTCTGAACTCCATTGTGCCATTAACATCCTATTTAGGAAAATAATAAAAATTGAAATTATTCAACACAATAGTATAATATAAATATTTTACGATAGTAAAAATGTCTAGTATAAAAATGGTGTGTTTATCGTTCATGTGAAAAACCTTGTAATCCTTTGGACTGACAGCCGTGAGGGGAATGGTGCGGTATCCAACCATAACTTTTCCTACTAAGCCTTGCGCTCGGGCCACAATTATACTGGCTATACCCTCCTCCTCTGCCACAGTGATCTGTGTATCCTCGGGAGCTGGTAGGATCATGCCAGGTGGTATGGGGTCCACCTGAAACTGCATCAGCCCTGACAACAGACACAGCAGACAGTCAGAGAAGATTTTGATGTTGTTTACCATAACATCAAGTACATGAAGACTGGTGAAGCAATACCACAGCCACGGCTACATTTAATTTAATTTAATTAAAATGCATCTGTATATCCTTGAGACCATTTTTACATGACGGCTGCAGACTGTTTCTGATGATCAGCATTTTGTAACACACAATATTAATATTCAATTTTTGTAAAATATTAGTACTGTTAGCCAGACAGACCATATGGATAATCATTGGACTTGATTGTAATCATGTTGATGGCATTTTCAGGGTCGATGCTTGCTCCACTTGTAGGGGTTGTGCCAGGTAGTCCATCACCGGAAATGACAGAAACTAGGATAACCTGGAAATGCTCATCAAACTCTGGAATGTCATCATCCATCACCGAAATGTTCAGGACCTTAAGGAGGGGGATATAAGATCTTTGTATGGAAGTTTTTTTTTTTTTTTTTCAGTTTCAGTTGGGCAATTGGAAAAAACATCTATAATAAAGTCCAGGGGCCTGTACTACTAAGCAAGATTACTGGTTAACCTGGGTAGCTTGAGGAGTTACCACTGATCTCTAAAAGAACCCTGCATTGAGCATTAACTGTTTGACTGGTGACATGTTGTTTTTAAATCAGAGGTTACTCCAGAAGTTACCCAGCTCAGCCGGTAACCTGGTTTTGTGGAATATATCCACTGGTGTGTCTACATTAAAGTTTGCACTACATAATGTATACTCCTTCATTGTGTCACTTTGTGGGGCCAAGCAAACCCTATAATCCTTCAAAATAATGAAAGCTGTAAATGATCAAATTAGTATTAACATCTGACAGTGGAATGAGCTGCAAACCTAAGTACAGACCATAAAGCTACTAATCTAATACATTTAGTATATGGAAGTTCAGAATGTTGATAAATAATAGCATTCTTTCACCACGAAGTATCTTATTGCTAGCCCTAAGTGTATGCCAGTTAGCAGATGATTGTAGCTAAGCTATTAACTGACTAAGTGAAGCAGATGATTGTAACCTACAATCTCACACAAACATACAAACAAACAAACATACAAACACAAACAAACAAAACTTACAGCTCAGTTAACAAGATATTGATAACAAAAGGTTCTTTATCTTGGTTAAATTGACATCAGTGAGTTTAATAGCGATGCCATTCAGTCCCTTTGGAGACTATGCTGTTTTTGCCTGTGTTTGCTAAGTTGCCATGCACAAAATAGCTACCTCAGAAAGCTGTCCAGGTTGAAAAACAACTACACCGACTGGGTTGATAAAGTCTGATGCAACATCAGTTGAATTGATCTGAATAACAGTGTAGTTCACATACACAAAATCCAGGGTTCCAAGAGTCCTGTCAATGATACAGGATATGACAGATCCCTCCTCTGATATCTGTTGAAAAAGATAAGAGTCTTATTCCGTCAAAAATTGGAAGAAAAAATGGATTAGAGCATACAAAATAACTGGCACATTATATGAGCATTTCTAAAATTTTGGGTGTAGATGTTTCCACAGTCAAGATGACTTTTCATGGTATAATATGCAACTCCTAAGAAAGCTGCAGAAAACTGAAAATTAAAGAATGTTAAGTTACCGGTCGCATAGAGTATTTGCGAGGTGAGATATTGGTGAGATGCTGATGAGATACTGGTGAGATACTAGTGAGATACTGATGAGATACTGGTGAGATGCTGGTGTTGGTTGATGATGAGTGAATTGTAATACGTTTCAACTTGCACTAAACTACTTCCCAAAAGAATGGGAGTTGTTAAAAGAGGGACAAATCCATACTATGGATTTAGATTGAGATGTCATTGATGTTCCAGTGGGATATTGGGCAAGCATCCCAGTACTTTGATTCATATAGCTCATGTATAATAGATTTATGTGAAATTTTATAAGAGATCACTCATTATAAAAGAAATATTGTCATTTGATTTGATTTGATTTGATTTGAGAAGATGTATGGTTCGCTTACTTCAGGCATGCAGTTCCCAGAGAACCCAAAACGTCCATTGGCGTTGTCACTTTTCTGTACCCGAAGGATGGCTGTGGGGTGTGGCATTGGCAGGTTGGCACCTCCATGGGCACTAACCAACTGCAGGTAGAATAACTCTTCCCCCTCTGCCTCCTGATCATCATGCACCTCCACCTGTATGGTTTTCTCTGTCTCGGCCTGCTGGTATACAAGGTAACCAGAAACAACTTGCAGGTCGTGTCTGGCGGGCTGATCGTAGAGCTCGCTGATCATTGTGTGATTCAAAGAGGAAGAGTACAGCCGGAGGTCCTGCATCAAGCCTTGGTATCGTTCTTCTCCCAATGGGTTTGAGCCAATGTGAACTGGTGCCATCACTGAAATTGGAAAAACAAACTTATAACTGAATGAATGCAACTTTCAACCTGATGAAGCAATTAATATTACACATACATACACATACACACACACACACACACACACACACACACACACACACACACGTCTAAACTGACATTTCTCTCATACCGTCAATTATTCCCACCCCATTTAGGGTTTTCATTCCATCCGACATTGGGTTTCCATCCAAAAAGAATTGAATGATGCCGTCATCTATTGTGATAACAATTTGGATCCACATGTTGTCTCTCAATGATCTTTCCATAGTGGCCCTCTCTTCTTGAGTTCTGTTTGACCCAGGAGTCATGTAGAAGAACATCACACTAAGAGAGGACTCATTGACATGGATTTTAACTCCATAATAAAGAGTTCCATTGCTATCGCCTTTGGAAAAAATAAATCCATTGGTATTGTCCTGGGGCACCAGCCAGACTGATATGCTAAAATTGACAAGGCTGTGGAGTCCATCTAGTAGTTGGACTCTAGCATCAATGATGCCAAAAGCTCCTTGAAGACCAGAAAAGAGCATGGCATCAGTGCCAACATAATTCCCTCTACCATGAGCTTGAACCTCGACTGACAGTGGAAAAGAGGCCAATAAAATGAGGTCCTTCATTGGAGGGAGGCCATTAGGGAACGCTCCAGACAGGATTTCCCATGCAACAGACACCACTCCAAATATGCCTTGCAGCCTAAGAACAGTTAAGGAGACAGTGTTCGACATGTCATCATGAGACATGACGTCTTCCGCAACCACTTGATCCAGGCTCTCTTCCGAGAAAACAAACATCCCAAAAGGGTCATCATTGAATGGTATGATGACGGAGGCACTGAGGTTTGCTGTTGCTAGCTGACCCCCTTCACCAGGATATCCACCTTTATTACATTACAAGAAAAACGAAGATGTTAGTTTAGAGAATAATATGAAAACAAGACAAGAAAGGCATAGCAAGTTACTTTACCTGAAATGTTTACAAGCACCAGAACATAATACTCATTGAACTCTGGGAGCTTATCCGATATTGCCTCTAAGACAATGGGCTTGATTACATCTCCAGTAGTAAATTCCACAGAGCCTGATGTGTTGACAAACTCCATTCCAGGCTGGAGAGGAGTATTATTTGTAAAGAGCTGCCAGAACACAGTAACGTTGCCAAAGTATCCCCTGTCTCTTAAAATGCTAGAAACACAAGAAACGTGATCATAACATACCAAAACAATAATATTAGTATGATGCAGTAAAATGTGTTTGTTCTTTGTTCTAGTTATAATATACACATTCACAAAATGGTCTAAAATGATCTCCTCACTAGAAGCTGTTTGTTTTTCCCTCCTCTGCAGGTTTTTCAGTAGAATCAAGGAGGAAGATCCCATTGGCATCATCATTTGCCTCAATTATGATGGTTCCAGTGTCATTTCCATAGACCACTGCTTCCCCTGGATATGTCACCAGAGCCAACAATAGTTATAATACTTTGGTTTATAATGGTTTATAATACTTTATTTGTAACTTTTATGATTAGTATTACATACATTACTTTACATACCAGTTGCATTAAACAAAATGATGTACACATGTTCATCCGTTTCAGGGATATCATCGTCCTCCACCATAAAAGAGATGCTTTTTAGCCACTCTCCAACATCAAATACAACAAGTGAGTCATTGCTTAAGGGAACGACATCAGCAGATGAAGCACCACCATAATCAAATCTGTACAATACAGTTGCAATATAATCAACTGGTCCTGTCCTCACAAGAGTGAAATTAGCCATTTCTCCTTCTGAGACCACAACAACAACTGGTTCTGTTTGGGTAAAGGCAAAAAGGATGGAGATCAATGAGTCACACCTCAAAACAATGGGCAGAATACACACAACATCAGTGCAATATTAGCCAAACATCATTTAAATATTAACCAGAATAGAGACATCATTAGTATTCTAGGGCTGGACTGATTTTTAAAAGCCAATATAGCAAAGCATTTGCTAATTCTCATGACACATAAATCAAACAAATCTACAAACTGACTTGAACAAAAATTGGGAAGGAGATTATGTACCTTTAAAGTAAATTGGGTAATCGTTTTCATTGATCTGTAAGGTTGCATTCAGATTATTTCCTAGTCGAGCTCCACCAATTGCATACTGAAGAGAAATAGTAAAGTTTTCCATGTCTTCTGGAATCTAAAGGAAAACGTAAGGTCCATTTAGAGGAAAACAAAACAACTTTGCATTTCTAATATACATATCTGTATACTTGGTGTGTGTGTGTGTGTGAGTGTGTGTGTGTGTGTACAGCTGTGTCTGTGGAGGGGTATGGAGAGACTACCTCATCAGGTTCAGAGAAGAGAGTGAGGTTTTTCATGTGTTCCCCCTCAGAAAACTCAACATATCCTTGCATTGGTCTGACATCTGATGTGTTAGGTTCAAGGACCCACAAAACAGACACATTTCCAAATATTCCCCTGCTTCTCACGATAGGGTAGGAGGCTAAAAAAGGCCCATATGGTCAGAAGGTTGGTTGTTTGATGTTATAGTATGGCCAGTTAATATGGTAAGGAAACATAAAGAATGTCTTTAATGTCAAATAAAAGTAAACTATAAAAACTGTCACTTCATCCAAGGAAAAAAAGAGCTAAACAACAAAAACAAATCAATGATGAAATTGAAAATGGCAGTGACTGAATCTCCGTGTCCCTCATAATTTTACAACTTGATTCCTTAGACTTAATTGGCATTAAAGGAGAAATCCAATGTGAATCAACCAGTAGTCCTTTTGTTTGACGTTGCCTAATGCTGTCGGTATGAAAACAAGATCTGGTACAACATAGATCAAATAGCAAAATGACAGCTAATGCCAACTGATATGGGCACAGGGAAACAAAACTTCAACAAAGTCCATCAGTTAGCGTTAGCATTCGGTTAGTGTTCGTTCTCATGCTACCAACAGCTCTCAGCAATGCGACTATTAATTGATTCACACCAGACTTCTACTTTAATGAGCGTCTTTGAGAGCTCAAGGCCTAGGGCTAAGGAGGAGCATTGGGATTCAGCCTGCAATTTCTCCTGTTACTGACCAAAATAAGGATGCATGGAAGTGCTTTCACTGATGGTAAATGACAGCCCAGGCTGGACAAACTCTATGACCCCAAAAGGATCTTCATTTTGGCGAACAGTGATGTTGACCTCCCTGTTGTTTCCCAGGTGACTGGCAGGGGTGCTGTGACTGCTTAGCACCACAGAGAACAACTCATCAAGCTGCAGACACACACATGCAAGACTGTATGGTAATCCAACCCCATGTTGTGAATGAGAGACTAAAAATCAACATTAGTATAATACATGCTAAATCCACATCTGTCAGTGCTCGTATTTTAGTAGGTTCTATACAGGTAATTCACATATTAAACTAGAGGAAACAGCACTTGCTGTAATTTCTGATGTAGACAACAACAACTTTAGTTAGACTAAATTTAGATGAGGTTGTGATCAGCCATAATGTAATATTAATAACTTAAAAACAGTATACATTCTCAAATACAAAACATATAACCTGAGTCCTAACCATGAGCAAACACTGATAGTTAATTTTTCCTCTGAAGTATTGTAAGAACATACCTCAGGTACGCCATCTTCTTTGGCGACCAGTGCCACCATCACTTCTCTCTCCCCTGGCTGAAACTCCAGAATGCCTGTAGCACCATAGAATTCTTCGGTCCCTAAGGGTTCCACTCTATAGCGAATAAGCTGTCTCAGAAGCTGGCCAAATGAACGTACCACATGTAGCTCCACCGCCTCACCCTCCTGCCAGTGAGAAAATGGTCTTTAGAATGTTACATACAAGTTTAAAGGCATTCCAGGCATTTTTACCAACGCAGCTTCCACAACAGATTTAGTTTTTGTGTGTTTAAACATTTAAATGCACTAAAAAATAAAAATTTTGAGACTGAAATATCATATCAAATATGTATCTATGGAAGTTTGTGTTTGAATCAAAGAATTTGAGAGCTAATTCTTACTTCGATAGTCCATGGTCCTCTGGAAATGGCAGAAAACTCAAAGACTCCACCAGGGTCATCATTCTCCAAGATAACAATCTCACGGGAGGTAAAGCCTGGCTTTAGACTTGCACTGTGTAATAAACATACATGCGCATGCATTTCATACATTTGATAACATTTTACAGGTTTGACTATGAATATATAATATTGAAAAGTATTTGAGGAATAATCAACTGCGCTTTAAAGGAGAAATCTGGCATGAACCAATCAATAGCCCTGTTGTTAGACATTGCTGAGAGCTGTCAGTGAATGAGAGAATTTGAATGAGAGTGGGAATGTGAATGAGAGAATTTGGCGCAACATAGAAGTTGTGAAACAGCAGCTAATGCTAACTGATGGGGGCACAAGGAAGATGGCTTCAGTTTTGTTTCCCTGTGCCCCCATCAGTTAGCATCTTATTTAGCAATGAGATGGACTGGATTTTTTTTTTATCTAACTTACCTAAAGTACACAACAAACCTTGCAGTCACCACCCTGCAAATAAGACAGATGGGGAATGATATAAGTACCATGATCAAAACAAGCATTAACAAACCAAGATATACTATGAGACTATGGGACTATACAACATTAATACTACAACAATACTACATAAATCTATGGTTACATCTAAGATGAATCTAAGGTTAAAGATTTACGGGCAAAATCTTACAAGTAATTAATCATAATTCAAGTTATTTTGTTTCAATCAGTTTAATTTTGTAGAATAGGAATGCTACTGTATACATCTGACTCTTTCATCAGTGTTAGAACTGAATCTCAAAGGTGCTGTGCTGTCATCAGACCTTCTTTGTTTTTATCAATCAATCAGTCAATCAAATAGGCTACCTGTCTAGAGTGAGGAGCACTGTTTCATTGATCTCAGGGATGTTGTCAGCTAGAATGGTGATATTAATTTCTGCATCACTCTGTCCTCTCAGGAATATGACTGAGCCACTGAAAGGTGAAAGGTCGCCAGGGGTCACATCTCTGTTGTTTTCCCAGTGGGATGCAGACTCCAGAACACTTCAGCCTCCCCGTCTGTGCCATCGCGACGGAGGGCAAGGGTCACCTGAAGGGCAATTAGAGCTCACACAGTGAAGCTTATGTAAGATGAGATGATTAATTTATGGTGAAAAAAAGTATATTTGAAATAAATCTGCTTATAACTGATTTGTTACAATCTCCCTTGTCCTCATTCTTTTGCTTGAGTCAAGCTTCTGAATGATTTTTTGACAGTCAGTTAAAGTATTGGTTATGGAGGTACTGTAAGCCTGATGAAGAGCATATGAGTTATATCTAGGTTATATCGAAATGTCCACAACACTAGCTACGCCTTTCCACAATCTGTATGCAAATTCAGGCCAAAAGAGATCTTCTCTTCCTAATGCATGCATTGAAAGGGTGTATATGTAACACAGACTGTAAAAGGTTTTACCGAACTGCTGTTGGTATCCTCTGGTTCAAGTAACACCACTGTCCTGTTACTGGTAAAGCCAATCTCTCCATTGGCGATTTCTGGAGTGACCGTTAGAGTCATACTGACAGCCCCAGAAAAACGAGGGCTAATCGATGGCACAGGGGGCTTAATGTCATCCAGCTGCACAGAGATCATCTGAGAAAGAATCAAAATGTAAAATGTACCTTGTACATTTCATTACTTCACATTTTATCTTGAACCATATGACAAACATGATCAGAAACAAATGGACAGGTTAAGAGAACATTTGGAAACGACATATGATGCTTTTAATGTGTCAATATGCAGCACAAAGGTGTACTTTTCTTCTGTGATGCTGAAACAATGATTTTTAAAAATCTAAATGAAACTTAAAAAAAAAAACAATTAAGTAAGTCTTTCATTGTCATAGGTGCTTTTTTGGTAAAATATCTTCAAATGATTTAAGGTTACTGTTTGGAGTGGCACATGAGTTAGCATTGTGAGTGCACATACAAATCTGTCCATTGTGAGACACAATGGCGTTTTACACCTGGGACAATTATGTAAGAACTAAGTTGGGTGAACACTGTGGGTGAACGGAAAGGTTTGAAAACTATATTTTCGGACTTCATATTAGTCTGTCATAGCCTGTGTTTTCTCATTGAATGAAGAAACTTGTACCATAACAAATATCCTCAATCTCTAACCGCCTTTTAAATGGTTATAATCTGAACACTCAGAGCTGATTGTTACAACGCTTTTCAAAACATACCTGAATGAGAAAGTGGGCACCACTTTGCAAGAAGGCATCATTACGTATGGGTAACGCTACTTGTGATAAACGCTGGCCTGGTTCGAACAGTATACTGGTGACACTGCTCCCATTCAGCACCCCCTCGCCATCCAAGGGAGAGGTGATGGGTCGATTAGGCTGGTAGGTGACACTGAGACTCAGTTGCACTCTGCCCACTGTGCCTCCCTCACGCAGGAAACTGAGAGACAGAAAGCGTCCAGTGGGCTCACTCTGAATCCGCTGGCTTTTATTTGGATGGAAAATGAAGCGACCATATACGTCATCACTGTCCTGCACATAAAAGATCACCTGAAGAGGAGGAATAGATGTGACAAGGGCAAGGCAGGTGGAAAATAATGGAGATTATGAATATAACATGGCTAGAATAAAAAAGTGAAATGGTGGTTGGTTAGGTCAAAGATGATTTGAGATCAGATGATCAAAGCTTGACTGCATTAGCATAGAGAAAGTGCAAAAATAATGCATAATTTTTGCATTGTAGTCAAAACATTCATTTGAATTTCGGGAAAGCCTCTGATAAATAAGCTGCATACTTTTGTCATTGAACAGGTCTTGTCTGTCTTACAGAGATTATCTGCTAAACGATTATTGGTTGATGTGCAACAAAGAGCTTGCTTAACTAGGTAAGGATGTAACTTATGCCAAGCTGATGCTGCCAGATGCAGGTCAGACTGGACATGTCATTTTACAATTCACTAAAAATAGCAACAACACTCAAAGATTTCTGAATGGAACCAGTTCAAGAATGCATTCTCTGTTGGTCAAAAACCTGTTGGTGCTATTTCAAATAACAAAAGACAAACCTCCATTGGTTCATCCACCTCTGCACCTCCCTTTACTGAATTAGGCAGCAGCCTAAAGGAAAAGGCCTCAGCTTCTTCTGGGAGATCATCCTGAGTAATGTTGAAGGAAATGACTGATGTCATTGGCCAGCTAAAAATCTCAAAACTCCAAAGGCAGGACTCAAATCATCTGTCACAGGTGAGACATCACTCGCATTCCGGATCACAGTGAAGTTCACTGTAATATCTCCATGTGTGCCACCATTTCTCACAACAATAATATCTTCAAATCTGTGGCAATAAAGAAAACAATGCAAAGAAAATGTAAATGATACCTGGTACATTGTAAATGTGTATAAATAAAACCAGACACACACTATGGGTGAGTAACAAGGTTCTGGTCACGGAGAGGCTCAAAAGTACATCAAAGAAAGAGAAAAATAAAACACTGATATAAATGTATTGATTAACAATTTGACACTTACTTCATGGTGAGATCCTCATTGACAATTACTGGCCCAGTTGTTGTGAGGGAGCTGACTGATAGAACCCCATGGGCTTATCATTGGGCTCAATGGTATAAGGGCAGAGCTTTGGTGCCACCAGCACAGCATCGCCTTGTAGCGTGTTTCCAAGAGGATCACTCGGAAGGACTCCGCAATTTCCGGCACTTTGTCATCGATGATCCTGAAACGCAACTGGGCTTTGTGGGCTCCAGCAGGGAAAGACACTACTTGCTCAAACTGGAGATCCTTAAAATCCACACCATCAGTGGCCATACTAGTAGAACTGTTTCCACTGATAACCATATAAGCAATGGAGACCTCATGTTTATCAGATCCAATGCGTTGGTCGTCTTCGGTGAGGCCACGGGTGATGGTGATGTTGATGATACCAGCAGTTTCAGGCACAGCCAGGAAGGGCTGAGACATTCGGACTGGCGCATCGTTACGTGATATCAGGAGGTCTACGCTGCTGCGGTTTGGGTTTAAGAGTCCACCACCAATCACTTCTGTCAGCTGCACTGTGAACATTTCATCGTCTTCTGGGATCTGACAAAAGTTTCACAGAAAATCAGTCGAGATTGCATTCCTGCCACACCTATACAAAACAGATCAACAAACAATCATACCTTGTCGTCTTGTACGCTAATAATAATGACCGCGCTAGCCTGTCCAGGATGGAATGTGATGTTGCCTCTGTCTGGACTTAGGTCTTCAATCACTGGGTTTGGACCTCCAGATATCTGTATAAACACAGACCAAATCAGAAGCTTGCAATATCACTCTGATCATGCTGTTTGTTTAAACAACATTTTAACAGTTAGTAACCACAGGTAAAATGTAGAGAAAGATTACAACACAACAATCTCTTACCTCAAAGTTCACAGTAACAGACCCGTAAGTCCCCTTCTGACGAATCAGAGTTAAAATGACATTCTGGTTTGTACCTTGAAGTTCACTCACAGTTATCAGAGATGTCTGTGTAAGGAAGAACAACTATCAGAGTGTAGAAGTCATTGCTCTGTGAGAGAGTGAGTTGGTGTGTGTGTGTGTGTGTGTGTGTGTGTGTGTGTGTCCCATGATTTAGTCCTAGCAGTCCTGGACTGAAAGCAATCTTCAATGGAGCTTTCGACTGAGAAAATGCATACATTTGAAAGAAGCCCTATATGTGTTAAAAGTTAAGGTCAAAGCAGTCATGGGTTTTGGATATAGGTATTCTTTAAGAAATATTTCCACACCAACACTGCCCAAGTAAAATGTAACTTTTTCTCTAGAAAGTTGCATTTCTATCATTTCAACCTGGCAAACATCATGTAAAGGCTGTTAAAAAAAAATCACTACCTGGTGTTACTCTAGGATTTTCATACATTTTCCTAAAACTCCAATTTATTCTGGTCATGTTATTTAATAAGTTGTGAACAAAGCAAAGCTAAGCAAAGACCAATGTTACTAATGTAAAAATACATTTTCCGTACCTAAAATGTTACTGTCAGTTTGCTGATTACAGGTACTAGGAACTATGACAGTTATTAAATAAAATAAATGATAATGTTACAGTCTACCCTGAAGTTTGAAGAGAAAAACATTACATTCGTCAAGGTTACCTCTTCATT